>OVBL01000322.1:0-225000 GCA_900406555.1 Pseudoturritis turrita | reverse complement strand
GTACCACAACACTCTGGACAATGTCTGCCATAGGAATGTCTGCATCCTTTAGCCTATCTCGGACCCCTGGTTTCGCAACTATCTCCGGACAGCAGCTGACTATCACAAGCACTATAGCATGCGAAACCCCTATATCGCGGTTGTGTCTTGTGCGTTATGTGAAATTGAACGACCATTTGCACTGATAATTGTTAGCATAAACGATTCATGGCCCCATGGATATTTTAGAAAAACATCAACATCACTCAACGTTTCCACAATTTCGCTTCTTATATTTGCTCCCTTACATCTTGGACACAAAATTCCCTCAACTAGAAATAGCAACGCAAGCCTAAATCGCGTTAGGGGATTCTTGTACTTTTTACCCAACAACAGTCTATCAAGCATCCAGTCAGTGGTTGGTTTATCCTCATTTCCAAACTACATTTTCCATGCTGGCCCATCTCTGTTTTGCGGTTTACCAATGCATTTCCTTCTCATCTTCGCCAGTTCACTTTTCCCATCATCTGCACTCCCCACATGTGAAAAAATTCAACCATGTAACAACCGCAAAATCCGAAATTGCATAGCGTATTGGTTTACCAACAAATATCCACCACAACTCATACTGTTTATCTGTCACAAGTTGCCTCGACAAGAGATAGTGCACAAACATAACAGAGAATGTATGATTTCCCATCTGCATCATGTGTACAAATTGAGATTCAGCTAACATCTCCATATACTCGTCTTCTAGAGCAGTCTTTATGATCTCAATCCACCTGAGATTAAAGTAATTGTTAATGCATCTTCCCCCCCCCCCCCCCCCCCCCCCCCCCCCCACAGGTTCTTCCCCCATCTGGAACATACAGTGTGGCAGCCTATTCTCATCCATCTTCCCCAAATTAGCCAAACAGTGCATACTCGCAGATATAAACATAGTATAGTACACATGTATCGCACTGTCCTATTATAACCCTACAAGTACAGTACTTACTGCAACATTTCTGTTGTCTCACTTGTGAGATGAGTGTCCCCAAATTAGCCAACAACTTAACCCAAAACTTTGTCCTAACCTTTCCTGGGTTGTCATCCCCACCAAATCAAACATGCAATTGACACATAACAAATGTACGGGCCGCACCTCTATACTCGCCTTTTACTAAGTTGCTTCGCCTTTTCGTCCCCTCTGATGCACCGCTCACGAAATTCGATTATCCTTCCCCAATTGCTCCTGCAAAGATCTGGACATAAACTGGCGGTATAAAATCGTCTCCAAAAATACATAAATTACACATACCCACAACACTGCATATGAATACAAACCCACCTGTTTCAAGTGAATATACACTCTCCCTCTCCGATTTCCTCTCTATCACCTCTCCTACTCACGGCCAAATTTTTTACTTTGCCCTTTCGCTATCTCATCCACTCTCGAGATGGTTGCTGTTCCTCTTAGACGTGTCCCACCGGTTGCCTATCGCTAAACTTTTAACGCTTTCGAGGTAGAATATTCATAATAACACTTGTTTAAATTTTCTTCTTATGTTAATAAGGCTACTTTTATCATTATTACACTTTACACAAGCCATATCGCAACCATTACACCGACTTGGTTAGATAGTACATTTTTTTTTGTGGTTATTGATAGAATTTGAGCTCGCCGTTGTGGTTGATGTACCGGTGGTGTACATTGACGGAGATCGATTCGTCGTCAGAGCATGGTGATGCCTTAGATCGATTTGGATGCGATCGTGTTCGGGTTGGCTCTGAAGCATTGACGCCCAATTTTAATTTGCACATAGAAACAAAATTTTTGGTTTAAGAATCTGAGAATGAGACATAAAAAAATCAAAAACTGAAAATGATTATTTTGGAAAACAAAATTCTACGGTTGCTATTTACTCGACGTCAATTAGAGTTTCAAATTGAGAACTTATAATTAGTTTTGACATAGCATCATAGTACTCATCATTCGTTTGCTAATTTTCATACCATTTTTTCCCAAGCATAAACAATTATGTTTAATTGCCTTTTGCAAATTTATCTTGATTTATGTCGTGGTAAAACTAAATGTAAGTGGTACAACTACATGTAATTGGTGAAGAGTATAAAATTAAAAACAAAAAAAAATAAAAATAAAAACATTGTATTTATACTAATATATATTTAAACTAAATAAATAATAAATTCATACTATTGTAAAAAATATTTATATTAGCCAAGTAATATAAACAGCGTATTTTAGCAACAATTACCTTTTACTTTGATGGTTAGTTTGTAAATCTCAACCACATATTATGTGAAACATACAAACAACGTCTTTTAACATATTAATTTACTTGAAAGTATAGTAAATGTATTATAATTATCTAATATCATAAGTACTACCATAAAATATTGATTTCGTGCTCGGTTTAACTAATTATAATTTTAAATTATCAAAGTACAACTGTGTATATCTGAGTACAATCGGATACACTTAGATAACTACTTAGAAAATTTGTCAAAATTCATTTGTTCAGGCATGTGTTAAATGAGGTAATTTTTTATTCATTTTTATACATGTGATTCTTTTTTAATTCACATAAAATGAGTTAATTAATTTTCAAAAATTATTTTAAATAATCCAGTTGTACCGGTAGTACCAGTTGTACCTTATATTTTTATGGTTAGCGTGTAAATCTTAACCACATTATATGTGAAACAAACAAATAATGCTTATTATCACATATTATTATATGAAATGTATTAAATGTACTTTATGTCATGGTACAACTTGGTATAACTAGTTTTATGTGTGGTACAACTAAGTATCATTGTCTTTGTCAAAAAACAAAAAACAGCGTATTTAATCCAATATTCATTTCAAATAATAAATAATGAGTTCCTATTGTTTAATAAGACATTTAAATTAGCCAAATAAATTCAATTTTTTGCCACTAAATACATAATATTTTATTTTTACTAAAACTACCTTATACTTTTATGGTCAGTTTGTAAGTACTAACCTCATTGTTATGTGAAATAAACAAACAAAGTATTTTAACACATGTTATTATATGAAAATATAGTAAAAGTACTTTAATTATCTAATATCATGAGTACAACTACAAAAATTTAATTTAGAACGCGGTTTAACTAATTAAATGAGAAAACTGTCCAAGTACAACTATGTGCATCTTATTAGTACTAAAAGATCCAGTAAAACTATATAGTCAATTTTTAATTTTTAATTTTTGGTTTGACGGCGCCATGTGTTAAATGAAATAATTTTATATATATTTTCTAAAACACGTGTTTTGTTGAAAATTATTATTTTAAATATGTTAAGTTTTTTAAATCATTTTTATTAATTTATTAATATATAATTTTTTTGACCAGCTGTACCGAATAGTACGAGTTGTACCAAAATAGTCTCACTTGTTCATAAGTGACCCAGTTATATATAAAAACTTAATTATATCTAATAGATATAATTGTACATAAAAACTCAAACATCAAAATTCTCGTAACATAACCAAATACCAAAAAAAGAAAAACAAAAGCATGAAAATTCTCACAAATATTTTCCTTAACTTTCTAATTCTTCAAGCTCGTATTAGGAAGATTGAGTGATTTTGAAGGACGGCGTTTCTTCTTAACCCTTGAAATAAACTTCATCTACCTCAAAATCCTACCACACAAATAAAAAAACATGATTGTAGAACGCTTAATGAGAGAGAGAACATTGATTTTAATTAATTTGCAAAAACTAGTTAATTTCTACAAATTGTACCTATGATGCCGAAGCGGTGAAAAGAAGATCATGACTTTGATTTTAGAAAACATATGCACACGATCGTCTTGCTTTGCTTCTCTCCATTGGTCTACATCATTATAAACCAATAGGATTCATCATGTGATTATTTTATTAGTACATATGCAGAGATTTACAAACTAAATGAACATTCATAAAATTCAATTTGCTCTTATATTTAACGAAAAATGACACAATCAAGACTTGGTGATCTTTTAGTAGCAATCGTAATCTTCTTCAAATGCTAACTTTGCCATAGGAAAACCAAAAACGATTGTATCTTCTTTTATTAAATGATTTGGAGAAAGACAGTGAAAAAAATAGGTACCTCGAAAATGAAAAAGTCACAGTGTTTAAGCATCCGAAAAGCCTCGCGAAAGAGATGAAGAAGACTATCAGTTCCATCGGTACCACCATCCAATGCAAGTTTTGGTTCGTGTCTACCAACTTCAGCTTGTAGGCCTGTAATGTCATCACTTGGTATGTATAGTGGATTACTCACAATCCCCACAAGTTTTCCTTCAAGATCTTTCAATGGCTTAACCCAAGATCCTTCACTCACCTCAATCATCCCCTGGATATAACACAATTTCATCACAATAACAAGAAGAAATCAAAGCTGAAGAATGTTGGCCTCAAAACCACGATCCTTCCCTTACATCAACCATCTCTTAAATTCTTCAATGCCATATCCTCCAATTTCCTTACACCATCAAGAGTTTCAACTTAAACTCGAAGAAGCGAGTTAGTTTTCTTTAGAAACGGATCTATCTAGGAACTTGAAATTCCACTTTACACAAGCCATATCGTAACCATTACACCGGCTTGGTTAGTTAGTACAGTTGGTTAGTTAACCCAATTTTCCTTCATAAAACCTACTATTACACCACAGGGAGTAAAATGAAAAAAAAAAAACGTAATTGACAAAAAAAATTTGTACACTGTTCGAAAAAGGGGTAAAATTTACAGACGAAAGCATCGGTGGAGAAGAGAAGAGAGCTCGCGACGATTGGATTGTTGTTCCAGTTTAAGAGATTGAAGAGATTTCTCTATGTATAAATTGACATGGTTCCTCCAGTAATTTTCAAGTATCGGCGAAGGAGAGATCGGAGACTTGGAAGAGACGATGATATTTCAGTGACGAAGACTCGTCGGGTCTCTCCTTACCGATTAAACGACAGACCCAACTCCGATTTCATAGAGGTAAGGGATGAAAATCGCTCGTTTGGTTTATTTATGGAGGGTGATGATAGGATTCGAGATTTGGGTTGTGTTGATGAGACTGAAACTAGACATGGTTGTAGTAATTTGGTTCTTCGATGTCTCGAGAATGAAAAAAGCAATAGTTTTGTTACATGTAGAAGAAACTTGGATGATTTGTTTTCTGGGTTCGTTTATAAAGGTTTGAGGAGGAGTAAAAGGGATAACTTTGCAAGTAAAACAAGAAGTAATCTTGTTTCTCCTCCAGTTTCTTCTGATGATAGCGTTTCTGAATCACACATTGAAAGACAAGACATCCAAGAATGCAGTGAATTTCAAGCTCAAGTGAGAAGAGTTTCTCCATACTTCCAGGCATCAACTGTTTCACAACACCCCAAAGAGGGGTGTGATTCTGATAGTGCTTGTTCTCAAAGTGGCAGCAAAGTTCAAGCCAAAGTCCCAAGAGTTTCTCCATTCTTTGAGGCATCAACTATTTCGCATTGTGATTCTGATAGTGTTTGTTCTCAAAGTGGAACAAGTTATAGGAAAGGATGCAGCAAAGTTCAAGCTAAAGTCCGAAGAGTTTCTCCATACTTCCAGGCCGCAAGTATTTCACAATGTGGTTCTGATAATGTCTCTTCTCAAAGTGGAAGAAAATATAGGAAAGGATGCAGGGAACTGCAAGATAAGGTCCGAAGAGTTTCACCATATTTCCAAGGATCAACTGTTTCAGAACAGCCAAACCCACCAAGAAATTTGCGTCAGTATTCTAAGGTCTTGAAACTTTCGAGATATTTCCATAACGTGCCTGCAGATGGAATCCAAGTAAATGAATCACAAAAGGAGAGATCAAGGAGGGTGAGGAAAACTCCTGTTGTGAGCCCTTCACTCTCGAAATGTCAGAAGACCGATGAGGCATACATGCGGAAAACGTTGGATAACACATGGATGCCTCCGCGATCTCCATGTAATCTGCTTCAAGAAGATCATTGGCATGATCCATGGCGGGTGCTGGTCATATGTATGCTTCTCAACAAAACATCTGGTGCACAGGTTTTTCCTCATTCCTCTCTTTTTTTTGTTCCATATCTTTGCTAAACAACTTATATAATTTTAGGTTTGTCTAAAAGCATTTGAGACCAAATTAGTTTAGTGGGTGTGTTTAGTGTTGCCATTGCTTGTTGCATACCTTCTCAATCAGTGACAGGAATTATTAATACACGTAAATCATTCTTGAGAGAAATCCAAAATGTGTTAGGAAGTAAGAAGTTAGACCTTTGTAGGCTTGAATATCTCCATTTAACTATTGCAGAAGTAGGTGCGATATATGGTTTGATGAGTGATTGATTATTCGTGAAATTATGAATTGCTTGCATTTGTTGAATTCGGTAGGAAGAAAAGGCTTTACGGTTGGTTAGTTAATGTTTTAAAAGGTGATTGCAGACGCGGGGAGTGATACCAGACTTGTTTGCACTGTGTCCTGATGCAAAGACTGCAACAGAAGTTGAAGAAAAGGAGATAGAGACTCTGATAAAACATCTTGGATTACAGAAGAAGAGAGCCAAAATGATACAACGGTTTTCTCACGAGTATCTCCAAGAGAGCTGGACTCATGTCACTCAATTGCATGGCGTTGGAAAGTAATGTCTTTGAATTTTTGATAAATCTGAAAATAATATACCCGTTGAGAGTTTTGTTCATGAGATGCTTATTGGAGAATTATTCACAGGTATGCAGCAGATGCGTATGCGATATTCTGTAACGGAAATTGGGATCGAGTGAGGCCTGATGATCATATGCTAAACTATTACTGGGAATTCCTCAGGATTCGGTATAGATTATGAGTAAGAAAATACAAGTATATATTGTGCTAATCCCAACTATTTTTGCTAAGTTTCTGTGCTCTGTTTTTTGTTGTCACCAATGTTGAAAGCCTGTAAATGAAATCTTGTTTTATAGGTTGTTTCATCTGAAATTCTAATGTGTTTTGGTATCATTAATGGGTTTTTATATGTTTAAAATATTGTTAAACACCTAAAGCTCGGGCACGACAATTGAGGGTCAAAATCTATGTGACTAGCTCAATTTTTTTTTTTTTTTTTTTTTCACGAGCATCAGATATTAAATCAAGTTTAAATGGTATGGTGATTTTTCGTGGGGCAACCCATTCCGGATCTGTCTGATTTACATGGGAAATGGGATACCACGTACTCGTATTCCTTTTGCAAGGGTATCGATACTGACATTTTCACTCCGAAAGATAAAAGTCAAAATAAAAACCTCGAAAGATCTCTTAAGAATATAAAAATGGTCTAACTCCGAATGAAAGGCTGGCCAATCAAATGGATTCTCCGTCATTTGTATTAAGCTTGCGCAGTCCATCTCGAACCTTACCGAAGCGACTCGTCTCTCTCCAAGGCAAGCAATCGCCCAAAGGAGCATGTCCTGCGTGTAGCGCCGATATGCTTCTACGGCATCCTCTCGCTCTTAGTGTGGTATGACCCATGTTATTCCAGAAAAACCACCCTAGTCCACTTACCGATCCATGATCGATCCAAGAGGGCATCGATTTGACAGGTCGAGATTTGAGGTTCTCCGGGAGGTCCTCCTGGTCCACTATGGGATTGTGAACCCTCTATCTCTTTCTCGTCGTTCTTTTGGTTTGCTATGTTCCAACTTTCTGCTTCCGGTGTCGCGAGTTGGAGTGTGTCTCTCGGGGAGATCTCTTTCTCGTTGAAAACGAGTTGGTTTCTTGCTTCCATATATACCAGATGATCCATGGGAAGGTGTCTCTTTGAGGTTCGGTGAGTCCGACCTCTTTTGTTCTCCAAAATAGGAAGTGCATATTTTGGTATAAAGATGTACTCGGAAAGCAACCCGGAGGAGACGAAAAGTCCGAAAGAGCCCACACTTGTAAAGTCGGTGGGCATTCAAAGAGGAGGTGGTTTATTGTTTCTTCTGGCGCACCACATCGCGGGCAAGTCATGTATGTGCCCAAGTGGCGGTAGGTAAGGCGCTGGCATGTTGCCACACATCCCGAGAGAGCTTGCCACATGAAATGTTTCAGCTTCCCCGAGGCTCGTGTCTTCCAGACTTGACCCTGGAGGCACGTGATACTTGGTTCGGATACCATGAGAGGTCCTTGTGAGAGTCTGTTCTTGGTTGCTAATTCATAGCTTGATTTGACTGTATACAATCATTTATATAAGATCTTCGAAATAATTTTGTAGCTCACGTTGCACAGACTAATCGGTTGAAACTCCGCATTTCCCTTGGTCTATCCTTCTTTGGTATGAGCCAAATGTTTGTTTGGCTTAATCTTGGATCGAAGCTCCCTGATGAGAATAAATCTTTCACCAGTCTCGTTATATCCTGGTTCATGGTTTGCCAAAAATTTTGGTGCAATCTGCTTGTAATCCCATCTGGCCGCGGCGCCTTATCCTGGTTAATGTCAAAGAGGGCCTCTTTTATCTCTTCTTCAGAAGGATCAATGACTAGGATACGGTTCGCCATTTCTGGGACTTTTGCGGTAATAAACCGGAGTGACTCCTCTGGATCAGAGGGATCAGAAGTGGTGAAAAGCTCTTGAAAATATTGAGTACCCACCTTTGCTTTGTAGTGGCATGAAAAAATTTGGTGTTTCTATCTCCTTCTTTCTGCCATAAGACTCGACTTTTTTGTTGCCAAAACCGCTGTTCCTCTCGAAATGCTGAGCAAAGACGTCTCCTAAGGTCATCGATATCCTTCATGGTTGTATCGTCGTCCGTCTGGGCTCGGTCAGTTTGATTTTTTAGATCCTCTATGAGTCTTGCCGTATTTGAAGGCAAAGTTTTCTTCCATTTGGAGATGTTCCTTCTGCATGCAGATACTCTTTGATGGAAAGAACCACTCATGTGGCCCTCATGTGACCCCCACCCGGAGATTACCGCATCTTTAAAGCCTGATTTCCCGATCCATTTCTTGTCAAACATAAAACTTTTCTTCATATTCCGAGGACTCAAGACTGGTCGGTGATCCGAACCCCACAACTTTAGGTACTCCACATTAGTGTGGGAAAATAAATAATGCCATTCTTCATTACCAATCGCTCTATCCAATCTACATTTAACTTTTTCGGATCAACGTCTGCCCACCCAGGAGAGGAAGTTTCCTTTGTATGGAAACTCCTATCATTCCACAATTGTCGAGCATAGTGCGGAATTGGATAAAAGAAGTCTCTGCTAGTCTCCGTCTGCCGCGTTTCTCATGGTTCCCATTACAATCCCCAATCATGAACCATGGACCTTGTCTGTTTAAACTTATCCTCGTGAGTCTTTCCCATACTAGTTCTCGTTTTTCTACTACTGGGTCTCCATAGACAAAAGTCGTTGTGGCCTTCAAAAGTAGACTCCACATCAATCAGACGATTATCCGAATAAGAAATAACAGATTTGGGTTCATCCATATAAAATAAAGCTAGACCCCCGCTTCGGCCTCTCGGCTCCACTGTAAAAACATGGTCATAACCAAAAGCTACTTGCAAATTTTGCAGAAAAAGGCAATTGTTCTTTGTCTGAGACAAAAATAAAAAACTCGGTAAAAAACACCGATATAATTCTTCTAGGTGTTCTTTCGTTGATTCGACTCCCGCCCCTTGACAATTCCATGCTATCAAATTCATTGTATAACGACGAAAAAATTATCTTAGCAATATGCTAGATTTTTGTAGTCACGGCTCATAATAAGAAAGATGGTGTCTTAGCATTTTGCTAGAAAGTTGTGGATTAATTAGGGTAATGCCTTGAAACGACGAAGTCACAAGGGTAAATCCTTGAGATCTGAATACAAGGCTTTGGAAGCCAGAGGAGAACAATTGCAGTCATTACTCTCTGTTTCCTCCGTTTGATTCCCTTTTCTGGGTTTTGTAATTGGATCAATCCCTAATTGTTAGTTGTTACCATATCTTCAATTTTCTGTTCAGAGCCCTAATTTTTGAGAAATAAAGGTTGAAACTTTCCTGAAAAAATGGCGACTAGAGGGAGCAGATCTGTTAAGAGGATTTTCCAGCAATCGACGGGAATCGCAATGGTGGCCTTAACCGGGAAGAGATGGCGGCTCTGGTCGTAGCTGTAATTCATCGACCCAAATAAGGGTTTGACCTACGACGGTCTTCTCCGTACTTACGACGATGTGGCGCCGGAGATGTCGACAGACACTGCGACGTCGTTTTGATAAAAAAATTTCTGAACCCAAACGACCAAAACGACGTCGTTTTGATCAATATAATTAAAAAAAATTAGTGACTCAGCATACACGTCAGACAAATATAACGGATTGACTAACGGTGTATCAGTCAAAGTATGTAAAAGCACAAATACAAGTGTTTGGGTAGGAAATTTGAATTCAAAAGAGGTACGAGTATGTATTCGCACAGGTCTCGAGTACATGTGCGTAACGGGACCATGTACAACAGTAGGGGCATGAATCAACCGTTTTCCCCCAAATCCTACACCCAATCTTATTTTGGTGTAAAATCCTCTCCAACCCAACACCATTTCCAATACCAAAATGGTGTAAACCCATTTTTTACACCAAATATGATGTAATTTCATTTCTTACACCATTTTGGGGTTGAAATTTTTTATTTATAAAAATATCATTCAAATTTTAAACAATTTCAAAATTACTTATTATAAAAATCAAGATAAATTTATAGATAAATTTTAAATGTATAAATCTATGTACAAAGAAACAAATTAGGTGAATATTTACAAATTTTTTAATTTCTCATTATTTCAAATTAGGTGACCCCGTTATTTCAGTAAACATTGATGACAATCATCCAGAGCGTTGCGTCGAAATAGGAGCCGAGCTGAACGACTTGATAAAGGAAAAACTGATTTCTTTTCTCAAAAAGAACGGAACACTTTCACATGGGCATCAGAAGACATGCTTGGTATCAGCATCGACGTGACGTGTCACGAGGTAAACGTGGATCCAACCTTCAAACCAGTAAAGCAAAAAAGAAGAAAACTTGGACCAGAGAGAGCCCAAGAAGTGAATGACAAGGTGAAAAGGCTACTACGCGTCGGAAGTAAAATATCCGGACTAGTTCGCTAATCCTGTGGTGGTGAAAAAGAAGAACGGAAAATGGCGCGTATGCATAGATTTCACCGACCTCAACAAGGCCTGCCCAAAGGACAACTTCCCGCTTTCACATCTTGATCGATTAGTAGAAGCCACGGCGGGCAATAAACTCCTCTCATTCATGGATGCTTTTTCCGGATACAATCAAATTTTGATGAATCCCGACGATCGTGAAAACCCCGCATTCATCACAGACCGCGGAATATATTGCTACAAAGTGATGCCATTCAGTCGTTAAAATGCCGGAGGAACTTACCAACGATTGGTAAACATGATGTTCGCTGAACAACTCGGAAAGACAATGGAAGTGTACATAGACGACATGTTGGTTAAGTCATTAGAAGCGAAGGATCACATAGCTCATTTAAAGGAATGTTTCGAGCAACTAAACCTGCATAACATGAAGCTCAACCCGTACAACTGCAGATTTGCGGTGACATCCAGCGAGTTCCTTGGCAGACTGAGAGGAAGCAAAGACACGTGGCAGTCAAGACACAAAACATTGCCACGCAGAGACACATGGCAGTTTATGAAGAAGCATACGCAAGTGGCAGAAACATGGCGATCGTAGAGTATGATGAAGCCACATGTCAGACATGTCTCAGATCACAGGGCATGGTGAAGCCACGTGGAAGACACATGTCAGATTGCAAAACATGATGCTGCCACGTAGCAAACACGTGTCAGATCGCAGAGCATGATGCTGCCACGTGGCAGACACATGTCAATCATAGTGTCACATGGTAGACACATGTCAGACATGCAGGTAGTTCGATTTTTCTATATAAACCCGCTAGATTTAGTATTTTTCACATAGAAAACCTTCCCGAACCTCTGTCAACCGTGACCCGTAAGAGATAATTTTGAGTTTTCCTGAACCGAGGATATCGTTATCTAGCAAACCTTCCAGCTATAAAGAGTGAGTTCCGGTGGTTTTTAAACGGCTAAGTGCAGAGCGCACTAGTCGTGGTTATTTTTGCATGCACTGCATTTGATTACTTAGTTTTATGCATGTGTTGTGTATGGTATGGATGTTGCGTATGACCTTAAACGGCTGCGTAGTCATCTTGTACTAACTCTTTGATTGCAGGAGATGGGTTGTTTAACACAAGAAAACGTAGGGGACTGAAAGGCACTCGTTGTTATTGCTGCTAACAACCATCAATCGGATGAAGTTAGAGGTTTGTACAATTCTCGGGATTTGCACGGTATTGTTTTTGGGTCGCACCCATAACGGCTGTTGCATTGCATGGTGTTGCAATAGCAAATTGGGGTTAACGCTGTTGCTGTCGGATAATCGGTTAAGTCTTTGTAACTTGGCCGGTGAGATAAAAACGACGAGAATGGAATTGTCAAACTCCCATTGTGAAGGCATTTGCATTGCTTAATGATTATGTTATTGATTGATTGTTTGCTTCATATTATGCATGGTTATTAGGGTTCGGGTGGAATCCTTATTGTACTTAGTAGGAGCCGGAGCTCAATGGGTAATCTTAAATTACAAATCCCTCATAATAAAATTGTTTTGCAAGTAACCGTAGTGAGAGTGAGTAGCGAGGAGCTCAGAACGTTAGGCAAACCGGAAGTAGGTTTTTGTTGCCTTTTGTAAAATTATACTTTCGTAGTATTATGTAAGACTCGATTTTGGCTATAGGCTAGCCTCGTATATGTTTGTATAGCGGTTTGTACGAATATATTTATATATGATATAAAAGTATGTTTTAAAGTATTGGGTGAGTAATTGAAATGATATTAATCTTGTTCGGACTAACACAACTCGAGGTTATGGTTCAAGGTTTAAAAGCCAAGAATCATGATATCGAGGTTAGGCGTCGCAATATAACCGTTAAAGAAACTAGATTTCTTCTATGTGACCTGTACTAGTCTATTGTGATTGCTTTACGTGACACTCCCGGGCCGCCTGGAGGTCCAGAACGGTTCGGGGGTGTTACAAGAGTGGTATCAGAGCATGGTTTTATGATCATACTTTTGGACTCACATTTTCAAATGTTTAATCGAGTCAAAATATGACACCCCCGGGCCGCCTGGAGGTCCGATACGTTCAGTGTTATTAGGTAGTCGGGATACTACTTACCTGATCATTTGGTGCAGATGTCTTATCGAAGATTTAGTGGGAGTGGTCAGGATTTGTCGTCTGGTTACCAAGGATCAAATTTCTACGAAGATGATGGTTTACCAAGAACTGAGCCCTTGTATCTAGTGGGAGATAACATGTCAGCTTCTGAGGAGTCGAGTTGGACAACACATGCTTAACATGAATCGTATGAACCGATGAATGTGCAACCAGGACAAGCAAGAGTGCATATCCCAAATCCGCAGGGGAACCAAGGGGACATTCCAACTTTGTGATTATCGAGGGATATGTTGGCGCACATGTCTCAACAATAACAACAACTAGTAGCAAGTGTACCACAAATTTCACTTCCAGATTTCTTACAGTTTGTGACTACAATGAAGTCTCTGGGAACTTCTCGTTTCAAAGGTGGACCTGATACAGTAAAGGCGGATCAATGGTTACAAGACATGGAGAGGAATTTCGTAGCAACAAGATGTCCGGAGGGTTTCAAGAAAGATGTAGCTATGTATTATCTCGAAGGGGAAGCAATCAGATGGTGGACTAGCTTGGATAAGCAGTATGGATACATGATTCACACATGGCATAAATTTTGGAAGGATCTTGAGAGGAAGTACTTTCCACCAGAGGCGCGAGATAGGCTTGAAAAAGAATTCATGAATTTGGAGCAAGGCGAAGAAACTGTGAGGCAATACGAAGCAGAAATCAGACGTCTTAGGAGATATGTTTATCGTGGACAAGAGGATGAACAAGCCATGATCCAAAATTTTATGAGGGAACTACGACCGGAGATCCAGAGCAGACTACAAGCTTTGGAGTTCACTAGTCTGTATGTACTAATTGAAAGACCAGTCAATGTCGAAATATAAATTAAGGGTGAGAACGAAGCAGCAAGTAGAGGCCGAGGAACCGGAGGTGGTAATGCGAGATTTCAACAAGTACAAAGACAGAATCAGTCGGGGAGGTCGTGGATCAAACAATCAAGGAAAGGGTCAAGCGAGTCGGGGAGGACGAGCTTCAGGAACACACAGATCAAGTTCTGCATGTTATGTGTGTAATCAGACGAGACATTTCGCAAGGGATTGTCCGAATCAAGGAGGAGAGCCGAGTAAGCCATCAGGTTATAGAGACGTGATGTGTTTTGCTTGTGGTAAAAAGGGGCATTACTAGAACAAGTGTCCGATTACTCTTCCAATAGGTGGAACTGCGACGAAACCCCAACCAACTCACCAAGCAGAGGAGTCACAACCAAAGAGACAAGCGACTGCAGTGAGAGCGTATAACCTAGAAAAAGTAGACCCTAACCTGCTAGGCCCATCAAAGGGTCCAATTACAGGTAAGTGATGGGTTCTAAACTCTCTATGTGTTTGATTCAGTTTAATTGCTTGCGTGCTTGCTTGTTAATTATTTTGCATGCATATATACGGTTATGTGTTGTGTTGTTTGACTCGGGGGCATCACATTGTTTTGTGACTCCCGAGGTGGCTCCGAGGTTTAAAGGAACATTTGGAGGTGAGAAAGGTGAATGTTATAGTATTAAACCCCGGAAAGCAAACCCTTAGAGTAGAGGATCAGGTGTTAGGTGTACCTATAATAATCCAGGAAAAGGAGTTTCCAGCAAATCTACTAGTAGTACCCTTAGAAAGGTCTGAAGTTATCATAGGAATGGATTGGCTGTCTGGTTATCATGCTCGTTTGGACTGTAGTAAAGCTAAAATTACTCTTGGAGAGGGAGAATCAGAGGTAGCTTACCACGGGATCAGTTCTAGTGAAGTTGTATTGCTGGTATCAACATTGAGGGTAAAGAAGCTATTACAAGAAGGGAAAGTATATTTAGTTACTTTGACCGTGATTGGAGAAGATTCAGAAAAAGAGCTAAGTATATAAAACATTTAAGTGGTAGGGGAATTTGAGGATTTGTTCAAGCCATTAGAAGAATTGCCTCCATCTCGGAGCAATCCTTTTACCATCAACTTGGAACCAGGAGCAATACCGATAGAAAAGGCACCATATCGGATGGCTCCAGCTGAATTGGTGGGAAACTACCTTTAGGACGAGATATTGTCAGTTTGAATATGTAGCGATGCCATTTGAACTTACTAACGTACCAGCGGCATTTATGCGATTGATGAATGAGGTATTTCACGATTACTTGGATAAGTTCGTGATCATGTTCATCAATGATATTCTTATGTACTTACACAATGAGGAAGAACATGAAGGGCATTTGAGAAAGGCGTTCGAGCGGTTGAGGAATCAACAACTATTTCCTAAGTTTAGCAAATGTAGGTTCTGGAAAAGAGAGATTGGGTTTCTTGGCCAACATGTGTTGGAGCAGGGAGTATCTGTAGATCCTGAAAATATAGCAGTAATTCAAGATTGGCCACGACCAATATCAGTAACGGAGGTCCGGAGTTTTCTTGGGTTAGCTGGCTATTATAGAAGATTTGTTAAAGGTTTCTCCTCCTTAGAAAAATCTTTGACACACTTGAATTGTAAAGGAATACCTTTCATTTGGAAAGAAGACACAGAAAAGCGTTTGTTAAGTCGAAGAAAGCTTTGACAACCACACCAGTTTTGGTTTTACCAGAATCTGGGAGACCATATACGGTGTATACAGATGCATCAAGAGTTGGATTGAGATGTGTTCTGATGCAAGAAGACAAGGTGATAGCCTACGCATCACGACAGTTAAGAAAACAAGAGAAAAATTATCCGACTCATGACTTGGAAATTAATGTAGTGGTTTTTGCACTTAGGATATGTAGATCCTATTTTTACGGAGAAAGTGTTCATGTATTTACAGATCACAAAAACCTTAAGTACCTTTTCACCCAACCTGATCTTAACTAGCGACAAAGAAGATGGATGGAGTTTATAGTGGATTATGACCTCAGGATTCAGTATGACTCGGGTAAGGAGAATGTGGTAGCGGATGCTTTGAGTCGACGAAGGACATAAGCAAATATACAAGGAAATCTCGAGACTTGGAAAAAGAATTGAAGATGTTTGGCTTATCAGCATTAGAAGGAGAGTCTAGTGACCCGTTAGGAATGCAAGCAGTGAACCAGGCAGGACTACTTCAAAGAATTCGAGAAGAGCAAGAAAAGGACGAGAAGTTACAAAAGATTACTAAAGAACTTAGAGGCTAAGACGGACATAACGCTAGTAGATATAATGTAGCAGTAGACGAACCTTTATTACTAAATGGGAGGATCACAGTTCCTAAATGTCAAGGACTGCGAGAAGAAATTCTAGGATTGGTGCATCATTCAGTGTTAAGTATTCATCCAGGGAGTACTACAATGTATTGGGATATCAAACGATATTATCATTGGACGGGAATGAAGAAGTCGGTGGCACAATGGGTGGCACAATGTCAGACTTATAACCAAGTCAAGGCAGAGCATCAAGTACCAGGAGGGTTAGTTCAAAACTTACCTATTCCAAAGTGGAAGTGGGATTCAATAGCCATGGACTTTGTCACAAGATTGCCTACAACGCGAGGAAGGCAAAATAACTCCATATGGGTAATAGTGGATAGATTTACAAAGTGGCTCATATGATACTCATGAAAGATACAGATAAGGTGGAGAGACAGCAGAAATGTATATTAACGAGATAGTGAGGCTCCACGGGGTTCCAGGGAATATCGTGTCCGATCGAGACCCAAGATTTACTTCCATACGAGTATCGAGATGTCACCATTCGAGGTTTTGTATGGACGGCCGTGCCGATCACCAGTATGTTGGGCGGAAATTTGAGTTAGAGAGAAGTTTGGACAAAGGATTGTTGAGGAGACTACCAACAATATCCAAATGATCCAAACTAACATGAAGAAAGCTCAGGATCGGCAGAAGAAGTACGCTAACCAAGGGAGAAGGGAGATTATTTTTGAAGTTCGAGATATGGTTTATCTCAAGGTAACCGCAACAAACGGAAGAGATCGATTCGGGAAAGTCGGGAAACTAGCTGTTTGGTACATGGGACCATATCGAATCGCTGCAAGGATTGGAGAAGTAGCATATCGATTGGAGTTACTGCCGAATATGCAAATGCATCATGTGTTTCACGTATCTTTTCTTCAGAAGCATATACAAGATCCTAAGACAGTAAGACCGCAAGAAGTATAAGAGTTACGTCCTAATCTTACTTATCCAGAGGGACCGATATAGATTGGAGGAAGACGTACATTGCAATTAAAGAACAGAGAAGTTCTTCAACTCTTGCTTTATTGGGGAAGGCGAGGTCATGAGGTAGTGACATGGAAAAATGAACAGAATTCAGAGAAAAGTACCCAGAGATGTTCACAGAAGAAACTGAAAAATACCGAGGAGGACCCTCGAGATCTTAAAGAATTCAAGGAGGGGAGAATGTAATATCCGTGATAGAAAATTACAATGATCGGAGGAATGATTGTGCAAAACTCGGGTTTTCGTGCAAAATCGGGGCAGCAAAAAAAAGACACGTGGCAGTGTTGGAATCGTCTGTGACACGTGTCGGACACGTGGCAGATTGAGATAAAGCAGAGACACGTGGCAGTTAGGAAACAGAACGTTGCCACGCAGGGGACACGTGGTAGTTTGTGAAAAAGCAGACACACGTGGCAGACACATGGCGATCGCAGAGTATTATGAAGCCACGTGTCAGACACGTGTCAGATCTCGGGTCATGGTGAAGCCACGTGGAAGACACATGTCAGATTGCAGAGCATGATGCTGCCACATGGCAAACACGTGGCAGATCGTAGAGCATGATGCTGCCACGTGGCAGACACTTGTCAATCACGGTGACACGTGTCAGACATGCATGCAGTCCAATTTTTCTATTTAAACCCGCTAGATTTATTATTTTTTTCACATAGAAAACCTTTCCGAAATTCTGTCAAAGTTAAACCGTGACTCATAAGAGAGAATTTTGAGTTTTTGTGAACCGTTAGAGGCTAAACCATAGGAGAAACGGTTGGTAAGACTTTCTAGACTTAGCTTAAATTATTGATTATAATTCCGTCTAAGCCTAGTTTATATCTCGAGACTCAGGTGGTTTCTGAGACAAGATCCTAGGATCTGAGGAAATCGTTATCTAGCAAACCTTCCATCCGTAAAGAGTTAGTTCCGATGGTTTTTAAATGGCTAAGTGCGGAGAGCACTAGTCGTGGTTATTTTTGCATGCACTGCATTTGATTACTTATTTTTATGCATGTGTTGAGAATGGTATGGATGTTCCATAGGACCTTAAAACGGCTATGTAGTCATCTTGTACTAACTCTTTGACTGCAGGAGATGGGTTGTTTTAACACAAGGAAACGTATAGACCGAAAGGAACTCATTGTTCTTGCTGCTAACAACCATCAATCAGATGAAGTTAGCGGTTTGTACAATTTTTGGGATTTGCACGGTATTGTTTTTGGGTCGCGCCCATAACGGCCGTTTCATTGCATGGCATTGCATGAAACTCGAATAGTGAAGGCCTTTGCGTTGGTTAATGATTGTGTTATTGACTGATTGTTTGCTTCATATTATGATTGGTTGCTTATTTATGAATGCTTGTTATTGGGGTTCGGGTGGGAATCTTTATTGTATTTAGCGGGAGCCGGAGCTCACTGAGTAATCTTAGATTACCCATCCCTCGTAATAAAAATGTTTTGCAGGTAACCCTAGTGGGAGCAAGTAACAGGGAGCTCAGAACGTTAGAAAAACCGGAAGTAGGTTTTTGTTGGCTTTTGTAAAATTATACTTTGGTAGTATTATGTAAGACTTGATTTTGGCTATCGGCTAGCCTCGTATATGTTTGTATAGCGGTTTGTATGAATATGGTTATATATGATATAAAAGTATGTTTTAAAGTATCATGTGAGTAATTGAAATGATATTAGTCTTGTCCGGACTAACACAACTCGAGGTTATGGTTCAAGGTTGAAAACCCGAGAATCATGATATCGAGGTTAGGCGTAGCAATATAACAGTTAAGGAAACTAGATTTGTTCTATGTGACCTATACTGGTCTATTGTGATTGCCTTACGTGACGCTCCCGGGCCGCCTGGAGGTCCAAAACGGTTCGGGGTGTTACATTTACTGTGCACTTGCAGCTTAGATTATTATGTTTATTTTGGGTAAAACTTATACATACATCAAGTTTTTGGCACCGTTGCCGGGGACCAATTTCGCTGTCTTTAATTTTTGAATTAGGATATAGTCTAAAACTTTATTCTCTCATTTGCTAATTTTTATTTTATTTTCGTTTGCTTTGTTTATTTTGGTTCTGACACGGAAAGGATGAAAGAATTTGACAAGAATGAAGATCCTCTACCAGCACCTGGCGGATTTCAAAGAAACAATCAACCTCCACTTACCATATCGAAACACGATTCACCAGATGGATACTTCTATGATCGATCTGCTATCTAAATAACTTATTATAGTCCAAATCTTTAATATAGCTATAATACTATTATGGTTCATATTATATATATTTTTCTTTCACCCCAAAAATAATAAAATTTTACGCTATTAATATTTTTCATGTCAATTCTCTTTTAAACTAGCCAAAGTCTTTAATTAACCCAATTTCAGGCATTAAAAATAATAAAATAATTAATTTATTAGTTTTTAATGATATAAATTATATTTTTATCAATAAATAAAATTTAAAATGACATTCTTTAAGAAAAAAAAAAATTTCTGTTTATTATTCGAACATACAATAAAAATTAAAATTTTCAATATATCACAAATTTATATTTTTGAACGGTTATTAAAAAATTTCAACTCTTACTAATTTAATAATTTGTGTTAGCTTTGAAATATAAAGATTTTGTTGGTAGGTTTGGATATAAGGCATACAAATTTAAATTTTAAGGGATCTCAAAAATACAATTATATTTGATATATTACTCAAAAAATTATTCAAAAATCTATATAAATATTGAATTGAATACTTAAATTTCAAAACGTACGTTAAAGATTTTGAATATAAATTTTGGACAGTAGCTATAACTAAATATAAGATGCTGCGTTTTGGAGACTTGTTCAATGATTCTAGACGCCCCAAGACATCACACCTTCGTGTCCAAGCTTTCAACTTTACCTATTTAGCCGATTGTGTTATAAAGCCTCCAACAGCCATATGCATTAAGTTTGATTTATTTATTTCTTTGTTTCTTTGTTTAAGCTTTTAGAACGGTAGGATTGCTTCATTTCAGAGCCTATATAAGCTCGGCTTGTCTATTGTACAAAGCACCATGATCAATACAAAACTTGTATAGTTTTCTTTTCAAAGCAAGTCTTTGAGTTGTTCTTTATTTTTTAGAATTCAAGTGTGTGATTCACTTCTGTTCTATAGAAATCTCGGATCAGTTTGTTTGTGTGATTCAAACAATCAATTTCGTCCATCTGATTGAGCGAGTCAATCATTTTCCCTTTCACCCTCTACCTTCATTCCACTTCTTCGTGCCTTAAGCTTGGAGTCTCTTGATCATTGAGGGATCTAAAGTTGGAGTGATTCCAATCTTATATAAGTTCTCGTCATATCCTCGCGGAATCGAGAAGTGTGCCATAGTCCACTCTTTAATGCTGCAAGTGCAATAAGGTAGTTCACATAAGATATTTTAGCTAGAGTTCCTTTGAATTTCTTCAAGTATTCGCTGTCAAAATCGTTCGGTCCTTGGGATAATGCCCAAAGATCTGCATCTGAATTGACCTTTTCGATAAACATGGAATATTGTTTCACAAACGCAGTTGACAGCTCGGTGAAGCTATAAATCAACCTTTCTTCCAGCTTGGAAAACCAATCTAGAGCAGATTCGACGAGGTGCTCTACAAATAGCTTATACAAACCTGTTTCCTTTTCTTGTTCACAAAAGTGAGCTCTTCTGTCTGCGATGTTGAACGCAGTCATATGAGCTTGTGGGTCAATATTTCCTCGTAAATTGGAAGGCAAAGTTTTTCGACATCCCTTACTTGGGTATTCTCAATTCTCTCTCTAAATGGAGTTTGTTTTATTTCCTCGACTACGCGGTCGGTTTCGGGTGCAGTCCTAACTGCTTGATGAACTCTAGAATTCATTGCCATGAGATCCTTATTAGTCTTTTCAATTTACATCTGGAGGAATTCCATATTTGAGCCTGATATACCTTGGATTTAACCGGCTGTTATTATGTTTTAATAAGTTTTTAATAACTGTATTTGATTTTGGTATTTTATTACTGTTTTTAGTGTTTTTGTGGATTTTAGAGTCTTTCCAGAAATCCGGAGCAATTCGGACCAAAAAGATGAAAAACAAGCAATTTGAAAGTTGGACAGCTTCTAAGCATAAAATGTTTCGCATCAGATGCATACTTTTCCACCATTGGATCAAGCTCAAAAATTATACCTCAAGATAGATGGGAGTGTAAGAGTCGATTCCCATATTAGATCATGAAAATCCAACGGTGTGTTATCAAGATATGCTCGATTTAATGAAGACTGGTCGATCTGGATTCGAGGAAAAACAAGCAGAGGAATTTAAGAGTTATCGATCGAACACCACCTCAGCGATTGATCCATCGCCCATCCGAAACTTTGATTGGGCATTATTTTATGTAACGATCGATCGATCGCACCCCAAGCGATCGATCGAACGCCCTCCTAAAAAAGGGAGTATTCCTTTTCGTCTTTATCTCCTAATATTCAAGGGAATATAGTGTACCACCATATACCTATATAAAAACACAGAGGACGCTACGTAAAACCAGAGCTTAATCACCATCTCAATAGCCACCAAAATTTTCATAGTTTTAGGTTTTATATACAGATTTTTATGCTTTGTTCGATAAGAGAGAAAATCTTGTCTCTTTGTACATTTTGGAGAAGGTTGTTAAACCCTTTTACTTGTATACTTGTGTTTTATGAATATCATCTTGTCTTATGTTTTTGCTTTGATTTTCATATCCACGATTAAGTAGTGATTCATGGGGTTTAAGAGATAATTCGGTAGGAAAAATCATGGCTGGATAAATCAGATTATTAGAATATAAATTCAATTAGGGTTCTTCATATAAACTTGTATCTACTACATGATATAGCTTAGCTAGATAGTGACTGATTTTAGATTGGTTTTTGCTTGCACATCACATGTTTAACCAATCCAAACTAGTCTAGGTGAACTCGGCGTCATAACCTGCGAGCGTTGAATTATGGAGCCGAGTGAACATATCAACCATATTCTGAAAATTGCATTCTTAGCTTTTTAATTGCCTGCGAGAATTGAGTAATTAAGATTTTCAATGATAGGCAGTTATCGCTACGAGAGTAGGTTAGTCACAAAATAGTGATTTGAGTTCAAGAATGTTAATTGGTTAGAATTATCTATTCAAAAGCCTGAATAAATTAATCCATGAATCACTAGAGAAATTCCTAATGCCCAACACTTAGTTTATTTGATTAACTTATTATTTTAAATTGCTTTCTTTTGCCATTTTTATTTATTATTACATCACAAAACAACCTTCCATATTTCTTTTTTTTAGCTTTAATCCTAATTTTACAAATTCATAATGCACACTTAGTCCTTCTGGACTCGATACCTAAATACCATAATCGCCTACTGTGCATTTTCAGTTTAGATTAGTGTGTTTATTTTGGGTAAAACTTATACATACATCAAATTTTTGACGCCGTTGCGAGGGACCAATTGCTGCCTTTAATTTTCGAATTAGGATATAGTCCAAAAATTTATTCTCTCATTTGCTAATTTTTATTTTATTTTCGTTTTCTTTGTTTATTTTGGTTTTGACACCGAAAGGATGGAAGAATTTGACAAGAATGAAGATCTTCCACCAGCACCTGGCGGATTTCGAAGAAACAATCGACCTCCACTAACCATAGCGGACCACGATTCACCAGATGGATACTTCCAGGATCGATCTGTTATCCAAATAACTTATTATAATATAGCTATAATAATATTATGGTTCATACAGTATATATTTTTCTTTGACCCAAAAAAAATAAAATATTACACTATTAATTTTCTTCATGTCAATTCTCTTTTAAAGTATCCAAATTCTTTAATTAACACAATTTCATGCATTAAAAATAATAAAATAATTAATTTATTAGTTTTATGATATAAATTATATTTGTCTGGTGCTGAAAATAAATAAATATTTTTATCAACATATATAATTTAAAATAGACATTCTTAAAAAACATATTGATTTTTTATTCGAACATACCATAACAATTAAACTTTTCAATATACCACAAATTTGTGTTTTTGAACGGTTATTAAAATTTATAAAATTTTACTAATTTAAAAGTTAGTGTTAGTTTGAAATTTAAAGATTTTGTTGGTAGTTTTGGATATAAAGCATACAAATTTGCATTTTAAGGGATTTCTCAAAAAATAATTATATTTGATTACTCAAAAAAGTCTTCAAAAATCTATATAAATATTGAATTGAATACTTAGATTTCAAAAACGTACGTTAAAGGTTTTGAATATAAATTTTCGACAATAGCTATTACTAAATATCATTGTCTCTTGAATTAAAAAAAGATGTATAATTTGTCAGTATATAAGACTTCGCTTTTACAAGCCTTTTAGTTAAAAAGTTGCTATCTTGTACACATGTTTATTAAACTCTCTCTAGTTGTTTATTCCTTTTCTTATTAATGGAGATTCTCATTTTTTATATACTTAAAAAAAATTGTTCTACAAGCTCTATAGTTAAAAAAAAACTAAATTGGGTATAAAACCGCTTGTTTGAAATAGTTCAAGTTGAAAATTACAATTTTTTGTTGTTTTGGGTACACGAAATCAATTTTGTTTTGCCAATGTGGTATCTACCTCACCAAAATTTAACGGTTGACTAACACCATCTCGATCAATATTGGTTTTGGCTAAACGGATATATGTAGAAAATTTGAATAAATTTATTGATCAGATTGAATTTGGCTAGGTATTAAAATTTGAATATAAAAACGCAGATTCGGTTGAAAATGGTTGTTTTACCTATCATGTTCACTACTGGTGGTTGGTGCGTTTCATTTGAGACATTGTAAATTTATGTTGCTGATTTACTGTGTTATAAGTAACTCAGATATTAACGCACGCCACCTCTATTCCCAATAACACATAATATTGATCGACTAAATACATAGAGTCAGCCTAATTAATTATGTGCAAATATGTAAATATCTTTTTAGTACTTGTTGATAAATAAAATCACGATCTCGAGGCAAGAAACATAATCAAATATAAAACTATAAAGAGTAGGAGAAGAATTTCCATCGGAAGATAAAGTTGAAAGAAAAAAGAGATGAATTTGAGACTAACAGAATTGAAAGAAAAGAGATCAATATCTAACAGAGTTGGAAGGACGATTCGAGATTTTGAGGGGGAGTATTAGGAATATTCCATATCTCAATATTAAATGTATATTCTCATATATTTACATTCTCATATATCTTAGGGAAAAACTAGGGAAAACCCTAAACCAATGCAATATATATATTAAGTCTGGCAAAAACTATAAAGAGTAGGAGAAGAATTTCCATCGGAAGATAAAGTCGAAAGAAAAAAGGAATGAATTTGTTCCTATATCTAAAAGAGTTTGAAGCACTATTCGATATGGAGAAAGCAGTGTGTAACCATGGCTTCTTCATGATGGCTCCAAACGTGTGGAATCCTTTAAGAAAGTCACTAAATCGACCTTTAACCCTTTCGAATTCCTCTTCGGTCAATGTTACGATCTCTCATCCTTCCAGTCTCACTTTTCTTGTAATCCAAGTTCACGGCATCAACAATGTCTCACCGGTTGACGAAGAACTCATCTTGCAACAAGTGGCGAGGATGTTGAGAATATCAGCCGAGGACGAACGTGACGTGACCGAGTTTCAACAACTCCATGAGGCCGCAAAGAAGAGTGGTTTTGGTCGAATCTTCCGCTCCCCGTCTCTCTTTGAAGATATGGTAAAATCTATTTTGTTGTGTAATTCTACTTGGCAGAGGACACTAGATATGGCTTCTCGCCTCTGCGTATTGCAATCAAAGCTAGCCAACCGTACAATTAGTTCTAAAAAGAGGAAACGAGACCCGAAATCCGTGGGAGAAACAATGGGAAACTTCCCTAGTGCCAAGGAAATAGCTAGCCTTAGCAAAGAGTTGATCAATGAGCACTGTAAACTTGGGTACAGAGCAAATTGGATTGTTAAATTAGCAAAGATGGTTGAAAGCGGGTCACTAAATCTTCAAGAGATGGAAAGGAGAGATATGGAAGCAGAGCAAGTTATCGGGAAACTGAGAAACTTAAAGGGCTTTGGGGTTTTTGCAACTGCAACAGTGCTTATGTGTATTGGTTATTACCATCTTGTTCCATCCGATACCGAGACCCAAAGATTGTTACGAGAGGTATATATATAAAATACTTAATTCCCTTTATTGGGATATATCATTAAATCTAATATAATCTAATGTTTGGAGGTGCATGGAATAGAGAAATGTTCGAAAGAGACGGTAGAGAGAGAAGCACATCTATTGTACGACAGATTCTCTCCATTCCAGTCCTTAGCCTACTGGTTAGCTTATAGCTAGTATTTGTATTTTCTAAGCATAGTTTTGATATATATATCGTCCATTGCTATATATGGCTTCTCCTTGCACTATAGGTTTGATTTGATCCAAAACTATGAAACAAAACTTGGGAAGCTTAGTGAGTTGAGTAAGGGTGACTACAACAGGGTTAGCGGATGCTCTCACATGAAGCAGCTCAAGGCAGACTAAATGAATATCTCTCTTTCTCTCTAAAAGCTACGTGTGGGTTTTATTTCTTTCATGTTCTTTTTTTTTAAGTTATGTCTTTCTTGTGGTTAATGTTTTGTAACATTTCGCTTTAATGGTGTGAGAATTAAAGATGGGAGAAATGGTTTTGGTGATTGGAAATAATGTACACTAAAATGACGGTTAAGAAACGTGAGTTTACAATCAATGCTGAACTAAAAACCTCGACCGAAACTGAAATTCGATTCCTGTGTTTTCTTGGTTTTCATGGCCTTTTGGGATCCTCATGTTAGTTCTCCTACTTTCTCATACATGTTTATACGGTAATTTCAAACAATTGGATCTTGAATAATGAGTCAAGTCACCTGCTGATTTTGACTTCCTGGCGCGTTCACCGACCTTCCACATTCTTGTCTGATCAATCTTTCCCATCGAGAATGCAGGCAATCCCTCCTTATCCTGTGAAAAGCAAGAAAATTCATCAAAACGCCTGCACAATATGTGTAACCAAGTAAAATATATAAACATCTTTTTCCGCAGTTTCCTAATTTATCTTGTTATTTAATAACTTGTCATTTTCTTGTTCTTTATTTCGAAGAAAAACTTGTCTTTCTCTATGTTGTCTTTTGTTTTTATAATTTCTCACGTCCATATGTATCCATTTTTTCCAATATCAGATTAAATAGAAAATAGTTTACCAAGAGAATTACCTTTTTCAAAAGTGTGGCTTTATTCTCATCAAGAGGCTTTATCAGTGGAGGTTTGCGACCTCGACAGCGAGGGAAAAACACACAGACATAGCTATTCAATTAAAACCCAACCAAGCAAGCTAATTGATGGCGCGAGAAAACTTACAGAGACGAGAATAGTTAGAAGTCAATTTATTGAAGTGTGCTGCAGGCTTATGTCAAGAGTTTCTAGAATAAACACGCAAGTACCAATTTATGTAACACCAGAATATTGACATCTGCACATCTCTTTCCATATGCCACAGCCTAGAGTGCTCAAGTTCATTGATAAAGGAACGCCAAACTATTGGCCCCTTTCATTCTGTTTTAAATCTCTTAACCTCTCGGTTCCTTAAAGGTAGAAATAGACACACACATATAAGAAGAAGCAGAAGATGCTTTCTTTGAAGGAGGATTGGACTTACAGAGAGAGCAGCAAGATATTAAGCTTTGCGAATACGAAGGAGAAGCAATGAGCAAACTAGATTGTCTTTCTCAAAGAATAGGCAGCGGCGGCGGAAAGTGAGGAAAAAATTAGAGAGAGAAAAAACCAAAATAGACAAACACAAACCGGTGATGTGAACTTTTTTTAATCTGAGGTGTATTAATTAAAATGTTCTAATCGGTTGTGAAGAAATTGAACTTTTTTATGAGGTGGCAGCTCCATGATGCTTGAAAATGCTATTGTGTCTTTCTCTGGAGAGACACTTGTGTTATTATAGTGTTGATTTACCTACGTAAATTATTAGCACTTTCATTGTAGCTATTACTATTGTATTTTCCTTTCTGGTGCTTGATCCTTATTCTAAAAAGCGTATTGGTGTCCGGATGGGAAGCTGGGTCGAGGGTATGTACAACCCTGGGACGTCATGGGAAACTCGACTGGTGGTTCGTATGATTCTCGACCCTGGTCGGAATATTATTGATCGTGGGACGTGGGTCCAGGACGTGATATCTCGACCATGGGCATGTTCGGGTTGGATACCGGTCACGTGTATTGGCCTGTGTCCGTAACCGGTGGATCGAGGAAATTTGGGTCGAGATTTCTGCCTATGGGTCGATGAATGATCTTGTACCGGTCACAGGATTGTGGTCCATATACGTGACCATTATTCGTGGGACATGGATCGAGTGGGACGCGGGTCATGGGATGAGCTAAGGATCGGGTATCGGTCACATGATTTTGCTGGTACCCGTGACCGATATTGAGGTTAGTCGAGGGGCAGTACCGATCACTACCCTACCGGGATAAGGGTTGGTGATCTGTGACCAATATAGGGGTATCAGTCACGGTTCGTTACCCGTATCCGTGACCTATATGACCCGGTCACACTTTTTTTCTTTTTAATATAAGTTTTGTAAAATCCTGAAACTTAAAAATAAAATAGTTAAGCATAAAACTAAATCATAAAAATTAAAATTAAAACTTTAAACTTAAAATAAAATAAACTTGTGGGTTGCTTCCCACAAAGCACTTGTTTAAAGCCAATTAGCTCGACTCCTTTATCGTTTAGGCATGAGACGAATCATATAAGGGAATTGTTTCCCTCTCTTATTCTTCGACATCTGCGATATATGGTTTGAGATGTTATCCATTGACAGTAAAGTCACCTCTATTGCGGATCCAAAGAACCACAACACCATATGGTTTAACCTCTTTTATTTTAAACGGTCCTGACCATCGCGATCTAAGCTTACCGGTAAAGAGTTTCAGGCGTGAGTGGAAGAGTTGGACCTGGTCATTTGGCTAAAATGTCATAGGGAAAATCTTCTTGTCGTGATTAGAACTCTCATAGGCGTGATGAAGAATTTCATGCAACTCAGTCAACTGAATTAGACATCTCTCGGTTGATGTCTCGATGTCGTAATTTAGCTACTTTAGTGCCTATTCGGACTTGTACTCAATCTCATCAAGAAGATGACATGCCTTTCTCATCGATCGTGCTTCATTTCCTTGGCTTGCTTCTCCTCGAACCTCAATTGACTAGTCTTCAGTAAATCAAGCATATCTCGAGATCGCACTGTTGAATTTTTACGATCTAATATGGAAATCGAAGCTCACACTCCCATCTATCTTGTGTATTCTCAATTCTCTCTGTAAATTGAGTTAATGCCCAAAGATCTGCATCTGAGTTGACCTTTTCGATAAACATGGAATATTGTTTCACAAACGCAGTTGACAGCTCGGTGAAGCTATAAATCAGCCTTTCTTCCAGCTTGGAAAACCAATCTAGAGCAGATTCGACGAGGTGCTCTACAAATAGCTTATACAAACATGTTTCCTTTTCTTGTTCACAAAAGTGAGCTCTTCTGTCCGCGATGTTGAACGCAGTCATATGAGCTTGTGGGTCAATATTTCCTCGTAAATTGGAAGGCAAAGTTTTTCGACATCCCTTACTTGGGTATTCTCAATTCTCTCTCTAAATGGAGTTTGTTTTATTTCCTCGACTACGCGGTCGGTTTCGGGTGCAGTGCTAACTGCTTGATGAACTCTAGAATTCATTGCCATGAGATCCTTATTAGTCTTTTCAATTTACATCTGGAGGAATTCCATATTTGAGCCTGATATACCTTGGATTTAACCGGCTGTTATTATGTTTTAATAAGTTTTTAATAACTGTATTAGATTTTGGTATTTTATTGCTGTTTTTAGTGTTTTTGTGGATTTTAGAGTCTTTCCAGAAATCCGGAGCAATTCGGACCAAAAAGATGAAAAACAAGCAATTTGAAGGTTGGACAGCTTCTAAGCATAAAATGTTTCGCATCAGATGCAGACTTTTCCACCATTGGATCAAGCTCAAAAATTATACCTCAAGATAGATGGGAGTGTAAGAGTCGATTCCCATATTAGATCATGAAAATCCAACGGTGTGTTATCAAGATATGCTCGATTTAATGAAGACTGGTCAATCTGGATTCGAGGAAAAACAAGCAGAGGAGTTTAAGAGTTATCGATCGAACACCACCTCAAAGATTGATCCATCACCCATCCGAAACTTTGATTGGGCATTATTTTATGCAACGATCGATCGATCGCACCCCAAGCGATCGATCGATCGCACCCCAAGCGATCGATCGAACGCCCTCCTAAAAAAGGGAGTATTCCTTTTCGTCTTTATCTCCTAATATTCAAGGGAATATAGTGTACCACCATATACCTATATAAAAACACAGAGGACGCTACGTAAAACCAGAGCTTAATCACCATCTCAATAGCCACCAAAATTTTCATAGTTTTAGGTTTTATATACAGATTTTTATGCTTTGTTCGATAAGAGAGAAAATCTTGTCTCCTTGTACATTTTGGAGAAGTTTTTTAAACCCTTTTACTTGTATACTTGTGTTTTATGAATATCATCTTGTCTTATGTTTTTGCTTTGATTTTCATATCCACAATTAAGTAGTGATTCATGGGGTTTAAGAGATAATTCGATAGGAAAAATCATGGCTGGATAAATCAGATTATTAGAATATAAATTCAATTAGGGTTCTTCATCTAAACTTGTATCTACTACATGATATAGCTTAGCTAGATAGTGACTGATTTTAGATTGTTTTTGCTTGCACATCACTTGTTTAACCAATCCAAACTAGTCTAGGTGAACTCGGCGTCATAACCTGCGAGCATTGAATTATGGAGCCGAGTGAACATATCAACCATATTCTGAAAATTGCATTCTTAGCTTTTTAATTACCTGCGAGAATTAAGTAATTAAGATTTTCAAGGATAGGCAGTTATCGCTACGAGAGTAGGTTAGTCACAAAATAGTGATTTGAGTTCAAGAATGTTAATTGGTTAGAATTATATATTCAAAAGCCTGAATAAATTAATCCATGAATCACTAGAGAAATCCCTAATGCCCAACACTTAGTTTATTTGATTAACTTATTATTTTAAATTGCTTTCTTTTGCCATTTTTATTTATTATTACATCACAAAACAACCTTCCATATTTCTTTTTTTAGCTTTAATCCTAATTTTACAAATTCATAATGCACACTTAGTCCTTCTGGACTCGATACCTAAATACCATAATCGCCTACTGTGCATTTGCAGTTTAGATTAGTGTGTTTATTTTGGGTAAAACTTATACATACATCAAATTTTTGACGCCGTTGCCAAAGACCAATTGCTGCCTTTAATTTTCGAATTAGGATATAGTCCAAAAATTTATTCTCTCATTTGCTAATTTTTTATTTTATTTTCGTTTTCTTTGTTTATTTTGGTTTTGACACCGAAAGGATGGAAGAATTTGACAAGAAATGAAGATCTTCCACCAGCACCTGGCGGATTTCGAAGAAACAATCGACCTCCACTAACCATAGCGGACCACGATTCACCAGATGGATACTTCCAGGATCGATCTGTTATCCAAATAACTTATTATAATATAGCTATAATAATATTATGGTTCATACAGTATATATTTTTCTTGACCCAAAAAAAAAAAAAAATATTACACTATTAATTTCTTCATGTCAATTCTCTTTTAAAGTATCCAAATTCTTTAATTAACACAATTTCATGCATTAAAAATAATAAAATAATTAATTTATTAGTTTTATGATATAAATTATATTTGTCTGGTGCTGAAAATAAATAAATATTTTTATCAACATATATAATTTAAAATAGACATTCTTAAAAAACATATTGATTTTTTATTCGAACATACCATAACAATTAAAACTTTTCAATATACCACAAATTTGTGTTTTGAACGGTTATTAAAATTTATAAAATTTACTAATTTAAAAGTTAGTGTTAGTTTGAAATTTAAAGATTTTGTTGGTTAGTTTTGAATATAAAGCATACAAATTTGCATTTTAAGGGATTTCTCAAAAAATAATTATATTTGATTACTCAAAAAAGTCTTCAAAAATCTATATAAATATTGAATTGAATACTTAGATTTCAAAACGTACGTTAAAGGTTTTGAATATAAATTTCCGACAATAGCTATTACTAAATATCATTGTCTCTTGAATTAAAAAAAAGATGTATAATTTGTCAGTATATAAGACTTCGCTTTTACAAGCCTTTTAGTTAAAAAGTTGCTATCTTGTACACATGTTTATTAAACTCTCTCTAGTTGTTTATTCCTTTTCTTATTAATGGAGATTCTCATTTTTTATATACTTAAAAAAAATTGTTCTACAAGCTCTATAGTTAAAAAAAAACTAAATGGGTATAAAACCGCTTGTTTGAAATAGTTCAGGTTGAAAATTACAATTTTTTGTTGTTTTGGTACACGAAATCAATTTTGTTTTGCCAATGTGGTATCTACCTCACCAAAATTTAACGGTTGACTAACACCATCTCGATCAATATTGGTTTTGGCTAAACGGATATATGTAGAAAATTTGAATAATTTATTGATCAGATTGAATTTGCTAGTATTAAAATTTGAATATAAAAACGCAGATTCGGTTGAAAATGGTTGTTTTACCTATCATGTTCACTACTGGTGGTTGGTGCGTTCATTTGAGACATTGTAAATTTATGTTGCTGATTTACTGTGTTATAAGTAACTCAGATATTAACGCACGCCACCTCTATTCCCAATAACACATAATATTGATCGACTAAATACATAGAGTCAGCCTAATTAATTATGTGCAAATATGTAAATATCTTTTTAGTACTTGTTGATAAATAAAATCACGATCTCGAGGCAAGAAACATAATCAAATATAAAACTATAAAGAGTAGGAGAAGAATTTCCATCGGAAGATAAAGTTGAAAGAAAAAAGAGATGAATTTGAGACTAACAGAATTGAAAGAAAAGAGATCAATATCTAACAGAGTTGGAAGGACGATTCGAGATTTTGAGGGGGAGTATTAGGAATATTCCATATCTCAATATAAATGTATATTCTCATATATTTACATTCTCATATATCTTAGGGAAAAACTAGGGAAAACCCTAAACCAATGCAATATATATATTAAGTCTGGCAAAAACTATAAAGAGTAGGAGAAGAATTTCCATCGGAAGATAAAGTCGAAAGAAAAAAGGAATGAATTTGTTCCTATATCTAAAAGAGTTTGAAGCACTATTCGATATGGAGAAAGCAGTGTGTAACCATGGCTTCTTCATGATGGCTCCAAACGTGTGGAATCCTTTAAGAAAGTCACTAAATCGACCTTTAACCCTTTCGAATTCCTCTTCGGTCAATGTTACGATCTCTCATCCTTCCAGTCTCACTTTTCTTGTAATCCAAGTTCACGGCATCAACAATGTCTCACCGGTTGACGAAGAACTCATCTTGCAACAAGTGGCGAGGATGTTGAGAATATCAGCCGAGGACGAACGTGACGTGACCGAGTTTCAACAACTCCATGAGGCCGCAAAGAAGAGTGGTTTTGGTTCGAATCTTCCGCTCCCCGTCTCTCTTTGAAGATATGGTAAAATCTATTTTGTTGTGTAATTCTACTTGGCAGAGGACACTAGATATGGCTTCTCGCCTCTGCGTATTGCAATCAAAGCTAGCCAACCGTACAATTAGTTCTAAAAAGAGGAAACGAGACCCGAAATCCGTGGGAGAAACAATGGGAAACTTCCCTAGTGCCAAGGAAATAGCTAGCCTTAGCAAAAGAGTTGATCAATGAGCACTGTAAACTTGGGTACAGAGCAAATTGGATTGTTAAATTAGCAAAGATGGTTGAAAGCGGGTCACTAAATCTTCAAGAGATGGAAAGGAGAGATATGGAAGCAGAGCAAGTTATCGGGAAAACTGAGAAACTTAAAGGGCTTGGGGTTTTTGCAACTGCAACAGTGCTTATGTGTATTGGTTATTACATCTTGTTCCATCCGATACCGAGACCCAAAGATTGTTACGAGAGTATATATATAAAATACTTAATTCCCTTTATTGGGATATATCATTAAATCTAATATAATCTAATGTTTGGAGGTGCATGGAATAGAGAAATGTTCGAAAGAGACGGTAGAGAGAGAAGCACATCTATTGTACGACAGATTCTCTCCATTCCAGTCCTTAGCCTACTGGTTAGCTTATAGCTAGTATTTGTATTTTCTAAGCATAGTTTTGATATATATATCGTCCATTGCTATATATGGCTTCTCCTTGCACTATAGGTTTGATTTGATCCAAAACTATGAAACAAAACTTGGGAAGCTTAGTGAGTTGAGTAAGGGTGACTACAACAGGGTTAGCGGATGCTCTCACATGAAGCAGCTCAAGGCAGACTAAATGAATATCTCTCTTTCTCTCTAAAGCTACGTGTGGGTTTTATTTCTTTCATGTTCTTTTTTTTTAAGTTATGTCTTTCTTGTGGTTAATGTTTTGTAACATTTCGCTTTAATGGTGTGAGAATTAAAGATGGGAGAAATGGTTTTGGTGATTGGAAATAATGTACACTAAAATGACGGTTAAGAAACGTGAGTTTACAATCAATGCTGAACTAAAAACCTCGACCGAAACTGAAATTCGATTCCTGTGTTTTCTTGGTTTTCATGGCCTTTTGGATCCTCATGTTAGTTCTCCTACTTTCTCATACATGTTTATACGGTAATTTCAAACAATTGGATCTTGAATAATGAGTCAAGTCACCTGCTGATTTTGACTTCCTGGCGCGTTCACCGACCTTCCACATTCTTGTCTGATCAATCTTTCCCATCGAGAATGCAGGCAATCCCTCCTTATCCTGTGAAAAGCAAGAAAATTCATCAAAACGCCTGCACAATATGTGTAACCAAGTAAAATATATAAACATCTTTTTCCGCAGTTTCCTAATTTATCTTGTTATTTAATAACTTGTCATTTTCTTGTTCTTTATTTCGAAGAAAAACTTGTCTTTCTCTATGTTGTCTTTTGTTTTTATAATTTCTCACGTCCATATGTATCCATTTTTTCCAATATCAGATTAAATAGAAAATAGTTTACCAAGAGAATTACCTTTTTCAAAAGTGTGGCTTTATTCTCATCAAGAGGCTTTATCAGTGGAGGTTTGCGACCTCGACAGCGAGGGAAAAACACACAGACATAGCTATTCAATTAAAACCCAACCAAGCAAGCTAATTGATGGCGCGAGAAAACTTACAGAGACGAGAATAGTTAGAAGTCAATTTATTGAAGTGTGCTGCAGGCTTATGTCAAGAGTTTCTAGAATAAACACGCAAGTACCAATTTATGTAACACCAGAATATTGACATCTGCACATCTCTTTCCATATGCCACAGCCTAGAGTGCTCAAGTTCATTGATAAAGGAACGCCAAACTATTGGCCCCTTTCATTCTGTTTTAAATCTCTTAACCTCTCGGTTCCTTAAAGGTAGAAATAGACACACACATATAAGAAGAAGCAGAAGATGCTTTCTTTGAAGGAGGATTGGACTTACAGAGAGAGCAGCAAGATATTAAGCTTTGCGAATACGAAGGAGAAGCAATGAGCAAACTAGATTGTCTTTCTCAAAGAATAGGCAGCGGCGGCGGAAAGTGAGGAAAAAATTAGAGAGAGAAAAAACCAAAATAGACAAACACAAACCGGTGATGTGAACTTTTTTTAATCTGAGGTGTATTAATTAAAATGTTCTAATCGGTTGTGAAGAAATTGAACTTTTTTATGAGGTGGCAGCTCCATGATGCTTGAAAATGCTATTGTGTCTTTCTCTGGAGAGACACTTGTGTTATTATAGTGTTGATTTACCTACGTAAATTATTAGCACTTTCATTGTAGCTATTACTATTGTATTTTCCTTTCTGGTGCTTGATCCTTATTCTAAAAAGCGTATTGGTGTCCGGATGGGAAGCTGGGTCGAGGGTATGTACAACCCTGGGACGTCATGGGAAACTCGACTGGTGGTTCGTATGATTCTCGACCCTGGTCGGAATATTATTGATCGTGGGACGTGGGTCCAGGACGTGATATCTCGACCATGGGCATGTTCGGGTTGGATACCGGTCACGTGTATTGGCCTGTGTCCGTAACCGGTGGATCGAGGAAATTTGGGTCGAGATTTCTGCCTATGGGTCGATGAATGATCTTGTACCGGTCACAGGATTGTGGTCCATATACGTGACCATTATTCGTGGGACATGGATCGAGTGGGACGCGGGTCATGGGATGAGCTAAGGATCGGGTATCGGTCACATGATTTTGCTGGTACCCGTGACCGATATTGAGGTTAGTCGAGGGGCAGTACCGATCACTACCCTACCGGGATAAGGGTTGGTGATCTGTGACCAATATAGGGTATCAGTCACGGTTCGTTACCCGTATCCGTGACCTATATGACCCGGTCACACTTTTTTCTTTTTAATATAAGTTTTGTAAAATCCTGAAACTTAAAAATAAAATAGTTAAGCATAAAACTAAATCATAAAAATTAAAATTAAAACTTTAAACTTAAAATAAAATAAACTTGTGGGTTGCTTCCCACAAAGCACTTGTTTAAAGCCAATTAGCTCGACTCCTTTATCGTTTAGGCATGAGACGAATCATATAAGGGAATTGTTTCCCTCTCTTATTCTTCGACATCTGCGATATATGGTTTGAGATGTTATCCATTGACAGTAAAGTCACCTCTATTGCGGATCCAAAGAACCACAACACCATATGGTTTAACCTCTTTTATTTTAAACGGTCCTGACCATCGCGATCTAAGCTTACCGGTAAAGAGTTTCAGGCGTGAGTGGAAGAGTTGGACCTGGTCATTTGGCTAAAATGTCATAGGGAAAATCTTCTTGTCGTGATTAGAACTCTCATAGGCGTGATGAAGAATTTCATGCAACTCAGTCAACTGAATTAGACATCTCTCGGTTGATGTCTCGATGTCGTAATTTAGCTACTTTAGTGCCTATTCGGACTTGTACTCAATCTCATCAAGAAGATGACATGCCTTTCTCATCGATCGTGCTTCATTTCCTTGGCTTGCTTCTCCTCGAACCTCAATTGACTAGTCTTCAGTAAATCAAGCATATCTCGAGATCGCACTGTTGAATTTTTACGATCTAATATGGAAATCGAAGCTCACACTCCCATCTATCTTGTGTATTCTCAATTCTCTCTGTAAATTGAGTTAATGCCCAAAGATCTGCATCTGAGTTGACCTTTTCGATAAACATGGAATATTGTTTCACAAACGCAGTTGACAGCTCGGTGAAGCTATAAATCAGCCTTTCTTCCAGCTTGGAAAACCAATCTAGAGCAGATTCGACGAGGTGCTCTACAAATAGCTTATACAAACATGTTTCCTTTTCTTGTTCACAAAAGTGAGCTCTTCTGTCCGCGATGTTGAACGCAGTCATATGAGCTTGTGGGTCAATATTTCCTCGTAAATTGGAAGGCAAAGTTTTTCGACATCCCTTACTTGGGTATTCTCAATTCTCTCTCTAAATGGAGTTTGTTTTATTTCCTCGACTACGCGGTCGGTTTCGGGTGCAGTGCTAACTGCTTGATGAACTCTAGAATTCATTGCCATGAGATCCTTATTAGTCTTTTCAATTTACATCTGGAGGAATTCCATATTTGAGCCTGATATACCTTGGATTTAACCGGCTGTTATTATGTTTTAATAAGTTTTTAATAACTGTATTAGATTTTGGTATTTTATTGCTGTTTTTAGTGTTTTTGTGGATTTTAGAGTCTTTCCAGAAATCCGGAGCAATTCGGACCAAAAAGATGAAAAACAAGCAATTTGAAGGTTGGACAGCTTCTAAGCATAAAATGTTTCGCATCAGATGCAGACTTTTCCACCATTGGATCAAGCTCAAAAATTATACCTCAAGATAGATGGGAGTGTAAGAGTCGATTCCCATATTAGATCATGAAAATCCAACGGTGTGTTATCAAGATATGCTCGATTTAATGAAGACTGGTCAATCTGGATTCGAGGAAAACAAGCAGAGGAGTTTAAGAGTTATCGATCGAACACCACCTCAAAGATTGATCCATCACCCATCCGAAACTTTGATTGGGCATTATTTTATGCAACGATCGATCGATCGCACCCCAAGCGATCGATCGATCGCACCCCAGCGATCGATCGAACGCCCTCCTAAAAAAGGGAGTATTCCTTTTCGTCTTTATCTCCTAATATTCAAGGGAATATAGTGTACCACCATATACCTATATAAAAACACAGAGGACGCTACGTAAAACCAGAGCTTAATCACCATCTCAATAGCCACCAAAATTTTCATAGTTTTAGGTTTTATATACAGATTTTTATGCTTTGTTCGATAAGAGAGAAAATCTTGTCTCCTTGTACATTTTGGAGAAGTTTTTTAAACCCTTTTACTTGTATACTTGTGTTTTATGAATATCATCTTGTCTTATGTTTTTGCTTTGATTTTCATATCCACAATTAAGTAGTGATTCATGGGGTTTAAGAGATAATTCGATAGGAAAAATCATGGCTGGATAAATCAGATTATTAGAATATAAATTCAATTAGGGTTCTTCATCTAAACTTGTATCTACTACATGATATAGCTTAGCTAGATAGTGACTGATTTTAGATTGGTTTTTGCTTGCACATCACTTGTTTAACCAATCCAAACTAGTCTAGGTGAACTCGGCGTCATAACCTGCGAGCATTGAATTATGGAGCCGAGTGAACATATCAACCATATTCTGAAAATTGCATTCTTAGCTTTTTAATTACCTGCGAGAATTAAGTAATTAAGATTTTCAAGGATAGGCAGTTATCGCTACGAGAGTAGGTTAGTCACAAAATAGTGATTTGAGTTCAAGAATGTTAATTGGTTAGAATTATATATTCAAAAGCCTGAATAAATTAATCCATGAATCACTAGAGAAATCCCTAATGCCCAACACTTAGTTTATTTGATTAACTTATTATTTTAAATTGCTTTCTTTTGCCATTTTTATTTATTATTACATCACAAAACAACCTTCCATATTTCTTTTTTTTAGCTTTAATCCTAATTTTACAAATTCATAATGCACACTTAGTCCTTCTGGACTCGATACCTAAATACCATAATCGCCTACTGTGCATTTGCAGTTTAGATTAGTGTGTTTATTTTGGGTAAAACTTATACATACATCAAATTTTTGACGCCGTTGCCAAGACCAATTGCTGCCTTTAATTTTCGAATTAGGATATAGTCCAAAAATTTATTCTCTCATTTGCTAATTTTTATTTTATTTTCGTTTTCTTTGTTTATTTTGGTTTTGACACCGAAAGGATGGAAGAATTTGACAAGAATGAAGATCTTCCACCAGCACCTGGCGGATTTCGAAGAAACAATCGACCTCCACTAACCATAGCGGACCACGATTCACCAGATGGATACTTCCAGGATCGATCTGTTATCCAAATAACTTATTATAATATAGCTATAATAATATTATGGTTCATACAGTATATATTTTTCTTTGACCCAAAAAAAAAAAAATATTACACTATTAATTTTCTTCATGTCAATTCTCTTTTAAAGTATCCAAATTCTTTAATTAACACAATTTCATGCATTAAAAATAATAAAATAATTAATTTATTAGTTTTATGATATAAATTATATTTGTCTGGTGCTGAAAATAAATAAATATTTTTATCAACATATATAATTTAAAATAGACATTCTTAAAAAACATATTGATTTTTTATTCGAACATACCATAACAATTAAACTTTTCAATATACCACAAATTTGTGTTTTTGAACGGTTATTAAAATTTATAAAATTTTACTAATTTAAAAGTTAGTGTTAGTTTGAAATTTAAAGATTTTGTTGGTAGTTTTGATATAAAGCATACAAATTTGCATTTTAAGGGATTTCTCAAAAAATAATTATATTTGATTACTCAAAAAAGTCTTCAAAAATCTATATAAATATTGAATTGAATACTTAGATTTCAAAACGTACGTTAAAGGTTTTGAATATAAATTTCCGACAATAGCTATTACTAAATATCATTGTCTCTTGAATTAAAAAAAGATGTATAATTTGTCAGTATATAAGACTTCGCTTTTACAAGCCTTTTAGTTAAAAAGTTGCTATCTTGTACACATGTTTATTAAACTCTCTCTAGTTGTTTATTCCTTTTCTTATTAATGGAGATTCTCATTTTTTATATACTTAAAAAAAATTGTTCTACAAGCTCTATAGTTAAAAAAAAACTAAATTGGGTATAAAACCGCTTGTTTGAAATAGTTCAGGTTGAAAATTACAATTTTTTGTTGTTTTGGGTACACGAAATCAATTTTGTTTTGCCAATGTGGTATCTACCTCACCAAAATTTAACGGTTGACTAACACCATCTCGATCAATATTGGTTTTGGCTAAACGGATATATGTAGAAAATTTGAATAAATTTATTGATCAGATTGAATTTGGCTAGGTATTAAAATTTGAATATAAAAACGCAGATTCGGTTGAAAATGGTTGTTTTACCTATCATGTTCACTACTGGTGGTTGGTGCGTTTCATTTGAGACATTGTAAATTTATGTTGCTGATTTACTGTGTTATAAGTAACTCAGATATTAACGCACGCCACCTCTATTCCCAATAACACATAATATTGATCGACTAAATACATAGAGTCAGCCTAATTAATTATGTGCAAATATGTAAATATCTTTTTAGTACTTGTTGATAAATAAAATCACGATCTCGAGGCAAGAAACATAATCAAATATAAAACTATAAAGAGTAGGAGAAGAATTTCCATCGGAAGATAAAGTTGAAAGAAAAAAGAGATGAATTTGAGACTAACAGAATTGAAAGAAAAGAGATCAATATCTAACAGAGTTGGAAGGACGATTCGAGATTTTGAGGGGGAGTATTAGGAATATTCCATATCTCAATATTAAATGTATATTCTCATATATTTACATTCTCATATATCTTAGGGAAAAACTAGGGAAAACCCTAAACCAATGCAATATATATATTAAGTCTGGCAAAAACTATAAAGAGTAGGAGAAGAATTTCCATCGGAAGATAAAGTCGAAAGAAAAAAGGAATGAATTTGTTCCTATATCTAAAAGAGTTTGAAGCACTATTCGATATGGAGAAAGCAGTGTGTAACCATGGCTTCTTCATGATGGCTCCAAACGTGTGGAATCCTTTAAGAAAGTCACTAAATCGACCTTTAACCCTTTCGAATTCCTCTTCGGTCAATGTTACGATCTCTCATCCTTCCAGTCTCACTTTTCTTGTAATCCAAGTTCACGGCATCAACAATGTCTCACCGGTTGACGAAGAACTCATCTTGCAACAAGTGGCGAGGATGTTGAGAATATCAGCCGAGGACGAACGTGACGTGACCGAGTTTCAACAACTCCATGAGGCCGCAAAGAAGAGTGGTTTTGGTCGAATCTTCCGCTCCCCGTCTCTCTTTGAAGATATGGTAAAATCTATTTTGTTGTGTAATTCTACTTGGCAGAGGACACTAGATATGGCTTCTCGCCTCTGCGTATTGCAATCAAAGCTAGCCAACCGTACAATTAGTTCTAAAAAGAGGAAACGAGACCCGAAATCCGTGGGAGAAACAATGGGAAACTTCCCTAGTGCCAAGGAAATAGCTAGCCTTAGCAAAGAGTTGATCAATGAGCACTGTAAACTTGGGTACAGAGCAAATTGGATTGTTAAATTAGCAAAGATGGTTGAAAGCGGGTCACTAAATCTTCAAGAGATGGAAAGGAGAGATATGGAAGCAGAGCAAGTTATCGGGAAACTGAGAAACTTAAAGGGCTTTGGGGTTTTTGCAACTGCAACAGTGCTTATGTGTATTGGTTATTACCATCTTGTTCCATCCGATACCGAGACCCAAAGATTGTTACGAGAGGTATATATATAAAATACTTAATTCCCTTTATTGGGATATATCATTAAATCTAATATAATCTAATGTTTGGAGGTGCATGGAATAGAGAAATGTTCGAAAGAGACGGTAGAGAGAGAAGCACATCTATTGTACGACAGATTCTCTCCATTCCAGTCCTTAGCCTACTGGTTAGCTTATAGCTAGTATTTGTATTTTCTAAGCATAGTTTTGATATATATATCGTCCATTGCTATATATGGCTTCTCCTTGCACTATAGGTTTTTTGATTTGATCCAAAACTATGAAACAAAACTTGGGAAGCTTAGTGAGTTGAGTAAGGGTGACTACAACAGGGTTAGCGGATGCTCTCACATGAAGCAGCTCAAGGCAGACTAAATGAATATCTCTCTTTCTCTCTAAAAGCTACGTGTGGGTTTTATTTCTTTCATGTTCTTTTTTTTTAAGTTATGTCTTTCTTGTGGTTAATGTTTTGTAACATTTCGCTTTAATGGTGTGAGAATTAAAGATGGGAGAAATGGTTTTGGTGATTGGAAATAATGTACACTAAAATGACGGTTAAGAAACGTGAGTTTACAATCAATGCTGAACTAAAAACCTCGACCGAAACTGAAATTCGATTCCTGTGTTTTCTTGGTTTTCATGGCCTTTTGGGATCCTCATGTTAGTTCTCCTACTTTCTCATACATGTTTATACGGTAATTTCAAACAATTGGATCTTGAATAATGAGTCAAGTCACCTGCTGATTTTGACTTCCTGGCGCGTTCACCGACCTTCCACATTCTTGTCTGATCAATCTTTCCCATCGAGAATGCAGGCAATCCCTCCTTATCCTGTGAAAAGCAAGAAAATTCATCAAAACGCCTGCACAATATGTGTAACCAAGTAAAATATATAAACATCTTTTTCCGCAGTTTCCTAATTTATCTTGTTATTTAATAACTTGTCATTTTCTTGTTCTTTATTTCGAAGAAAAACTTGTCTTTCTCTATGTTGTCTTTTGTTTTTATAATTTCTCACGTCCATATGTATCCATTTTTTCCAATATCAGATTAAATAGAAAATAGTTTACCAAGAGAATTACCTTTTTCAAAAGTGTGGCTTTATTCTCATCAAGAGGTTTTATCAGTGGAGGTTTGCGACCTCGACAGCGAGGGAAAAACACACAGACATAGCTATTCAATTAAAACCCAACCAAGCAAGCTAATTGATGGCGCGAGAAAACTTACAGAGACGAGAATAGTTAGAAGTCAATTTATTGAAGTGTGCTGCAGGCTTATGTCAAGAGTTTCTAGAATAAACACGCAAGTACCAATTTATGTAACACCAGAATATTGACATCTGCACATCTCTTTCCATATGCCACAGCCTAGAGTGCTCAAGTTCATTGATAAAGGAACGCCAAACTATTGGCCCCTTTCATTCTGTTTTAAATCTCTTAACCTCTCGGTTCCTTAAAGGTAGAAATAGACACACACATATAAGAAGAAGCAGAAGATGCTTTCTTTGAAGGAGGATTGGACTTACAGAGAGAGCAGCAAGATATTAAGCTTTGCGAATACGAAGGAGAAGCAATGAGCAAACTAGATTGTCTTTCTCAAAGAATAGGCAGCGGCGGCGGAAAGTGAGGAAAAAATTAGAGAGAGAAAAAACCAAAATAGACAAACACAAACCGGTGATGTGAACTTTTTTTAATCTGAGGTGTATTAATTAAAATGTTCTAATCGGTTGTGAAGAAATTGAACTTTTTTATGAGGTGGCAGCTCCATGATGCTTGAAAATGCTATTGTGTCTTTCTCTGGAGAGACACTTGTGTTATTATAGTGTTGATTTACCTACGTAAATTATTAGCACTTTCATTGTAGCTATTACTATTGTATTTTCCTTTCTGGTGCTTGATCCTTATTCTAAAAAGCGTATTGGTGTCCGGATGGGAAGCTGGGTCGAGGGTATGTACAACCCTGGGACGTCATGGGAAACTCGACTGGTGGTTCGTATGATTCTCGACCCTGGTCGGAATATTATTGATCGTGGGACGTGGGTCCAGGACGTGATATCTCGACCATGGGCATGTTCGGGTTGGATACCGGTCACGTGTATTGGCCTGTGTCCGTAACCGGTGGATCGAGGAAATTTGGGTCGAGATTTCTGCCTATGGGTCGATGAATGATCTTGTACCGGTCACAGGATTGTGGTCCATATACGTGACCATTATTCGTGGGACATGGATCGAGTGGGACGCGGGTCATGGGATGAGCTAAGGATCGGGTATCGGTCACATGATTTTGCTGGTACCCGTGACCGATATTGAGGTTAGTCGAGGGGCAGTACCGATCACTACCCTACCGGGATAAGGGTTGGTGATCTGTGACCAATATAGGGGTATCAGTCACGGTTCGTTACCCGTATCCGTGACCTATATGACCCGGTCACACTTTTTTTCTTTTTAATATAAGTTTTGTAAAATCCTGAAACTTAAAAATAAAATAGTTAAGCATAAAACTAAATCATAAAAATTAAAATTAAAACTTTAAACTTAAAATAAAATAAACTTGTGGGTTGCTTCCCACAAAGCACTTGTTTAAAGCCAATTAGCTCGACTCCTTTATCGTTTAGGCATGAGACGAATCATATAAGGGAATTGTTTCCCTCTCTTATTCTTCGACATCTGCGATATATGGTTTGAGATGTTATCCATTGACAGTAAAGTCACCTCTATTGCGGATCCAAAGAACCACAACACCATATGGTTTAACCTCTTTTATTTTAAACGGTCCTGACCATCGCGATCTAAGCTTACCGGTAAAGAGTTTCAGGCGTGAGTGGAAGAGTTGGACCTGGTCATTTGGCTAAAATGTCATAGGGAAAATCTTCTTGTCGTGATTAGAACTCTCATAGGCGTGATGAAGAATTTCATGCAACTCAGTCAACTGAATTAGACATCTCTCGGTTGATGTCTCGATGTCGTAATTTAGCTACTTTAGTGCCTATTCGGACTTGTACTCAATCTCATCAAGAAGATGACATGCCTTTCTCATCGATCGTGCTTCATTTCCTTGGCTTGCTTCTCCTCGAACCTCAATTGACTAGTCTTCAGTAAATCAAGCATATCTCGAGATCGCACTGTTGAATTTTTACGATCTAATATGGAAATCGAAGCTCACACTCCCATCTATCTTGTGTATTCTCAATTCTCTCTGTAAATTGAGTTAATGCCCAAAGATCTGCATCTGAGTTGACCTTTTCGATAAACATGGAATATTGTTTCACAAACGCAGTTGACAGCTCGGTGAAGCTATAAATCAGCCTTTCTTCCAGCTTGGAAAACCAATCTAGAGCAGATTCGACGAGGTGCTCTACAAATAGCTTATACAAACATGTTTCCTTTTCTTGTTCACAAAAGTGAGCTCTTCTGTCCGCGATGTTGAACGCAGTCATATGAGCTTGTGGGTCAATATTTCCTCGTAAATTGGAAGGCAAAGTTTTTCGACATCCCTTACTTGGGTATTCTCAATTCTCTCTCTAAATGGAGTTTGTTTTATTTCCTCGACTACGCGGTCGGTTTCGGGTGCAGTGCTAACTGCTTGATGAACTCTAGAATTCATTGCCATGAGATCCTTATTAGTCTTTTCAATTTACATCTGGAGGAATTCCATATTTGAGCCTGATATACCTTGGATTTAACCGGCTGTTATTATGTTTTAATAAGTTTTTAATAACTGTATTAGATTTTGGTATTTTATTGCTGTTTTTAGTGTTTTTGTGGATTTTAGAGTCTTTCCAGAAATCCGGAGCAATTCGGACCAAAAAGATGAAAAACAAGCAATTTGAAGGTTGGACAGCTTCTAAGCATAAAATGTTTCGCATCAGATGCAGACTTTTCCACCATTGGATCAAGCTCAAAAATTATACCTCAAGATAGATGGGAGTGTAAGAGTCGATTCCCATATTAGATCATGAAAATCCAACGGTGTGTTATCAAGATATGCTCGATTTAATGAAGACTGGTCAATCTGGATTCGAGGAAAAACAAGCAGAGGAGTTTAAGAGTTATCGATCGAACACCACCTCAAAGATTGATCCATCACCCATCCGAAACTTTGATTGGGCATTATTTTATGCAACGATCGATCGATCGCACCCCAAGCGATCGATCGAACGCCCTCCTAAAAAGGGAGTATTCCTTTTCGTCTTTATCTCCTAATATTCAAGGGAATATAGTGTACCACCATATACCTATATAAAAACACAGAGGACGCTACGTAAAACCAGAGCTTAATCACCATCTCAATAGCCACCAAAATTTTCATAGTTTTAGGTTTTATATACAGATTTTTATGCTTTGTTCGATAAGAGAGAAAATCTTGTCTCCTTGTACATTTTGGAGAAGTTTTTCAAACCCTTTTACTTGTATACTTGTGTTTTATGAATATCATCTTGTCTTATGTTTTTGCTTTGATTTTCATATCCACGATTAAGTAGTGATTCATGGGGTTTAAGAGATAATTCGATAGGAAAAATCATGGCTGGATAAATCAGATTATTAGAATATAAATTCAATTAGGGTTCTTCATCTAAACTTGTATCTACTACATGATATAGCTTAGCTAGATAGTGACTGATTTTAGATTGGTTTTTGCTTGCACATCACTTGTTTAACCAATCCAAACTAGTCTAGGTGAACTCGGCGTCATAACCTGCGAGCATTGAATTATGGAGCCGAGTGAACATATCAACCATATTCTGAAAATTGCATTCTTAGCTTTTTAATTGCCTGCGAGAATTGAGTAATTAAGATTTTCAAGGATAGGCAGTTATCGCTACGAGAGTAGGTTAGTCACAAAATAGTGATTTGAGTTCAAGAATGTTAATTGGTTAGAATTATATATTCAAAACCCTGAATAAATTAATCCATGAATCACTAGAGAAATCCCTAATGCCCAACACTTAGTTTATTTGATTAACTTATTATTTTAAATTGCTTTCTTTTGCCATTTTTATTTATTATTACATCACAAAACAACCTTCCATATTTCTTTTTTTTAGCTTTAATCCTAATTTTACAAATTCATAATGCACACTTAGTCCTTCTGGACTCGATACCTAAATACCATAATCGCCTACTGTGCATTTGCAGTTTAGATTAGTGTGTTTATTTTGGGTAAAACTTATACATACATCAAATTTTTGACGCCGTTGCCAAGGACCAATTGCTGCCTTTAATTTTCGAATTAGGATATAGTCCAAAAATTTATTCTCTCATTTGCTAATTTTTATTTTATTTTCGTTTTCTTTATTTATTTTGGTTTTGACACCGAAAGGATGGAAGAATTTGACAAGAATGAAGATCTTTCACCAGCACCTGGCGGATTTCGAAGAAACAATCGACCTCCACTAACCATAGCGGACCACGATTCACCAGATGGATACTTCCAGGATCGATCTGTTATCCAAATAACTTATTATAATATAGCTATAATAATATTATGGTTCATACAATATATATTTTTCTTTGACCCAAAAAAAAAAAAATATTACACTATTAATTTTCTTCATGTCAATTCTCTTTTAAAGTATCCAAATTCTTTAATTAACACAATTTCATGCATTAAAAATAATAAAATAATTAATTTATTAGTTTTATGATATAAATTATATTTGTCTGGTGCTGAAAATAAATAAATATTTTTATCAACATATATAATTTAAAATAGACATTCTTAAAAAACATATTGATTTTTTATTCGAACATACCATAACAATTAAACTTTTCAATATACCACAAATTTGTGTTTTTGAACGGTTATTAAAATTTATAAAATTTTACTAATTTAAAAGTTAGTGTTAGTTTGAAATTTAAAGATTTTGTTGGTAGTTTTGGATATAAAGCATACAAATTTGCATTTTAAGGGATTTCTCAAAAAATAATTATATTTGATTACTCAAAAAAGTCTTCAAAAATCTATATAAATATTGAATTGAATACTTAGATTTCAAAACGTACGTTAAAGGTTTTGAATATAAATTTCCGACAATAGCTATTACTAAATATCATTGTCTCTTGAATTAAAAAAAGATGTATAATTTGTCAGTATATAAGACTTCGCTTTTACAAGCCTTTTAGTTAAAAAGTTGCTATCTTGTACACATGTTTATTAAACTCTCTCTAGTTGTTTATTCCTTTTCTTATTAATGGAGATTCTCATTTTTTATATACTTAAAAAAAATTGTTCTACAAGCTCTATAGTTAAAAAAAAACTAAATTGGGTATAAAACCGCTTGTTTGAAATAGTTCAGGTTGAAAATTACAATTTTTTGTTGTTTTGGGTACACGAAATCAATTTTGTTTTGCCAATGTGGTATCTACCTCACCAAAATTTAACGGTTGACTAACACCATCTCGATCAATATTGGTTTTGGCTAAACGGATATATGTAGAAAATTTGAATAAATTTATTGATCAGATTGAATTTGGCTAGGTATTAAAATTTGAGTATAAAAACGCAGATTCGGTTGAAAATGGTTGTTTTACCTATCATGTTCACTACTGGTGGTTGGTGCGTTTCATTTGAGACATTGTAAATTTATGTTGCTGATTTACTGTGTTATAAGTAACTCAGATATTAACGCACGCCACCTCTATTCCCAATAACACATAATATTGATCGACTAAATACATAGAGTCAGCCTAATTAATTATGTGCAAATATGTAAATATCTTTTTAGTACTTGTTGATAAATAAAATCACGATCTCGAGGCAAGAAACATAATCAAATATAAAACTATAAAGAGTAGGAGAAGAATTTCCATCGGAAGATAAAGTTGAAAGAAAAAAGAGATGAATTTGAGACTAACAGAATTGAAAGAAAAGAGATCAATATCTAACAGAGTTGGAAGGACGATTCGAGATTTTGAGGGGGAGTATTAGGAATATTCCATATCTCAATATTAAATGTATATTCTCATATATTTACATTCTCATATATCTTAGGGAAAAACTAGGGAAAACCCTAAACCAATGCAATATATATATTAAGTCTGGCAAAAACTATAAAGAGTAGGAGAAGAATTTCCATCGGAAGATAAAGTCGAAAGAAAAAAGGAATGAATTTGTTCCTATATCTAAAAGAGTTTGAAGCACTATTCGATATGGAGAAAGCAGTGTGTAACCATGGCTTCTTCATGATGGCTCCAAACGTGTGGAATCCTTTAAGAAAGTCACTAAATCGACCTTTAACCCTTTCGAATTCCTCTTCGGTCAATGTTACGATCTCTCATCCTTCCAGTCTCACTTTTCTTGTAATCCAAGTTCACGGCATCAACAATGTCTCACCGGTTGACGAAGAACTCATCTTGCAACAAGTGGCGAGGATGTTGAGAATATCAGCCGAGGACGAACGTGACGTGACCGAGTTTCAACAACTCCATGAGGCCGCAAAGAAGAGTGGTTTTGGTCGAATCTTCCGCTCCCCGTCTCTCTTTGAAGATATGGTAAAATCTATTTTGTTGTGTAATTCTACTTGGCAGAGGACACTAGATATGGCTTCTCGCCTCTGCGTATTGCAATCAAAGCTAGCCAACCGTACAATTAGTTCTAAAAAGAGGAAACGAGACCCGAAATCCGTGGGAGAAACAATGGGAAACTTCCCTAGTGCCAAGGAAATAGCTAGCCTTAGCAAAGAGTTGATCAATGAGCACTGTAAACTTGGGTACAGAGCAAATTGGATTGTTAAATTAGCAAAGATGGTTGAAAGCGGGTCACTAAATCTTCAAGAGATGGAAAGGAGAGATATGGAAGCAGAGCAAGTTATCGGGAAACTGAGAAACTTAAAGGGCTTTGGGGTTTTTGCAACTGCAACAGTGCTTATGTGTATTGGTTATTACCATCTTGTTCCATCCGATACCGAGACCCAAAGATTGTTACGAGAGGTATAGATATAAAATACTTAATTCCCTTTATTGGGATATATCATTAAATCTAATATAATCTAATGTTTGGAGGTGCATGGAATAGAGAAATGTTCGAAAGAGACGGTAGAGAGAGAAGCACATCTATTGTACGACAGATTCTCTCCATTCCAGTCCTTAGCCTACTGGTTAGCTTATAGCTAGTATTTGTATTTTCTAAGCATAGTTTTGATATATATATCGTCCATTGCTATATATGGCTTCTCCTTGCACTATAGGTTTGATTTGATCCAAAACTATGAAACAAAACTTGGGAAGCTTAGTGAGTTGAGTAAGGGTGACTACAACAGGGTTAGCGGATGCTCTCACATGAAGCAGCTCAAGGCAGACTAAATGAATATCTCTCTTTCTCTCTAAAAGCTACGTGTGGGTTTTATTTCTTTCATGTTCTTTTTTTTTAAGTTATGTCTTTCTTGTGGTTAATGTTTTGTAACATTTCGCTTTAATGGTGTGAGAATTAAAGATGGGAGAAATGGTTTTGGTGATTGGAAATAATGTACACTAAAATGACGGTTAAGAAACGTGAGTTTACAATCAATGCTGAACTAAAAACCTCGACCGAAACTGAAATTCGATTCCTGTGTTTTCTTGGTTTTCATGGCCTTTTGGGATCCTCATGTTAGTTCTCCTACTTTCTCATACATGTTTATACGGTAATTTCAAACAATTGGATCTTGAATAATGAGTCAAGTCACCTGCTGATTTTGACTTCCTGGCGCGTTCACCGACCTTCCACATTCTTGTCTGATCAATCTTTCCCATCGAGAATGCAGGCAATCCCTCCTTATCCTGTGAAAAGCAAGAAAATTCATCAAAACGCCTGCACAATATGTGTAACCAAGTAAAATATATAAACATCTTTTTCCGCAGTTTCCTAATTTATCTTGTTATTTAATAACTTGTCATTTTCTTGTTCTTTATTTCGAAGAAAAACTTGTCTTTCTCTATGTTGTCTTTTGTTTTTATAATTTCTCACGTCCATATGTATCCATTTTTTCCAATATCAGATTAAATAGAAAATAGTTTACCAAGAGAATTACCTTTTTCAAAAGTGTGGCTTTATTCTCATCAAGAGGCTTTATCAGTGGAGGTTTGCGACCTCGACAGCGAGGGAAAAACACACAGACATAGCTATTCAATTAAAACCCAACCAAGCAAGCTAATTGATGGCGCGAGAAAACTTACAGAGACGAGAATAGTTAGAAGTCAATTTATTGAAGTGTGCTGCAGGCTTATGTCAAGAGTTTCTAGAATAAACACGCAAGTACCAATTTATGTAACACCAGAATATTGACATCTGCACATCTCTTTCCATATGCCACAGCCTAGAGTGCTCAAGTTCATTGATAAAGGAACGCCAAACTATTGGCCCCTTTCATTCTGTTTTAAATCTCTTAACCTCTCGGTTCCTTAAAGGTAGAAATAGACACACACATATAAGAAGAAGCAGAAGATGCTTTCTTTGAAGGAGGATTGGACTTACAGAGAGAGCAGCAAGATATTAAGCTTTGCGAATACGAAGGAGAAGCAATGAGCAAACTAGATTGTCTTTCTCAGAGAATAGGCAGCGGCGGCGGAAAGTGAGGAAAAAATTAGAGAGAGAAAAAACCAAAATAGACAAACACAAACCGGTGATGTGAACTTTTTTTAATCTGAGGTGTATTAATTAAAATGTTCTAATCGGTTGTGAAGAAATTGAACTTTTTTATGAGGTGGCAGCTCCATGATGCTTGAAAATGCTATTGTGTCTTTCTCTGGAGAGACACTTGTGTTATTATAGTGTTGATTTACCTACGTAAATTATTAGCACTTTCATTGTAGCTATTACTATTGTATTTTCCTTTCTGGTGCTTGATCCTTATTCTAAAAAGCGTATTGGTGTCCGGATGGGAAGCTGGGTCGAGGGTATGTACAACCCTGGGACGTCATGGGAAACTCGACTGGTGGTTCGTATGATTCTCGACCCTGGTCGGGATATTATTGATCGTGGGACGTGGGTCCAGGACGTGATATCTCGACCATGGGCATGTTCGGGTTGGATACCGGTCACGTGTATTGGTCTGTGTCCGTAACCGGTGGATCGAGGAAATTTGGGTCGAGATTTCTGCCTATGGGTCGATGAATGATCTTGTACCGGTCACAGGATTGTGGTCCATATACGTGACCATTATTCGTGGGACATGGATCGAGTGGGACGCGGGTCATGGGATGAGCTAAGGATCGGGTATCGATCACATGATTTTGCTGGTACCCGTGACCGATATTGAGGTTAGTCGAGGGGCAGTACCGATCACTACCCTACCGGGATAAGGGTTGGTGATCTGTGACCAATATAGGGGTATCAGTCACGGTTCGTTACCCGTATCCATGACCTATATGACCCGGTCACACTTTTTTTCTTTTTAATATAAGTTTTGTAAAATCCTGAAACTTAAAAATAAAATAGTTAAGCATAAAACTAAATCATAAAAATTAAAATTAAAACTTTAAACTTAAAATAAAATAAATTTGTGGGTTGCTTCCCACAAAGCACTTGTTTAAAGCCAATTAGCTCGACTCCTTTATCGTTTAGGCATGAGATGAATCATATAAGGGAATTGTTTCCCTCTCTTATTCTTCGACATCTGCGATATATGGTTTGAGATGTTATCCATTGACAGTAAAGTCACCTCTATTGCGGTTCCAAAGAACCACAACACCAGATGGTTTAACCTCTTTTATTTTAAACGGTCCTGACAATCGCGATCTAAGCTTACCGGGAAAGAGTTTCAGGCGTGAGTGGAAGAGTTGGACCTGGTCATTTGGCTAAAATGTCATAGGGAAAATCTTCTTGTCGTGATTAGAACTCTCATAGGCATGATGAAGAATTTCATGCAACTCATTCAACTGAATTAGACATCTCTCGGTTGATGTCTTGATGTCGTAATTTAGCTACTTTAGTGCCTATTCGGACTTGTACTCAATCTCATCAAGAAGATGACATGCCTTTCTCATCGATCGTGCTTCATTTCCTTGGCTTGCTTCTCCTCGAACCTCAATTGACCAGTCTTCAGTAAATCAAGCATATCTCGAGATCGCACTGTTGAATTTTTACGATCTAATATGGAAATCGAAGCTCACACTCCCATCTATCTTGTGTATTCTCAATTCTCTCTGTAAATTGAGTTCGTTTTATTTCCTCGACTACGCGGGTTGTTTCGACTGCAGTGTTAACTGCTTGATGAATTCTAGAATTCATTGCCATGAGATCCTTATTAGTCTTTGCATTTGACATTTGGAGAAATTCCATATTTGAGCTTAATATACGTTAGAATTAATCAGTTTTTATATTTATAGCTAATTTTAGTGTTTTTTGTGGATCTTAGAGTCTTTACAGGAATTTTGGAGCAATTTGGACCAAAAAAATATGCAAAAAAGCAATTTGAAGGTTGGACAGCTTCAAAGCATAAAATGTTTCGCATCAGATGCATACTTTTCCACCGTTGGATCAAGCTCAAAATTATTCCGCAAGATAGATGGGAGTGTAAGATTCGATTCTCTTATTAGATTGTGGAAATCACTACAAGAAAACAGCAAATGAGTGAATACCTTTTGCGACTGTTTTTTGGGTCGCAAAATTTTGTGACCATTTTGTGACTATTTTACGACTAATAAACGACTACTGAAGAAACAGTCGCAAATCAGTCGCATATTTACGACTGACTCTAACAGTCGTTTAATAGTCGTAAATTTACGACTAGATTAAGACTATCATTCGACTGTCCAGAAATAGTCACAAAAGAGTCGCAAAGTGAAACTATTTTGCGACTAATTTTTTAGTCTGAAACTGCAGTCGCAAATCAGTCCCAAATTTGCGACTTAGTTGCAACTCTTTCTTATCGTGCCAGAAGTGTCACAAAGTAGTCACTAAATTAATGTTGGTATTATACTTATCCGATTTATATCAAAAAAAAAAATTACATATATTTATTTTTCGAAATAGTTAGTATCGTATATATATGGGACAGTTGCTGATATGGTGCGTTTTCTAACTTTAATGTCAAGCGGGGTACCTTCGTAGAGAAAATTGTAGAACTAGTACACTTTTTTTGAAAATGTCTAAAATACCCTTACGGTTGTCAGAGTCTGCGTGAATTGTGTAGCCTTAAGGCTAAGGCTGGACAAATTCTGCTTAAACTCTGCTAATTATGTAGCCTTAAGGCAGATATAGTGTGTGAATTGTGTAGCCTTAAGGCTAAAGCTGGACAGACTCTGGTTAAACTCTGCTCATTCTGTAGTCTTAAGGCAGATATAGTGTGTCGATTGTGTAGCCTTAAGGCTAAGGCTGGACAGACTCTTCTTAACCTCTGCTAACTGTGTAGCCTTAAGGCAGATATAGTGTGTCAGTTGTGGTAGCCTTAAGGCAGATATTGTGTGTGCTTTTTCTGTAGACTTAAGGCAGATGTTGTGTGTGCTTTTTTGTAGACATAAGGCAGATATTGCTCGACAGACTGTAGCATACTGTTCGCAGGGCATGGCTTGACATTTGCAACGTAACTAAATTGTATAAATGGTCGGATTTTGAAGTACTCCTCTCTTTTCACAATAATAACAAGAATGCCATTACTTCTTACTTTTTTGAGTTTGCTATAAATCTTTTCAACCTCTCCACCTTTAACCTAGATCTACTATTTAGATTTCACCCTCAAAGGGAGATTTCATATTTTCAAAGAGACGGAAGCAAAATCCGAGTATAAGATTGTTTGCAGACTTCGATTTTGAACGAAAGTACGTACATTCTTCGGAAAGATGATCTTCGTTTACATCTAACAATATCTGCTGGTCAAAGATATTCTAGGGGTTGAAGGCGAGCATATTTTTGGGAAGAACGAACACAGGTAACACTTCAAAACATTACACTAGTTATCTAAACCACCATCTTCTAAACTGCGTCTAGAACTCTAGTACGTCTTTGGCAGAGATATTTCTAAAAGACCCTGCCAAAGTGTAGAGCTCTGCGAAAAATCTTCTAAGATAGTGTGTTGCAGATCTTTTGAACATTCTCTTTTTTGCAGATAATGTTGCATTTGTTGACTGTTTTTGGACAATGGAAGGTAAAAATGGGTTGGGATTTCGACGTTGATTCAAGCAAAGGAAGCAAGTTGTTTGCAGTTGAAGAACAAATCAAGTATGAGGAATTTCTCCGCATTGTTTGTGAAGATTACAACTTGGAAACGCAGATGAATGCAGTCGAGATTTCTTATAAGTTGCCTACACATATCATGGAGAAAATGCCTAGCGACACACCTCCTATCTTCTTGAATAACGATAGGCAACTTGCAAACTTTATGACAATGGCGGAAAAAGAGCTTATCCGGCTTTGCGTGTCATGGACAAGAAAGGATGGAATTAAAGCAGAAGTTGCGGGTAAAGATGAAGCTTGTGATGTCAAAGAGGATGGTGGTGTGGATTTTGATGGTGTTGGTAATGTTAAAGACGAGCATATGATGCCATCACCGAACAACAGCAGAGACTGCCGACAGTCTGCGAAGAAACAGCAGATGCCGCCTTTATTCTACGATATATTCGATGACACACCTACGAAGCCATTACCAATGAAGAAATCTGGATCCATTAAGGTTGGCGAAATATTTGATGACAAGGAAGCATTAATTATGCAATTACGCAAGATTTCAGTCATCGAGAAGTTTGATTTCAAAATCGCCACGTCGAGGAAGAAACTATTTATCGCGAAATGTTTTGTTCCTAATTGTTCTTGGAGGATTCGTGCGTCGACTCTGTCAGTTTCATCTGAATCTCCAGAATTTCTCGTTCGGATATATAAAGAAGCTCATACATGCTCTGCTGTCTATAGGTATTCTCGTCACCGACAGGCTAATGTAAAATGTATTGGAAAGATGTATGTTGATAGGTTTAGTGGTGGTAATGATCTTAAAGGAATCACGCCTAAGCATGTAATGAACTGTATTAAGTCGCTACATTGTCTTGACATAGACTATACGAAGGCGCATAAAGCGTTGGCATATGCACGAGAGCTGGTCAGAGGCACTTTTGAGAGGGGTTACCAGGACTTACCTTCCTATCTATACAAAATAGAGGAGGCCAATCCAGGTACGATTACAAAGCTTGAACGTGATGCTCAACAAAGGTTTAAATATTTGTTCATTGCTTTTGGTGCTTCCATCAAAGGATTTGAGTTCTTGAGGAGGGTTGTTGTGGTAGATGGAGCTTCGAGTATATTTCCTATAGCTTTTGGGATTGTAGACTTAGAGAATGATGCTTCATGGGAATGGTTTTTTACATAGTTGCGTGGTGTGATACTTGATGATAAAAATTTGGCCATTATTTCTGACCGTCATCTATCAATCGCAAAGGCCATTGAGAAGGTTTTCCCCGTAGCTGATAGGGGAGTATGTTACTATCCCCTCAAAAATAACCTCATCTTAAAGTTAAAAAAGAACGCAATGCTCAGTTTGGTGTGTCGTGCTGCATATGCATATCGACCGGTAGATTTTGAAAAATTGTTTGGTGTGATTCGTCGTCAGAATAGTGAATTAGCAGTTTACTTGGAAGAGGCGGAATTTTGATTATGGGCTTGTGCACATTTTCCAGGAGATAGATTTGGTATAATGACGAGCAACATTGTAGAATCCATTAATGCCGCGCTTAAGGAAGACAGATCATGTCCTGTTAAACATTTCTTGGAGGGTATTAGAAAGTTGTTGTCAAGGTGGTTTGTGGAAAGGCGAGAAAAAGCTGCCTCATTAAAAACAAATTTCCCCCCAAACGTTGAAAAGTTACTGCATGAAAGACACGTTAGCTTGGAAATTTTAAATGTTCATCATACTGATTTAAATTGTAGCCATGTTACAGGTGGAGATTATGATTGTGTGGTTGATCTACAGAAGGTATGTAAGTTTTTTTTTGCTATTTATCACTGCCAGTTTCAGGAAACGTATCCTGAGAAAGTCTGCCAGTCTCAGGAAACGTTTGCCTTGTTTATCTGCTCTGAGTTCGATTCCTTTTTTAAATTTATGATTGCAGAGACTTTGTACTTGTAAACAATATGATGTCGAGAAGATTCCCTGCGAGCACGCGATTAAAGCAGCATTAAGTCGGAAAACTGATGAAGCTACCCTGGTCGATGATCATTTCACAAAGGGCTACTTGTATTCAACATACTCAGAACCTATAAAACCTGTAGACGAAGATTTGATTCTACCACCACACGTAATTAGTGAACAATGTCTGCCACCAGTCATAAAAGTACCTTCTGGTAGACCGAAGACAAAGAGATACCTTTCTGCTATTGAAAAGACTAAGCGGTTCAAGCGTAATCAATGGAAGAAGAAAAAACAGAACCTTCGCAGAGTACTCCATCCACAAAGCAAATAACGAAGCAGAGGACTCAATCCACAACGAAGAAAACGAAGCAGAGGACTCCATCTGTTACGAAGAAAACGAAGCAGAGTACTCCATTCAGCGATAATATTTCACCCACTACTCCATCCCCAAAGGTGAGAAGGAAACGATCTCGTAATTCTCCGACTACTCAAACACCAAATAAGAAAGCTAAACTTTCGCAGAGTACTCCACCCCCACAGATGAAAAAGAGTATTTTCCAGAGTAGCCCAAAAATTCATCACAGGTGCTCAAAATGCCATAATGCAGGACACAATCGAAAAACATGCCCATTTTCTTGACTCTGGCTTCACTCTGGCTTTACTCTGGCTTTACTCTGGCTTCACTCTGGCTTTACTCTGGCTTCAGTCTGGCTTCAAGTTTATTTAAACAAGAAAACAAATCTTGGTTTATAACTTTATTTATTTGTCCTTATTTATGGTGCTCCGTTGTTTTATGTTAGTCTTTAGTTTGATGTGGGTATCATAAAATAGTCGGTATCGCAGAGTGTGCATCTGGTATCGCAGAGTCTGCATCTGTTATCGCAGAGTCTGCATCTGCATCAAGTATCGCGAAGTTTGCGTCTGATATCTGCATGAATCATCCAGGAATCTGCTATTAATCTTCCTGTGCTCTACTATAGATTTTACTTTTAATTTCATTCAAAAAATATATATGCTCAACAAATCCGAGGGTAAAACATGTTATTCAATTAAAATCCACATCTTGAATTACGGAATCATAACTTTTCAAGGATTTATAAATACAGAAACAAATAAAATTAGAAGAAATAGTTCAAATCTCCTATATAATGCGGCAAATCTGTCTTGCGAACCAATACAGGTAGCAGTTTTCGTATCCAGGTTGATATTCGTGCTCAGTGGCACAATTTGGAAAAGGCAAATCTGGATAGTCAGGGTATTGCCACGTTGATGCAAAAGAATGGTTCATGGGTGGATATCCGCCCGAAGAGAACTCCCGTCAACTGCGGCGTCGGAGAGAAGAAACTCAGGGCGCCGGTAAGGGAGTGGAATAAAAAAAAGGGCATTAGGAAAATCGGGATATTTGCGACGGTTCTGCTTTGTTAGAACTGATGAAGCGCAACAGAGAGAAAACGCATGTTAAAAGAGCTAGCTTGATCAATTCGCCAGAGTCTAATGAATATTTTGTAAGAGGGAAATTACCTGAATCAGACCACAAGCGGGGAAGTTCGTCAGGACCGGAATGAAGAACAAAGAAGTAGTGAATCTTGTCATCATCACCACCCTCAATTTGGAGGGGAAGTTCAACTGGAGATCTGCAACCGTCACGAAGAACAAGTTCATATCTATTAGACCAGGGGTCACGAAGAACAAGTTCATATCTATTAGACCAGGGGTCTATACTCCTAACCTCAAAAGCCCCAAAAATCATAGCACTGGAAACAGTGATTCCAGATAAGTCCGACAGTATTTGGAGGGCGTTTATCAACCCCCATGAGCGGGCATTAAGCTGGCTGGGTGCAATCCGAAGTTCTTTACAAAACTCCATCATAAAAAAGATAGGCGATGGCGGAAACCTGCCCGAAAGGAAGACCAATAGACGGTGATATAGCCTACCGGAGGAATCCCGGGCACATCTTGTACCTCTGGATATTTGAATCCATCCGAATTTCTTGGCAGAGCAGGAATCACACTGTTGGGTTTGCTCCCGCCAGAGGAAGAAGAAGATGAGGAAAAGGCAGACATCGGATTCAAAGAAGATTGGTGAGACTGATGGGTAGAAAAGAAGAATAAAAGATACGCTTGCGTTCTGTAGCTTTTGGATTATCTTTGTTTTGTTTGTACACCCAAAGAAAGAAGAGATCTTTTATACTCGTTGAAGGGAAACCATAGCGGTATGGAAGCCCTAATAGGTCATACTCTGCAGTAATTACTGGATGCCTCTGAGATGATGCTGCGCCATGCGAAGGGCCACGTGTCGATCATCGCATTATTGAACACGAGAAACAAGGTAAATTATTAATTGTTCTACTACAATACGTCATACGCCACGTGTTGATCATTCATAATAGAACGCGTTAAATAAGTAATGGCAGTGATTGCGACTACTCTTTTTATATTTTGATATAAATTTAATAGTACTCTGCTTAGGCACCTTCTCTGCATATACTCTACGAAATAACGGGTTAAATGATGGGAAGGTGGACCACTGATATGATGGGAAGGTGGACCGTTGAAATGACAGCTAAGCGAAAAAACTGACGTACGTGGTTTTGCTTTATCCCTCTCGTCTATAAAAGAAAGAAGAACCCTCAAAATAACTTGCGGCTTCTCTTCTACTCAATCTTTTTTTGAGTCTGCGCAGTTGATTTTTATTTTTAATAGGCACATTCTCTGCATTTTACTCATTTACAGGCACATATTCAAGACATCATGGCCGCAGATCATTCGAAGAAAAGAAAAGCACCAATGTCAGACCTGGAGTTGGAAGCAGAAGAGAAGCGGAATGATGCAGTTATGGAGGCGGAAAAGGAAGGAAAGGATCGCCTGAGGGCAATTCTTCTGCTGGTGCGATCTCAAATGAGAGCGAAGGACGAAGCTCACCGCGTCAAACTCAAGTTGGAAAGAATAGCCGGTAAACGCTCTATGCTGGAGAAGATGATGCATGAAGAACAAGTGGTCATGGATGCTAGGCGGCAGCAGTTAGCAGAGAAAGAAATGATTGCTGAGGAGGAGCTGAGAGGAATTACAGTTCCTCGTATTGATTGGTTAAAACTTGATCTTTCGTTTATGGAGGACTAAAGTTATGTAGAACTCTTGTTATCCTAATTATTTTACTTTTCTTAAAATTTCAACAACATTTAGGTTATTTGATGTTGTTTATCTTTTCTTGGATTTGTTGTTTGTACTCTTTTCTTCGATTTGTGTTTCTGTGTGTATTCAAAACTTTCAAACTACATCTCCTTTTGGATGCAAACTATGGTTGGTGCAGAGTAACCTACATCTCGTTTTGGATGCAAACTACGGGCAGATTTTAGTGCAGAGTACAAATAGACTTAAATATAGAAGCAGAGTACCGAAAAATATGCCAAGCAGAGGACCTAGGTTTAGAGCATATTTTAGGCAGATTTTGAACTTATGTTTATATACGTACCATGTATGTTTCTGCAGATTCTGCGTTTAGTACTTCTTCTTCTCTGCATTTATAATAAACATCAACTTCTCTGCTGGAAAATGGGATGATTCTTCATATTCCTTTTCTAAATTTATTACAAAAAAATTCGAGCAAAAACTGGTACATGTTCTTATTCGTCTTGATCATTGTGAAATACCTGGCGGATAATTTCCGGGATAGGGGATATTTTGTCAAATCCAAGCTGTTCCCATTCTGAAGGATGGGCCTCGAGCCATTTTATAATCTTCTCGATTCTCTTCTGTTTCTCGTGAAGTTTAGCCTTTTTCTTCAAGATTTTCAGCATCTCCAACTCTACCATCATCTTGAAGATGTTCTTCTTTGGCATCCTCTGCCTTTTCACTCCCATCACTTTTTTCAACATCTCCAACTCTACCATCATCTTGAAGATGTTCTTCTTTGGCATCCTCTGCCTTTTCACTCCCATCACTTTTTTCAGCATATCCATCTCCATCATTACCATCATCTTCAAGATGTTCTTCTTTGGCACCCTCTGCCTTTTCACATTTGTATATTTTTTCCCCATGGAACATATCTTGAAGATGTTCTTGTTTGGCATCCTCTGCCTCGATGCCATCTGCCTTTTCACTGCAATCTATTTTTGCATCATCTCCTACTTGTTCTTGTTTGGCATCCTCTGCCTCGATGCCATTATCAGTTACTTTTTCTTTGCCATCTTGTTTAAGGTTTCACCCAAAACAGTATGCTGTTCCATACTGGTTCGTTGCTGTTCCAAATTTACTCATTGCTGCTCAAGTCTGGCGTTTTCAATTCTAGCTACAACTACGTCAAACTTGGTCTGCTGTTTATCCAGGACAAATTCAATGATGTCGACGAAATCTGTTGAACCAGTAGATGGGATTTTAGCTACAGAGAACTTCGGTTTCATGACATACCGTCCGTCATCTTCTTCTTCTTCTTCTTCTTCTTCTTTTTCATATTCTTCAATTCCCTTCCGCTTCCTCTTCCTCTTTTCCCCATCTCGCTCTTCAATTCCCTTCCTCTTTTTCCCTCTTTCTCTCTTTCCTTCATTATCTACTTTCCTTTTTTTTCCAGTGCGGTTTTCTAGGACTAGCGACATTTTTGAGACCCTCCATTTGATGTCCGACAACGGCTGGCTAGAGAGAATGTATTTGATGAGATTATCAAGCTTGACATCTATTACGTCGTTACCTTTCCAACGTGGATAGATTTCTGCCCGGGATCTGTCACACATAGTAGTTACAATCACCTACAAAAACAGTTATATGGTTACATAAATGTCAGCCAGAAGTCAGCGTAACTCTGCCAGAAGTCTAGCGATGGTAATATGTAAACTTGTAGCAGAGTCTTTTTGCAGACGCTGCCACTGTGGCTTACTCTGTCAAAACTCTACATTTTTACTTCAACAAACTATGCCAAAGATATACATACCTCTTCACTCGAGAAGATCTTCTCCATATCGGGTCTGCCAACTTTTCTCTTGTATCTTAGCAGATGTGTACCTTCAAAAGCTATAGGGGTTCCCAAATTTTTTCCCACTTTGGGCATATAAGCATACGCCCAGACCTGTAGAACTTGCACGAACCCCTTCAAAACATAAGAGTCTTGCCATATCTTCTCTTAGTTACTAACTTAACCTGCTCAACAAGATCTTTGTAAGCAACCCTCCCCCAGGGATACCCTTCGAAAGTTGCCAAATCTATCACCAACCTAGCTAGGTTAAGGGGAATTTTGGTACGCCGATCAACACCCAACAGACCGTTAGACAGAATGGCTAGGTAACTAAGCCTAATTTTATCTTCCCTGGACCAAGATTTGCTTATATCTCCACCATGCTTCATACACAATTTCACTATGTCCTCAATACAAGGGCTAGGACGGCGTATTTTGAGAAGACCCCGAAAGCGATTCCAGGTTTGGTGATTAGCTTCAGAAGATACCAACCCATCCAACTGCGTAATTTCATTACAGTTAAGACCTGTGATCTCTTCAAACTCGAAGAGCGAGAACCGTGCTGGCTGCCCCGCGATCAAAAACCACAACTCAAATGGGCTTTCACACTCCAATTGTTTGCAAATAAGATGGTGATGCACTAATTTCGCACTCCATCCGAAACCCAACTTCTCAAACTTACAAATAACTCCTACCGGTGACTTGCGGACATAATCCCACACTTCCTCACCCACTACACCTTCCACCAGTGAAAGATGATTGGACTTCGAACTGTAGTTTATTATGGTATTTGGATCTGGCTCGTTTCCTTTGGAAAAAATAATGGCAGGAAAATCCATCTCGTAATCATTCATATACATGATATATTCGGAGGAGAAATATTGGAAAAATGAAGAGATTGGAGAATTATCGAAGAAATGAAGAAAATGAAGAAAGAGATCGACAAAATTGAAGATACGCTCCTCTGCTCTAGGGTTGCCGAGGGGAAGTAGAAGAAGAGTCAATGTTGTGTTTTCCAAGCTTTCTGGGCTTTATGGGCCTGAAACAACTGCTTTGAGGCCCGAATATATATTGTGGAAATATTTTTAAACTAATATTACCTAATTAAGACGGCGCCCCCTTTTGTCGTACAGTTAAGTCAGCGTAACCTTTTTCTTTTAGTTGAAACTCTTCAAAAACGCTGCGCTACATCGGCATACAGTCTGCGAAACCCTAAACCACTCAAAACTCTTCAAAAACTTCGATTAACTTTTGTTTAGCCGTCATAACTCCAAAGTGATCTTCAATCTAAGTGTTTAAAAGCTTATTTACATTGAAAACATATAATGGAAGAAAAATCGATAACCATGGTAAATACTAAGGAAATGTTTCACATAGTGTCGTGTTGAACAAAGATACAAGAAGAAACATATGATAACGATTTTTTTTGTCTGAGTTGTTCTTTTTAACATAAGTTTTACTTTGAAACCAGTAAGAAATAATGTATAAAGGTAGTGGAAGTATATACAAACATACCACAACAAAAAATCACTACAAATCCTATATCAATCTGCATTCGGTCTGCCGTTGGTGATATTCATTCAGTCTGCGATACCCTAACCACTCGGTTTTCACTGTGGAGTTTTTCTTTTTAACATAAGTTGTACTTTGACAAAAGTTAGAAATTAATGAAATAATGTATAAAGGAAGTGGAAGTATATACAAATATACATCAACAAAAACTCTCTACAAACGAATTCTCCGATTGCGATCTGCATTCTGTCTGCCGTTGGTGATATTCAGTCAGTCTGCGATACCCTACCCACTCGGTTTTCATACCTTACCCACTCCGTTTTCACCGAGTTTCTCGAGTTTTATGGTTTCGGCATATACCGGTTAATGCACTCCTGGTGATTGTCTTCTGCCGTTGGTGACCTTAAGGGGTAGCGCTAGTATTTTCAAAATTATTTTAGAACATAACTAAAATTAGGGATTATTTCACAACCACGAGCACTTCAACAAGAATCAGTCACCATTCTTTTCAAGGCACCTGCGATTTCGAGGAGTGGACACAAGAAGGGTTCAAGCACTTGAAGGAGTTGGAGGATATATGGACTACTTGACCTACGCCGCGCCAACCATGCATTTCCTTGCCACGGTGAAGTTCATTGAGGATGAAGCGAATGGACACATGGATATGTCTACTTCATGGTTGGGCCAATCCAATACTCACTCACTTTCGGCCCGTTTCCGTAACAACACGCTCGCATAGAGCTTCATGGATGAGGACGAGACGCCTTTGTGTTGTTTCTTCCACCCCTTCAAGATTACGACTCTGATCACTTCTAATAAAACTGTTTATGAGTTTATGTTTGTTTGTTTTTTTTTGTCGGGAGTTTATGTTTTATTATGAAGAAACATAAGTGCAAAGCTAATTGGAAGGAGTCAATGTTCAGCTCTTTTTTGTAATGAATTATCCTAAAGTCTGATACCAGTCTGGCTTTGGTCTACCGTTAGGTGGTTTGGTCTGCGAAACCCTAACTGTAAAAAAGCACAGCAGTGTATACCAAATTTTTGCATAATACAAGTAGAATATAAACAGTGTTTGTGTATACTATGCTTCCAACGGCAGAGACTGATAACGCTTTGTTTTTCTTCTGCGAGTAAAAGCAGAGACTGCGCATACTCTTTTCTCTCTCTACTTGTACTCTGCGTAGTCTACATTTACTTTCGTTGCAAATGTCAAACTGCAGACAGTGTGCCACCGGTCCGCGTTAACTCTGCTGGTCTTAAGGGGTAGCGCTGGTATTTCCAAAAAGTGTACTAGTTCTACAATTTTCTCTATGAAGGTACCCCGCTTGACATTAAAGTTAGAAAACGCACCATTTTGAACTATTTCTTCTATATATATATATATATATATATGAGTTTATGTAATAAAAAACCATATCGTCACAAAAGCGTCTTAAAATACCTACTAATTTGTGACTAATTCACGACGGTAATTTGAAAGTGTGACTGCTTTGCTTCCGATTACCAACTCATCCGTGTGATTTTTTGAAATTCAACAAAAGATACTGGTAAATAGATTAGTTTTAAGTATTTACATAGATTTTAACTACTTACTACACTAAATATATTATATAATAGTGAAAACTTTTAACCTTTAATTTGATGAACTAATCTTTGTATCATCCATAACATGTCTTAAGATAAACTACATGTGCTTTCAATCTAATGATTGATAAAGTTTAATGTTTTTCAAAATTTAGTTAATTAGTATTAGTTAACACTATGTACTAAAGTATATACTTAAGAAATATAAAAAGAATGATCGGTTAAGCATGTGTATCAATTTTTTGGGTTTAAATGTTTAGGGTTTAGGGTTTAGATTTGTGACTCATAAAAAATGTCACGAAACAGTTACACTTTGTGACTATTTTGAGACTTTTATACCAATTTGTGACTAATTTGCTACCAACTTGATTTTCTGAAAATTTTGAGTTTTTGGTGAAAATTTAAGCGCGTGTTTATCCCACCAAAAAAAAAATTTGCGACCAATTGGTGACTTTCTTTATTTTTTGCCAAAAACAATCTGCATAATAAGTAGAGTATAAACAAATAATCTGTACAAAAACAAATATCAACACCAAAAAAAAAAAAGGTGATTTATTGCTCGAGTTCTCACCATCGTCTTCCGACTTACCGGCGACCGGTGGCTCTCTGTCGTCAGAGGAGGCTTTAGTTTCAGATCTCTGTCTTTGTCGTTTGAGGTCCAAGGTTTGGGCCGATGTCGGCTGTGGTCTGTGGTCTAGTCTGGGGTTCGGGTTTGAGGTTTGGGCCGATGTCCGCTGTGGTCTATGGTCTAGTCAAGAGATTCAGGTTTGAGGTTTGGGCCGATGTCGGCTGTGGTCTCAGATCTAGTCTGGGATTCGGGCAGTGATAGTGGAAGGTTCAGTTATGGGAGTTGGTGTGTGTGGTCCGGTGGTTCTGGATTCGATCCTTCTCTTTCTCTTAGCCTTTTGTCCTCGTGTATTCAGGTTTTGGATCAGGATCTTTTCTGGTTTGGTGCTTTAAGCTTTTCCCCTACTCCCTTCGCCTGTCGTCTGTTTGCTTTAGTCTCAATCTGATTTTAGTTTGCAGCATGTTCGCTTTTCTTCGACAACAAAATCCAATCCATCTCCTTTGGAGACTCTCTTAATCCCTCTCGATGTATCAGAGGAACGCTGTCATCATCCTCGACTATATCTTTGAGCAATCTATCGAATTCTTCTTCTTCCAAAAAATCAGCTTCGTCTGTTTGAGGTACAGTCATTAAACCCTAAATGTATTCAATTTCGTTTATCATTAATGATTGGTCCGAATTATTAGTGTGTAGCTTTGTATGTCTGAGTTCTATTCCATGTATCTTTTATCTTACAGAACCAGAACAAATACCCAGGAAAAGTTAGAGATGTACATATATAGTGATGAAATTAGCGGTAAAGGAGGGATGGTGGTGGTCCTCAAACAACGGCGTTCAAGGCCTTTGGATCACAAAAAAAAGAGAAAAAGTCTCAATCTGATTTTAGAGAGCAGCAGATTTGCTTACCATTTCTTCTGCAACTTATATGTACTTCTCCCTTCATTTTGTGTAACCAAACCTTTAATAAAATGCCATTTTGATAGCAGACTGGTCCTGGGAAGATTCACGATGCATCCTTTCTTGAAGGAGATTTTATCTCTGTTACTAAGGGGGTTGTATCACGTATAGAGGTTTCTCCATATCTTTGACTTTGCTTTTATGACACTATACTGTTGTGTATATTTTAAGAACTTTTCCTCGTTGAAATTTTGGGAATCCAGGTAACATCATATGCTCATGGATCATCTGACTTGGTTGGAATTAAAATTGACGCTGCAATAAATCCAGGTCAGTAGATCCTTTATAATAAATTTTTTTCCATTTGCTCCTAGTACCTTGCACTTTATTGTAAAATTTGAATATGACTTGTTCTTAAATGTAGCGTGCTTTTCACTAATATTGTTTATGAGAGGACGTCGTGATGAGGAGCAACAACATGCTCAAAATATAATCTTAAGCTTGGAGATGCTTGTCTTTTACTTGATGGACAGTGATCCCGCGATTGCCACTACACACTAGACAAATATTTCATCATCTTTTCCCTTATTTTAAATGCATTTTCATCATCTTCTCCCGCGATTGCCATGTTTATAGTCCTATGGAACATATGTTATGGATCTTATATTTCATGTTTATTTTACTTTAATATTTTTCAACATTCCATTTTTTGTTTTAATTTCAGCTTTTTTAATTTGAATAAATAATATATATATATATTAACTAAGATGGTTGCATAGAAGTTGCTAATACGTGACAGTTTTGCAACTAAATTCACGTTGTCACTATTTAGTCTTTAATATATGACTATTAAGTGTTGTCTCAAAGTAGTCGCTTATGTGCGACGAATTAAAACGGTCACAAATTAGTCCCCCATAGGAGACTACTTTGCGACTGTTTCATTTTGCGACCAACAATTTGCGACTACTTATTTTAGTCCCTAAGTAGTCACAAATTGTGATTTTGCGACCATTTTGTGACCTTTTTGGGAGTCACTCATACCATGTTTTCTTGTGCTCGATTTACTGAAAACTGGTCGATCTGGATTCAAGGAAAAACAAGTAGAGGAGCTTAAGAGTGATCCATCGATCACCACCTCATCGATCGATCGATCACCCATCTGCAACTTTGACTGGGTATTATTTTCAGCAGTGATGGATCGATCTCACCCCAAGCGATCGATCGATCGCCCTCCTAAAAAGGGAATATTCTTTTTTCGTCTTTATCTCCTAAATTTTCAAGGGAATATACTATAACCGCCATATTCCTATATAAAAACACAGAGGAGACCACAAAAATCAAAGCTTAATCACCATCTCATAAGCCATCAAAAGTTTCATAGTTTTAGATTTTTCCAATAGATTTTTACGCTTTGTTCGATAAGGGAGAAGATCTTGCCTCCTTGTACCTTTTGGAGAATTTTTTTAAAGCCTTTACAATTTTTTTTATGAATATGATTTTATCTTATGCTTTTGCTTTGATTTTGATATCCATGATTAAGTAGTGTTTCGTTGGGTTTAAGAGATAATTTGATAGAGAAACTCATGGCTTGATAAATAGGATTATTAGAATATGAATTCAATTAGGGTTCTTCATTTAAACGTGTATCTACTGCATGATCTAGCTTAGCTAGCTATTGGCTAATTTTAGATTGGTTTTTGCTTGCACATCACTAGTTTAACCAATCCAAACTAATCTAGGGGAGCTCAGCATCATAACCTGCTAGAGTTTAGTTACAGAGTCGAGTGAACATATCAAACCTATTCATTCTTAGCTTTATAATTGCATGCGAGATTTGAATAATTAAGCTGTTTAAGGATAGGTAATTATCGCTACGAGAGTAGGTTAGTTACAAAATAGTGATTTGAGTTCAAGAATGTTAATTGGTTAAATTATCTATTCGAAAGCCTAAATAAATTAATCCATGTATCCCTAGAGAAATCCCTAAAGCCCAACACTTAATTTATTTGATTAACTTATTATTTTAAATTGCTTTCTTTTTCCATTTATATTTATCATTACATCACAAAACAAACCTCCACATTTCTTGTTTTAGCTTTAATCCTAATTTTACAAATTCATAGTGCACGCTTAGTCCTTGTGGATTCGATACCTAAATACTATAATCGTCTACTGTAATATATGTGATAGAAAATTAAAACGATCGGAGGAATGATTGTGCAAAAATCGGGTTTTCATGCAAAATCGGGGCAGAAAAAAAGAGACACATGGCAGTCTGGGAATCGTTTGTGACACATGGCGGACACGTGGAAGACTGAGAGGAAGGAGAGACACATGGCAGTAAGGACACAGAATGTTGCCATGCAGGGCCACATGGCAGTTTGTGAAGAAGCAGACACAAGTGGCAGACACGTGGCCATCGCAGAGTATGATGAAGCCACATGTCAGACACGTCTCAGATCCCAGGGCATGGTGAAGCCACGTGGAAGACACATGTCAAATTACAAAGCTTGATACTGCCACGTAGCAAACACGTGTCAGATAGCAGAGTATGATGCTGCCATGTGGCAGACACGTGTCAATCATAGTGACACATGGTAGACACGTGTCAGACATGCATGTAGTCTGATTTTTCTATATAAACCCGCTACATTTAGTATTTTTCACATAGAAAACCTTCCCGAAACTCCGTCAAAGTTAAACAGTGACCCGTAAGAGAATTTTGAATTTTCGTGAACTGTTAGAGGCTAAACGCGAAGATTTTAAGGTCTGATAAGAGAATCTGAACCATATGAGCACGGTTGGTAAGCCTTTCTAGACTTATCTTAAATTCTTGATTAGAATTCCGTCTAAGCCTAGTTTATGTCTTGAGACTCAGGTGGTTTCTGAGACAAGGTGCTAGGATCCGAGGATATCGTTATCTAGCAAACCTTCCAGCCATAAAGAGTGAGTTCCGGTGGTTTTGAAACGGCTAAGTGCAAAGCGCACTAGTCGTGGTTATTTTTGCTGCTAACAACCATCAATCAAATGAAGTTAGTGGTTTGTACAATTCCCGGGATTTGCACGGTATTGTTTTTGGGTCGCACCCATAACGGATGTTGCATTGCATGGTGTTGTAATAGAAAAGTAGGGTTAATGCTGTTGCTATCGGATAATCGGTTAAGTCTTTGTGACTTGGCCGGTGAGGTAAAAAGGCCGTGAATGGAATTGTCAAACTCGCATAGTGAAGGCATTTGCGTTGGTTAATGATTATGTTATTGATTGATTGTTTGCTTCATATTATGCATGGTTGCTTATTTATGAATGCTTGTTATTGGGGTTTGGGTGGGAATCCTTATTGTACTTAGCGGGAGTCGGAGCTCAATGGGTAATCTTAAATTACAAATCCCTCATAATAAAATTATACTTTGGTAGTATTATGTAAGACTCGATTTTGGCTAAAGGCTAGCCTCGTATATGTTTGTATAGTGGTTTGTACGAATATGTTTACATATGATATAAAAGTATGTTTTAAACTATCGGGTGACTTGGCCGGTGAGGTAAAAAGGCCGTGAATGGAATTGTCAAACTCGCATAGTGAAGGCATTTGCGTTGGTTAATGATTATGTTATTGATTGATTGTTTGCTTTATATTATGCATGGTTGCTTATTTATGAATGCTTGTTATTGGGGTTTGGGTGGGAATCCTTATTGTACTTAGCGGGAGTCGGAGCTCAATGGGTAATCTTAAATTACAAATCCCTCATAATAAAATTATACTTTGGTAGTATTATGTAAGACTCGATTTTGGCTATCGGCTAGCCTCGTATATGTTTGTATAGTGGTTTGTACGAATATGTTTATATATGATATAAAATTATGTTTTAAAGTATCGGGTGAGTAATTGAAATGATATTAGTCTTGTACGGACTAACACAACTCGAGGTTATGGTTCAAGGTTGAAAAGCCAAGAATCATGATATCGAGGTTAGGTGTCGCACTAGAACGGTTAAGGAAACTAGATTTATTTTATGTGACCTCTACTGGTCTATTTTGATTGCCTTACGTGATGCTCACGGGCCACCTGGAGGTCAAGAACGATTCGGGGGTGTTACAAGAATGGTATCAGAGCATGGTTTTATGATCATACTTTTGGACTCACATTTTCAAATATTTTATCGAATCAAAATGTGTCGCATAAGGCATTTAGGTAGTACGGTACGTTCAATGTTATTAGCTAGTCGGGATAGGACTTACCTGATCATTTGGTGCAGATGTCTTATCGAAGATTTAGTGGGAGTGGTCGATTTTCATCGTCTGGTTACCAAGGATCAGTGTTGGGGTCAGATTCCACCTCTTGAGAACCAACGATTGAAAAATGGCTAAATATGAAAAAGCACTAGCAACTGGATCCCTAACCGTGGTTCGGGTACCCTTAACCGTGACAAAAGGAGTTGGTTCGGGTACCCCAAACCATGAAAAGAGGAGTTGGTTCAGGTACCCCTAACCATAATAGGGAGAGTTGGATCGGGTCCCCAAACCACGGAAGGAGGAGTTGGTTCGGGTACCCCTAACCATGACAAGAGGAGTTGGTTCGGGTACCCCTAACTATGACAAGGAGAGTTGGTTTGGGTACCCCTAACCATGACAAGGAGAGTTGGTTCGGGTACCCCTAACCGTGACAAGAAAAGTTGGTTCGGGTACCCCTAACCGTGATAGGACAAACTGGATCGGGTGTCATGACCCATGGAGAAGATTGGATCGTGTACCCCGATCCGTGACAAAGCAGGCGGATCGGGGATCGCGAACCACAGAAGGTGATCGGGGTCACGCCAAATGGATCGGGGTCAAAGACAAAAATAACTATGGACACCCGAACCATGATTCAAAACAACCCCGAGCCGTGAACCATGGTGTCACCCGAGCCATGAACAATGGTGTCACCCAAACCGGGAACCATGGTGTCACCCGAGCCGTGAACCATGGTGTCACCCGAACCGTGAACCATGGTGTCACCCGAGCCGTGAACCATGGTGTCACCTGAGCCGTGAACCATGGTGTCACCTGAACTGTGAACGATGGTGTCACCCGAGACGTGAACCATGGTGTCACCTGAACCGTGAACCATGGTGCACCCGAGCCATGAACCATGGTCTCATCCGAATCATGAACCATGGTGTTACCCGAGCCATGAACCATGGTGTCACCTGAGCCGTGAACCATGGTGTCATCCGAGCCGTGAACCATGGTGTCACCCGAACCGTGAACCACGGTGTCACCCGAGCCGTGAACCATGGGGTCACCCGAGCCGTGAACCATGTCGTCACCCAAACCGTGAACCATGATTCACCCGAGGCAAGGTTCAACGACAGGAAGTTGGGCCGAGCTGACAATCATATGGGCCGAAAGGACGAGCCCACGAATTCAAGCACATAACATAGATACGACAAGGTTAAAGCCCATGGTGGTAGCCGACTTTGCTAAGAGGAAATCCCGAGGAATTAGGAAATCTTCCTTATCTCTTTAGACATTAACTTAGCCGACTTAAACTTGCATAAATAGACATGTACATCTCTTGAAAAAGGGATCGGCAATTTACCTAGCAAAACTCCGTACTTTTTCTCTCATACAAAAAGCTTCTAAGCAACTTAATAAAAGAACATATTTAGATCTCTGTTTGCATTTTTGGGTGGTTTTTACTCAGAAGTTTCGGATCTCTCTAAAAGACGTGACGAATTCAATTGGCGTGGATTTACACTCCCACAATTTGGCGTTAGAAGAAGGGGGTGGAAATTTTTTTACTCAAAGGAACCACCACAAAATTGATCCGAAGACGATGACAAACGACAGAGACGACAATTGTCTTGACACCAGAAACACTGGCGCGGAGGATCAGACGAACCAATCCGGGAACCCTGGTGAGACTTCGGCGACGCTCACGGAGTTGAAGATCATGCTGGAGATGCTACTCAAGAAGGCAGAGGAACAGGACAAACTCAACAACACGATGACAGGCGAACTAAAGACCTTGGCGACGGCGAGTCAAACCCGTGGGATATGCTCAGGTCTGGATCCAGCGAGACGAATCGGAAGGCACCTGAACCCAACGACTCTAGATTTCTCAACCCCGCTCAACCCGCCAAGGACCCGGGGACGATTGCCACCACTCCATCAAAGCTCAGCAAACCTAGCTTCCGGAATCCAAGGAGCAGGCAATACACCAATCGAAGAGGAGCCCGCACCAATCATCAATTTGGAGGCAGAGAACCAAATGGAGCAAAACATGGAGAGCCATGACAATCCCGAACCCCTAGCAGCGGGTCAGACCCGAACTAAAAGATGCGAGGCCATCCAGAAGCAGATCAAGAGCTAACCGAGGAGGAGGCGAACATACTCTGGGCCGAGCAAGCACGGGTCAATGAAGAACACAGAGCGGGAGTCTGAGCCCAGAAAGAAGAGATGGCTACGATGCGAGCAGATATGGACCGAGCAGCTGCCGATATAAAAGCTGTCCGATCCATGATGCACAAAGCAACCAGCAAGGTGCCGGAGATAGATCGTGTACTGGAGGAAGCACAGAACACCCCATTCACAGCACGGATTACCAATACGAGAATTCCCGATCCTCGAAAGATGAAAGTCCCGATCTACGAAGGAAAAACCGATCCAAAAGAGCATCTGACGGATTTCGCTATAGCCATGGGACGATCTAATTTCAAAGAAAACGAAAGAGACGCCGGATAGTGCCTTCTCTTCGTGGAACATCTCAAAGGACCGGCGCTCCAGTGGTTTTCCAGCTCGAACGGAACTCCATCAACAATTACAACCAACTGTCTACGGCATTCTTGAAACACTATTCCATATTCATGGACCCTGGAACATCTGACACCGATCTGTGGACCCTAGCTCAGGGGCAGAATGAAACACTCCGGAGTTTCATCGGAAGATTCAAAGCTATTATGTCCAAGGTGGAAGGCCTGAGTGACAAAGCGGCCTTACTAGTCCTGAAGCGAGCACTTTGGTTCAACTTCCGTAAAGAAGTCGCGTTCTATGCCCCCAAATGACGTAATATCACTCGAGGAAAGGGAGATGATTGGAATCAACAGATCGCATGATGACCCTCTCGTGATCGAATTAATTATCAACGACTGCGACATAGCACGCGTATTGGTAGACACCAGGAGCACTGTAGATGTAATCTTCCTCGAAACTCTCAGGAGAATGAATGTGGACCTGTCCAAAGTGACATCTACCCCCAAACCATTGACTGGATTCTCCGAAGAAACCACCATGACTACTGGGACGATCAAACTGCCTGTCCAAGCCAGCGAGGAGACGAAAATCATCGAATTCTCCGTAGCTGATCACCCGGCGATCTACAACGTCATCATGGGGACCCCCTGGTTAAATTCCATGCGCTCCGCTGTTTCAACCTACCATCTCTGCCTCAAGTTCCATACACCAAACGGAGTGAACGATTCGAGGAAACCAAAAAGAGTCTCGTGTCTGCTTCCTCGCCGCACACAAGCTCAGAAACCCGGTGACCGATCTGACGGTAAATTCAAAGTGCAAGAAGATGAAGACCGACAAAGAATCGGTGAAAGAGGTTTCCAACCTGTTATAGCAATTACAGATTTCGGAGGATCGCGAAGAAGAAGTGTCTAAACCAACTTGCGACCCCGTAATATCAGTTTGCATCGATAGTAAACATCCAGAGCGATGCGTGGAGATTGGAGCAACATTAGATGAAAAGATCAAAGATGAACTCATTGCATTTTTGAGGAAAAATATCCACACGTTCGCATGGGAAGCAGAAGACATGCCCGGCATCGATATTAGCATAACAAGCCACGAACTGAACGTTGACCCGACGTTCAAACCAGTGAAGCATAAAAGGAGAAAGCTTGGACCAGACAGAGGTAAAGCAGTCAATGACGAGGTGGAAAGACTCCTGCGTGTCGGATCGATAACTGAGGTGAAATACCCGGACTGGTTGGCTAACCCAGTGGTGGTCAAGAATAAGAATGGCAAATGGCGTGTATGTGTGGACTTCACCGATCTGAACAAAGCTTGTCCAAAAGACAGCTTCCCCCTTCCACACATCGATCGTCTAGTCGAAGCAATGGCAGGGAGCACACTCCTATCTTTCATGGATGCCTTCTCAGGTTACAATCAGATCTTGATGAACCCCGACGATCATGAAAAGACAGCATTCATAACGGATCGCGGAATAAATTGCTACAAGGTGATGCCATGGAGGTATATATAGATGACATGCTGGTGAAATCGCTGAAAGAGCAAGATCACGTCACTCATCTCAAGGAATGCTTCTCACAGCTAAACTTTCACAACATGAAGTTAAACTCGACCAAGTGCAGATTCGCTATCATCTCAGGAGAATTCCTCGGGTACTTAGTAACTCACCGCGGCATTGAGGCCAACCCTAAGAAAATCGACGCGCTCATCCACATGACTTCACCAAAGACAAAAAGGGAAGTGCAAAGACTTACCGGGAGGGTAGCTGCACTTAACAGATTCATCTCACGATCCACCAACAAATACCTGCCTTTCTACGTTACCTTGCGAGGGAACAAGAAGTTCGAGTGGACGGAAAAGTGCGAGGAAGCTTTTCAACAACTAAAGAGTTACCTGGCCACCCCTCCAGTCCTCACGAAACCAGAGGCAGGCGAGCCACTTTTTCTTTACACCGCGGTTTCCACCACAGAAGTCAGCGGCATGTTGATTCGAGACGAGCGTGGGGACCAGAAGCCAATCTTTTACGTCAGTAAAACCCTTACAGATGCCAAGACAAGGTACTCGTAAATGGAGAAATTGGCATTATCCATAGTTATGTTGGCAAGAACGCTAAGGCCGTACTTCCAATCTCACTCGATCGTCGTCTTGAGCACCTTCCCAATAAGGTCCATTCTGCATAGCCTAAGTCAGTCATGAAAGCTAGCAAACTGGGCAATAGAACTGAGCGAATATGACATTGAGTATCGAGGACGAACGTGCCCAAAATCCCAAGTCCTGGCTGATTTCCTCATCAAACTACCTGAAGAAGGCATGGACGACGAAATGCAAAGCCAGCCCTGGAAACTCCACCTTGATGGCTCATCCTCCAAAAATGGCTCAGGAGTGGGGATATGGCTAACTTCTCCAACTGGCGAACTACTGGAACAGTCATTTCGCCTTGGTTTCCACGCATCCAACAATGAAGCAGAATACAAAGCTTTGATTGCCGGGATGAAACTTGCTAGTGGCCTAAAAATCGAGCAACTCCATGCATTTTGCGATTCCCAACTAGTCGCAAATCAGTTCAACGGTGAATATGTAGCAAAGGATGATCGAATGGAAGCTTACTTGAAGATCGTCAAAGACTTGGCTGCGAAGTTCAAACAATTCATCCTAACACGTATCCCACGTGGGGAGAACACCCCAGCCGATGCACTTGCAGCCCTTGCATCAACTTCCGATCCGGTTATAAAGAGAGTAATCCCGGTAGAATTCATCCAGCACCCAAGCATCAATCTTGGCAATACAGTGAATGCCATAACTCGTTCACAAGCGGCTAAACAAGAAACAGAAGTCACAACCGGGCAAGAGAAGATAGATGAAATGCAGGAAGAATTGGCAAACCAACCACCCGCAGAGCTAGATACTACCCCAATGGAAGAAGACATTCTTGAAGAATCACCAATCATCGAAAACAGCAACGACCCTGTCGTCGAACCCGATGGAGAAGCAAACGAGATCGACGATGATGCATAATATGGTTGCGACAAGGAATGGCTCGGCGCAATCAGAGGATACATATACGACGGAATCTTACCAACAGAAAAATGGGCAGCTCGTAAGCTCCGAGCTCAGGCAGCTCGTAAGCTCCGAGCTCAGGCAGCTCATTACGTTTTACTCGATGGGAATGTCTTCAAGTGGAAATTATCAGGGCCATTTCTAAATTGTGTGGAAGGAAAGGATGCAAGGAAGGTTATGGAGGAAGTTCACAATGGTTCGTGTGGCAATCACTCTGGAGGGAGAGCACTAGCAATCAAGGTCAAACGTCATGGTTATTATTGGCCAACAATGATCAAACATTGCAAGATGTTTTCAGCCAAATGCGAAAAATGCCAACGCCACGCGCCGATGATTCACCAACCAACAGAAGTGCTTTCATCCATCTCGTCGCCGTATCCATTCATGCGATGGTCTATGGACATCGTCGGGCCGCTGCATCCCTCAAAACAGAAACGTTTCATGCTGGTTTTGATAGATTATTTCTCGAAATGGGTCGAGGCCGACTCATATGCTAGCATTAAAGATGCACAGGTGGAAGCCTTTGTCTGGAAAAATATCATATGCCGGCATGGAGTACCATACGAGATCGTGACAGACAATGGCTCGCAGTTCATCTCAAATCGTTTCGAAGCTTTCTGCGACAAATGGAAAATCAGACTCAACAAGTCTACTCCAAGATATCCACAAGGGAACGGACAGGTCGAAGCAATCAACAAAACGATCCTCGATGGCCTGAAGAAGTGCCTTGATGAGAAAAAGGGACGTTGGGCTGAAGAACTGGAGGGAGTACTTTGGTCTCACTACACCACCCCAAGATGAGCAACGGGGGAAACCCCATTCCCCCTCGTGTATGGAACAGAGTGCGTCATCCCACCGGAAATATATTTCCCAGGAATTCGCCGTAGACTACTACCAGAACAAGAAGGGCTCAATCACCTATTGATGCTTGACGAATTAGACTTGATCAACGAAAGACGGGACCAAGCCTTGATCAGGATCCAAAACTATCAGAACGCGGCAGCAAAATACTACAATTCCAATGTTCGAAAACGAAGATTCTACGAAGGAGATTTAGTCTTGCGGAAGGTTTTTTAGAACACCGCATAAACAAATGCCGAAAAACTGGGAGCAAATTCGGAAGGACCTTACAAGATCACCGAGGTAGTCAAACCTGGAGTTTACAAACTTGCCAGCATGATAGATGTTCCATTCCCGAGATCATGGAACGCAATACATCTCAAAAAGTATTATCACTAAGCTACTTTACATGAACTACGGGGTGACTTGATCCCTGCAAAGGGTACGTAGGCAGCTCATCTTCGGATGGGTTCAGTTGCCCCCTCCTTTCAAAAGGGTGGTGGGGGGGGGAGTGGGTACGTATACGCATACTCGTATACTCCCATCTTTGTAACATATTCTACAATCTATCAAAGCTTTGCTTTTAAAGATAATTTCTACCTAAACATCCTTCAAGGATTGCTAAGTCTTAACAAAATAGACAAATTTGAACAAATCAGACTAAAACGAGCATCTCGCCACATCTTTACTATTGTTGGCCACAATATCGAACTCTTGCATCCATCTCAGGATCAAAAAGTGCACTATACAAATACTTTGTTCATTGTCGGAGCGGATATGTTTACAGTAACATATTCGTAAACCGAAATGTTCATCCTAAACTATACAAGCATATGTTCATTGTCAGAGCGAATATGTTTATGGTAATGTATTCGTAAACCGAAATGTTCAGGAACTAAACTATGCAAACTTATGATCAATTTCGGAGCAGGGAAGTTTACGGTAACATGTCTGTAAGCCGAATTGTTCATCTCAAACATAACTACTATGCAAACTTATACCTAGAACCATTCATCTAAAACAGCAACATCTTATCAAGCAAAGCATTTAGACTTGTCATCAAACGGGAGAAGCAAAATTAATATCTCCTTGCAAACATGTTCATCAAAACACAAGGCATTCTCTTATAAACCAGGTAATAAAAAGAAGGGAATAAGTTCATAAAACTACTTGGATAAAGCCGTCCAGGCACTAACAAAAAGAAAGGGAGAGTTTTAAACTAAACAAAGAAAAGAGGATCATAATCCTCCGTTATCTCAGGGGTCGGGATCACCCTCTGCTCTGGCTCCACCGGTTGCTCAGCCACATCATTTCCCGAAGCTTTGTCTTTGTCGGGTACCATCTCAGCAGGTCCTACGACGGCTTCCTCAAGAACGACTTCATTAACTCTCTCGGAATATGGTTCGGGGGTTGGCTCCTTAACCACCTCCTTTGGACTGAACTCAGCTAAACCGGGCGTTCCCCTGTTAGAACCAGAAAAATCCTGGATCCCAACGCTTGCAGCGGTAGTCACCATGGGCTCGCCATCGTTGAGCTCCTTTAGTATATCAGAACGCACGGGAGACAGCCGTAGAATTCCTCTCGTCTCCACCACAAGCTGAGCAAACACCTCATGAGCTCCCTTCAAATCCTCTTTCTACTCAGCTAGACTCTTCACCTCGGCATCGAGAGATGGCGGTTCGTCACCTTGAAGCAGCTCAATGAATTGAAGATTGCCTTCAATCTGAGCAAGGTCGAGCATGTTTTCCTTTGGCTCACCATCAATCTGATCGAGGAGCTTGTTGGCTCGGGAAACTTTGCCTTCAAGCATCAATAGTGTCTCACGCTTAGCCTCTAGAACAGCTTGCTCAACCTTACTCTCGTGAAGCTCGATCTCTGCCTCTAGCTACCTCGTCAAGCTGGCTATGTGAGCATCCCGCCTGACTTTGCCAGATTTCAGCCGCATGATCTGCTCGTCGGCCTCCTTAATGTGCTTCCTGTGCCCTTCTACGTCAGCCTCAAGATCCTTTATCCTTTTAGCAGCTCTCACTCGTTTAGTAGCATGGTTTGCCTCGAATTCTTTGAGCTTCCCATCCAGCTCAATGGTTTTCCGCGTGGCATCCTCGATCCTTTCCCGGTCCTTACAGGCATTGGATTCATACCCAATCACCATCCTATTAAGATGGGAGATGAACTACAAGACAACAAGAAGACCGTTATTACACAAGCTTGAACGGTTCGGGTTGCAAGAACGAAACAAGTAATGTTACTTATACCTTGACGCCCCAAAGAGACATCTTGCTGTAGGTCTTGTCCCTAAGCAGAGTGTCGGAAGGCGAAAAACGATCACCCGGACCGGTGATCTTGGAGAAGATAGCCGTAGATGCTAAGACGTCATTGTAAGCCCCTTCGGCATTTAGGGGAATGGTAGAGAGAGGAATTGCTTTGGGGATAGCTTGGGTTGCTTCAGCTCATCGTAGTCGCTTTGACGCCCCCTCGTCTTTGTCATCCGCAGATGACTGTCATTTTTTGCTCGGGGCTTTCTTCTCCTTGGCCTTTCCTTTGCCTTTGTCCTTGTGCGGCAAAATTTGGGAATCAGCCGGACGAAGCCCCAGGATAACTCCTCCATGAGCCAAAGAAGAAGGAGTCGGTTCGGGAAGATTATCACCAGGGGTTGGTTCGGGGACGATGGTAGTGGCAAGCTGGGATCTCGGGGGACGAGATTGACTCAACGCCTTTGCCTGTTTTGCTATCTCTTTGGCCTCTGCCTCCGCTTTGGATTTTGCGGCAGCCCGATCCCTGAAAGTAGGTCTTCCCATGGTATCTCTTGAAGAATGAGAGGAAGATGATTGCTCAACAGATTGTCCTTCGGAAATGGCTCGGGCTCTCTCCACTCGTCGCAGGTTGAAATCTCTGGACCAATTACACTTGCGAACTGAAAGCGTTTTGTAGATGTCGGACAGATCATGAGGTAATGAAAGGCGAAGATGACGCACTGCAAGACAGAATATTTAAGCAAGGTTAGAAAAACCTAAAAAAGGAAAATTGCGAAATAATAGAAACCCGAGCCGTGGCCCAAGTCGAGCAACGGATCGGCTACCAATTTCTCCCCAGCCTGACTTGACACAATGAAGACACTTCGGACCCATCAATGGTTCGGTAATAGGGACAAAAAAGAAATAATCTTCCCAATTGTCATCTTTGGACGGGAAACCCCTTATAATATTTCTCCTGGCTTTACTCGACACATAATACTTCAGTTCTCTCTTATTACGACGTCTGAATTCGAGCAAGTGCATCAGATTTTCAACGCCAATTTCCACATCGCACTCGTAACTTCTGGTTAGGATGCCAACCATATGCCTGATTCCCCGAGCGTTGATTTGGGAAATAGCCAAGTTATACTTCCAAAGAAACCGAGAAATAACTTCAGGGATCGGGAACTACAACAGGCAGCGGAAGAAGAAGCTTTCATAAAGAGTAAAGTGGTTAGGGGGAGGATTACTGGCTCGGTCGGATGGCGAAGGAAGCACAAGCTCGACTTCCTCCGAAATGCCAAAGAGCAGTTAGTGATTCCAAGGTTGAGAGGGTTGAACCTGGTGGATCGGGTCGCCTCTTGGCTTTCTTTTTCCTCGAAGCTTGGCGTTTAGGCCCCATCAAACGCTTCAATTCCTGTCTAGCCATGGCTGGATAAAAAAACCATTCTTCTGGTTCAACTTTTGGCGGATTGGGACCCATTACGTCAATAAAGAGGTTCACCGCCTCGTCAAAAAGAGAGTCATGAAGACGAGGCACTTCAAAGTTTAAAGGATCACCGGAGTTGCTGCCAGCTCTCGAGGATTCGGAGAGCACCATTTTCCTGCCAAGGAGAGAGGGTCCTACCCCTGAACCACTTGGATCATCCAGATCTTCTGAAATATGTGCACCAGAAGAATCTTCCAGACTACAGCTTTGGGCGAGAAGCGGATCAGAAGAAAGAAATGGTTCAGGAAGTGAAGATTGCCCCGAAATGCCAAACAAACAGGTATACGAATCGGGGGACACAGAAACAGATGAGCGAGACTTCCTGTTCAAATTGGAGAACGGATCGGGGATTTTTAAAGACAATAGATCGGGATCCCTAATAGCTCGCGAAGGAAAATCTAGGTTTTCTAAGATTCAGAGGACGGACCGGGTTTCTCAGCAGCCTACCAAAACAGATCAAAGCCTTTAGAAAAGTGAAGAACAGGTTGAGATCCTTTAAGAAGATTGAGAGTCAGATCCAAATCTTCAAGCAAACTGCTGGGAAACTCAAAGACAGCGGCGGAGCCAGATGAAGATGGATCGGGAAATTCAAACGGATCGGTGGCGAAGGAAGAACAACGGAGTTTCCACTTAAAAATAACTTAAGCAAAAAATTAGAGAGAGAAAGAAGAGAGAGGTTACCGGCTTTGAAGAATTTTTTGGAGAAATGAAGTACTGAGGAAATGAGAAATCTCGAGAGATATATAGGCAAATGATGACGTCATGCGCCTCGGGAATCAGCGAAAATGCTTGCACTCCCTGATAAAGGTAATGGCGTATCAGAATAATGAAAACCCCGAGCCAAGTTTGTGTGACATAGCAAACCCAAATGGCGATACAACCCAGCTGCGGTTCGGGGTGATCTACAAACCACGATTCGGGGTCATTACCAAAGACATGGTTCGGGATCATCATCAAAAATATAGTTCGGTGTAATTAGGAGAATCGTTGATCTCACTCGACCACTTACAGCTCGGCAATAACATCACTGATACTGCCAAGTTGGGGGGGGGGGGGCTAACTATTGGGGTCAGATTCCACCTCTTGAGAACCAACGATTGAAAAATGGCTAAGTATGAAAAAGCACTAGCAACTGGATCCTTAACCGTGGTTCGGGTACCCCTAATCGTGACAAGAGGAGTTGGTTCGGGTACCCCTAACCACGAAAAGAGGAGTTGGTTCGGGTACCCCTACCGGTGATAGGGAGAGTTGGATCGGGTCCCCTAACCACGAAAGGAGGAGTTGGTTCGGGTACCCCTACCGGTGATAGGGAGAGTTGGATCGGGTCCCCTAACCACGAAAGGAGGAGTTGGTTCGGGTACCCCTAACCGTGACAAGAGGAGTTGGTTCGGGTACCCCTAACTATAAAAAGGAGAGTTGGTTCGGGTACCCCTAACCATGACAAGGAGAGTTGGTTCGGGTACCCCTAACCGTGACAAGAGGAGTTGGTTCGGGTACCCCTAACCGTGATAGGACAAACTGGATCGGGTGTCATGACCCATGGAGAAGATTGGGTAGTGTACCCCGATCCATGACAAAGCAGGCGGATCGGGGATCATGACCCACAGCTAAAGAAATGGATCGGGGTCATGTCCAGAAGGTGGATCGGGGTCACGCCAAACGGATCAGGGTCAAAGACAAAAATAACTATGGACACCCAAACCATGATTCAAAGCAACCTCGAGCCGTGAACCATGGTGTCACCCGAGCCGTGAACCATGGTGTCACCCGAATCGTGAACCATGGCGTCACCCGAGCCGTGAACCATGGTGTCACCCGAACCGTGAACCATGGTGTCACCCAAGCCGTAAACCATGGTGTCACCGGAACCGTGAACCATGGTTTCACCCGAGCCGTGAACAATGGTGTCACCCGAACCGTGAACAATGGTGTCACCTGAGCAGTGAACCATGGTGTCACCAGAACCGTGAACCATGGTGTCACCCGAGCCGTGAACCATGGTGTCACCTGAGCCGTGAACCATGGTGTCACCCGAGCCGTGAACCATGGTGTCACCCGAGCCGTGAACCATGGTGTCACCCGAGCCGTGTACCATGGTGTCACCCAAGCCGTGAACCATGGCGTCACCCGAGCCGTGAACCATGGTGTCACCCGAACCATGAACCATGACGTCACTCGAGCCGTGAACCATGGCGTCACCCGAGCCATGAACCATGGCGTCACCTAAACCGTGAACCACGATGTCACCCGAGCCAAGGTTCAACGACAGGGAGTTGGGCCGAGCTGACAATCATATGGGCCGAAACAACCAGCCCACGAATTCAAGCCCATAACAGAGATACGACAAGGTTAAAGCCCATGGTGGTAGCCGACTTTGCTAAGAAGAAATCCCGAGGAATTAGGAAATCTTCCTTATCTCTTTAGACATTAACTTAGCCGACTTAAACTTGTATAAATAGACATGTACATCTCTTCAAAAAGGGATTGGCAATTTACCTAGCAAAACTCTGTACTTTTGCTATAATACAAAAAGCTTTCTAAGCAGTTAGTAAAAGACCATCTTTGGATCTCTGTTTGCGTTTTCGGGTGGTTTTTACTCAGAAGTTTCGGATCTCTCTAAAAGACGTGACGAATTCAATTGGCGTGGATTTACACTCCCACAATCAGGACATGGATATTTCTATGAAGATGATTGTTTACCAAGAACTGATCCTTTGTATCTAGTGGGAGATAACATGCCAGCTTCTGAGGAGTCAATTTGGACAAGACATGCTCAACATGAACCGTATGAACCGATGAATGTGCAACCAGGACAAGCAGGAGTGCATATCCCAAATCTGCAGGGGAACCAAGGGGACATTCCAACTTTGTCATTATCGAGGGATATGTTGGCGCACATGTCTCAACAATAACAACAACTAGCAGCAAGTGTACCACGAACTTCACTTCCAAATTTCTTACAGTTTGTGACTACAATGGAGTCTCTGGGAACTTCTTGTTTCAAAGGTGGACCTGATAAAGTAAAGGCGGATCAATGGTTACAAGACATGGAGATGAATTTCATAGCAACAAGATGTCCGGAGGGTTTCAAGAAAGATGTAGCTATGTATTATCTCGAAGGGGACGCAATCAGATGGTGGACTAGCTTGGATAGGCAGTATGGATACAGGATTCACACATGGCCAGAATTCTGGAAGGAATTTGAGAGGAAGTACTTTCCACCAGAGGCGCGAGACATGCTAGAAACAGAATTCATGAATTTGGAGCAAGGCGAAGAAAGTGTGAGGCAATACGAAGCAGAAATCACACATCTTACGAGATATGTTTATCGTGGACAAGAGCATGAATAAGCCATGATCCGAAATTTTATGAGGGAACTACGACCGGAGATCCAGAGCAGACTACAAGTTGTGGAATTCACTAGTCTGTATGTACTAAATGAAAGAGCAGTCAATGTCGAAATACAAATTAAGGGTCAGAACAAAGCAGCAAGTAGAGGCCGAGGAACCGGAGGTGGTAATGCGAGATTTCAACAAGTACAAAGACAGAATCAGTCGGGGAGATCGTGGATCAAACAATCAAGGAAGGGGTCAAGCAAGTCAGGGAGGACGAGCTTCAGGAACACCAAGATCAAGTTCTGCATGTTATGTGTGTAATCAGACGTGACGTTTCGAAAGGATTATCCGAATCAAGGAGGAGACCCGAGTAAGCCAGCAGGTTATAGAGACTTGACGTGTTTTGCTTGTGGTAAAAACGGGCATTACTCGAACAAGTGTCCGATTACTCTTCCAACAGGTGGAACTGTGACAAAACCCCAACCAACTCACCAAGTAGATGAGCAACAACCAAAGAGACAAGCGACTGCAATGAGAGCGTATAACCTAGAAAAAGTAGACCCTAACCTGCCAGGCCCACCAAAGGGTCCGATTACAGGTAAGTGATGGGTTCTAAACTCTCTTTGTGTTTGATTGAGTTTAATTGCTTGTGTGCTTGCTTGTTAATTGTTTTCCATGCATATATACTGTTATGTGTATTCCCAGGATCCTTACATGTTGGTGGGGAACCTATGCATGTATTGTTTGACTCGGGGGCATCACATTTTTTTGTGACTCCCGAGGTGGCTCCGAGGTTTAAACGAACTTTGGAGGTGAGAAAGGTGAATGTTATAGTATTAACCCCCGGAAAGCAAACCCTTAGAGTAGAGGATTAGGTGTTAGGTGTACCTATAGTAATCCAGGAAAAGGAGTTTCCAGCAGATCTACTAGTAGTACCCTTAGAAAAGTCTGAAGTTATCATAGGAATGGATTGGCTGTCTGGTTATCATGCTCGTTTGGACTGTAGTTAAGCTAAAATTACTTTTGGGGAGGGAGAATCAGAGGTAGCTTACAACGGGATCAGTTCTAGTGAAGTTGTATCCTTGGTATCAACATTGAGGGTAAATAAGCTATTATAAGAAGGGGAAGTATATTTAGTTACTTTATACGTGATTGGAGAAGATTCGGAAAAAGAACTAAGTATAGAAGACATTAGAGTGGTAGGGGAATTTGAGGATGTGTTCAAGCCATTAGAAGAATTTCCACCATCTCGGAGCAATCCTTTTACCATCAACTTGGAACCAGGAGCAACACCGATAGCAAAGGCACCATATCGGATGGCTCCAGCTGAATTGGCGGAATTAAAGAAACAGTTTGAAGACCTATTGGAGAAGGGATTCATTAGGCCAAGTTCATCACCATGGGGAGCACTAGTTTTTTTCGTGAAGAAAAAAGATGGAACAATGAGGTTGTATATTGATTACCGAGGTATCAATAACATTACCATCAAGGACAAGTATCCACTACCAAGAATCGGTGAATTGTTAGATCAATTGCGTGGAGCAAGTTGGTTCTCAAAGATAGATTTGGCATCAGGATACCACCAAATACAAATTTCTGAGGGAGATTTAATGAAAACTACCTTTAGAACGAGGTACGGTCAGTTTGAATATGTAGTGATGCCAGTTGAAATTAGTAACGTACCAGCGGCATTTATGCATTTGGTGAACAAGGTATTTCACGATTACTTGGATAAGTTCGTGATCATATTCATCGATGATATTCTTATCTACTTACACAATGAGGAAGAACATGAAGGGCATTTGAGAAAGGTATTCGAGCGATTGAGGAATCAACAACTATTTGTTAAGTTTAGCAAATGTAGGTTCTGGAAAAGAGAGATTGGGTTTCTTGGTCAACGTGTGTTGGAGCAGGGAGTATCCGCAGATCCTAAAAATATAGCAGTAATTCAAGATTGGCCACGACCAATATCAGTAATGGAGGTCCGGAGTTTTCTTGGGTTAGCTAGCTACTATAGGAGATTTGTTAAAGGTTTCTTCTCCTTAGAAAAACCTTTGACACACTTGAATTGTAAAGGTATACCTTTCATTTGGAAAGGAAAAGTGTTTGTTAAATCAAAGAAAGCTTTGACAACCACACCAGTTTTGGTTTTACTAGAATCTGGGAGACCATATACGGTGTATACATATGCATCAAGAGTTGGATTGAGATGTGTTCTGATGCAAGAAGACAAGGTGATAGCCTATGCATCACAACAGTTAAGAAAGCACGAGGAAAATTATCCGACTCATGACTTGGAGATTAATGCATTGGTTTTTGCACTTAGGATATGGAGATCCTATTTTTATGGAGAAAGTGTTCAGGTATTTACGGATCACAAAAACCTTAAGTACATTTTCACCCAACCTGATCTTAACTTGTGACAAAGAAGATGGATGGAGTTTATAGCGGATTATTACCTCAAGATTCAGTATCACCCGGGTAAGGCGAATGTGGTAGCGGATGCTTTGAGTCGACGAAGGACATACGCAAATATACAAGGAAATCTCGAAGACTTGGCAAAAGAAGTCAAGATGTTTGGCTTATCAGCATTGGAAGGAGAGTCTAGTGAACCATTAGGAATACAAGCAGTGAACCAGGCAGGACTACTTCAAAGAATTCGAGAAGAGCAAGAAAAAGACGAGAAGCTGCAAAAGATTACTGAAGAACTTAGAGGCCAAGACGGACATAACGCTAGTGGATATAATGTAGCAGTAGATGAAACTTTATTACTAAATGGGACGATCACAGTTCCTAAATGGCAAGGACTACGAGAAGAAATTCTAGGATTGGTGCATCATTCAGTGTTAAGTATTCATCCTGGGAGTACTAAAATGTATCGGGATATCAAACGATATTATCATTGGCCGAGAATGAAGAAGTCGATGGCACAATAGCCATGGACTTTGTCAAAAGATTGCCTACAACGCGAGGAAGGCAAAATAACTCCATATGGGTAATAGTGGATAGATTGACCAAAGTGGCTCATATGATACCCATGAAAGATACAGATAAGGTGGAGATACTAGCAGAAATGTATATTAACGAGATAGTGAGGCTCCACGGGGTTCCAGGGAACATCATGTCCGATCGAGACCCAAGATTTACTTCGATATTTTGGAGGGCCCTGCAGAATGCCTTGGGCACGGATTTAAACATGAGTACATCATTTAATCCAGAGACGGATGGACAGACAGAAAGAACGATAAGGACAATTGAAGATATGCTAAGAATGTGCATACTTGATTGGGTAGGTACTTGGGAAGACTACTTACCCTTGATTGAGTTTTCTTATAACAATAGCTTCCATACGAGTATCGAGATGTCACCATTCGAGGTTTTGTATGGACGGCCGTGTTGATCACCAGTATGTTGGGCAGAAATTGGAGTTCGAGAGAAGTTTGGACAAAGGATTGTTGAGGAGACTACCAACAATATCCAAATGATCCAAACTAACATGCTTTATCTCAAGGTAACCGCGACAAAGGAAAGAGATCGATTCGGGAAAGTCGGGAAATTAGCTGTTCGATACATGGGACCATATCGAATTGCTGCAAGGATTGGAGAAGTAGCATATCGATTGGAGTTACCGCTGAATATGAAAATGCATCATGTGTTTCATGATTCTTTGCTTCAGAAGCATATACCAGATCCTCAGACAGTAAGACCGCAAGAAGTATAAGAGTTACGTCCTTATCTTACTTATCCAGAGGGATCGATAAAGATTGGATGAAGACGTACACTGCAATTAAAGAATAGAGAAGTTCCTCAACTCTTGCTTTATTAGGGAAGGCGAGGTCGTGAGGTAGTGACTTGGGAAAATGAACAGAATTTCAGAGAAAAGTACCCGGAGATGTTCACAGAAGAAACTGAAAAATACCGAGGAGGATCCTCGAGATCTTAAAGAATTCGAGGACGAATTCTGATAAGGAGGGGAGAATGTAATATTCGTGATAGAAAATTATAATGATCAGGGCATGGTGAAGCCACGTGGAAGACACATGTCAGATTGCAGAGCATGATGCTGCCACGTGGCAAACACGTGGCAGATCGCAGAGCATGATCCTGCCACGTGGCAGACACTTGTCAATCACAGTGACATGTGTCAGACATGCATGCAGTCCAATTTTTCTATATGAACCCGCTAGATTTAGTATTTTTCACATAGAAAACCTTCCTGAAACTCCGTCAAAGTTAAACCGTGACCTGTAAGAAATAATTTTGAGTTTTTGTGAACCGTTAGAGGCTAAACAAGGAGAATTTAAGTTCTGTTAAGAGAATCTGAACCATAGGAGAAACGGTTGGTAAGCCTTTCTAGACTTGGCTTAAATTCTTGATTAGAATTCCGTCTAAGCCTAGTTTATATCTCGAGACTCAGGTGGTTTCTGAGACAAGGTGCTAGGATCCGAGGAAATTGTTATCTAGCAAACGGCTGTGTACTCATCTTGTTCTAACTCTTTGATTGCAGGAGATGGGTTGTTTTAACACAAGGAAATGTATAGACCGAAAGGAACTCGTTGTTATTGCTGCTAACAACCATCAATAGGATGAAGTTAGCGGTTTGTACAATTCACGGGATTTGCACAGTATTGTTTTTGGGTCGCGCCCATAACGGCCGTTGTGTTGCCTGGTGTTGCATCAAACTCGCATAGTGAAGGCCGTTGCGTTGGTTAATGATTGTGTTATTGATTGATTGTTTGCTTCATATTATGCTTGGTTGCTTATTTATGAATGCTTGTTATTGGGGTTCGGGTGGGAATTTTTATTGTATTGAGCGGGAGCCGGAGCTCACTGTGTAATAAAATAGTTTTGCAGGTAACCCTAGTGGGAGCAAGAAGCGGTGAGCTCTGAACGTTAGAAAAACCGGAAGTAGGTTTTTATTGCTTTTTGTAAAATTATACTTTGGTAGTATTATGGAAGACTCGATTATATTTATACATACATCAAATTTTTGGCGTCGTTGCCAGGGACCAATTTCGCTGCCTTTAATTTTCAAATTAGGATATAGTCTAAAACTTTATTATTTCATTTGCTAATTTTTATTTTATTTTCGTTTGTTTTGTTTATTTTGGTTCTGACACGGAAAGGATAAAAGAATTTGACAAGAATGAAGATCCTCCACCAGCACCTGACGGATTTCAAAGAAACAATCAACCTCCACTTACCATATCGGAGCACGATTCACCAGATGGATACTTCTATGATCGATCTGCTATCCAAATAACTTATTATAGTCCAAATCTTTAATATAGCTATAATACTATTATGGTTCATATTATATATATTTTTCTTTCACCCCAAAAATAAAATAAAATTTTACACTATTAATATTTTTCATGTTAATTCTCTTTTAACATAGCCAAAGTCTTTAATTAACACAATTTCAGGCATTAAAAATAATAAAATAATTAATTGATTAGTTATTTTATGATATAAATTATATTTTTATCAATAAATAAAATTTAAAAAGACATTCTTTAAGAAAAAAACAATTTTCTGTTTATTATTCAAACATACAATAAAAATTAAAATTTTCAATATACCAAAAATTTATATTTTTGAATGGTTATTAAAAAATTTCAACTCTTACTAATTTAAAAATTTGTGTTAGCTTCGAAATATAAAGATTTTGTTTGTAGGTTTGGATATAATGCATACAAATTTAAATTTTAAGGGATTTCTCAAAAATACAATTGTATTTGATATATTACTCAAAACATTATTCAAAAATCTATATAAATATTGAATTGAATACTTAAATTTCAAAACGTAGTTAAAGGTTTTGAATATAAATTTTGGACTGTAGCTATAACTAAATATAAGATGCTACGTTTTGGAGACTTGTTCAATGATTCTAGACGCCCCAAGACATCACACCTTCGTGTCCAAGCTTTCAACTTTACCTATTTAGCCGATTGTGTCATAAAGCCTCCAACGGCCATCTGCATTAAGTTTGATTTATTTGTTTCTTTGTTTAAGCTTTTAGAACAGTAGGATTGCTTCATTTCAGAGCCTATATAAGCTCGGTTCATCTATTGTACAAAGCACCATTCATTCTGATTAATAAAAAACTTGTATAGTTTTCTTTTCAAAGCAAGTCTTTGAGTTGTTCTTTATTCTTTAGAATTCAAGTGTGTGATTCACTTCTGTTCTATAGAAATCTCGGATCAGTTTGTTTGTGTGATTCAAACAATCAATTTCGTCCATTTGATTGAGCGAGTCAATCATTTCCCCTTTCACCCTCTACCCTCATTCCACTTATGCGTGCCTTCAGCTTGGAGTCTCATGATCATTTAGTGATCTAAAATTGGAGTGATTCCAATCTTAAATAAGTTCTCGTCATATCCTCGCGGAATCGAGACTTGTGCCATAGTACACTCTTTAACGCTGCAAGTGCAATAAGGTAGTTCACATAAGATATTTTAGCTAGAGTTCCTTTGAATTTCTTCAAGTATTCACTGTCTAAATCGTTCGGTCCTTGGGATAATGCCCAAAGATCTGCATCTGAATTAACATTTTCAATAAACATGGAATATTTTTTCACAAACGCAGTTGACAGCTCGGTGAAGTTATAAATCAACCTTTCTTCCAGCTTAGAAAACCAATCTAGAGCAGATTCGACGAGGTGCTCTACAAATAGCTTATACAAACTTGTTTCCTTTCCTTGTTCACAAAAGTGAGCTCTTCCATTTGAAATGTTGAACACAGTCATATGAGCTTGTGCGTCAATATTTCCTCGTAAATCGGAAGACAAAGTTTTTCGACATCCCTTACTTGGGTATTCTCAATTCTCTCTCTAAATGGAGTTTATTTTATTTCCTCGACTATGCGGTCGGTTTCGGGTGCAGTGATAACTGCTTGATGAACTCTAGAATTCATTGCCATGAGATTCTTATTAGTCTTTTCAATTTACATTTGGAGGAATTCCATATTTGAGCCTGGTATACCTTGGATTTAACCGGTTGTTATTATGTTTTAATAGGTTTTAAATAATTGTATTTGATTTTGGTATTTTATTGTTTCTTTTAGTGGTTTGTGGATTTTAGAGTCTTTCCAAAAATTTGGAGCAATTCGGACCAAAAAGATACAAAACAAGCAATTTGAAGGTTGGACAGCTTCTAAGCATAAAATGTTTCGCATCAGATGCAGACTTTCCCACCGTTGGATCAAGCTAAAAAATTATACCTCAAGATAGATGGGAGTGTAAGAGTCGATTCCCATATTAGATCATGAAAATTCAACGGTGTGTTATCAAGATATGCTCGATTTACTGAAGACTTGTCTATCTGGATTCGAGGAAAAATAAGCAGAGGAGTTTAGGAGTGATCGATCGAACACTACCTCAGCGATTGATCGATCACCCATCCGGATCTTTGATTGGGCATTATTTTATGCAACGATCGATCGATCGATTGTGCGATCGATCGAACGCCCTCCTAAATAGTGATTTGAGTTCAAGAATGTTAATTGGTTAAAATTATCTATTCGAAAGTCTGAATAAATTAATCCATTAATCACTAGAGAAATCCCTAATGGCCAACACTTAGTTTATTTGATTAACTTATTATTTTAAATTGCTTTCTTTTGCCATTTTTATTTATTATTACATCACAAAGCAACCCTCCATATTTCTTTTTTTTAGCTTTAATCCTAATTTTACAAATTCATAATGCACACTTAGTCCTTCTGGATTCGATACCTAAATACCATAATCGTTTACTGTGCATTTGCAGTTTAGATTATTGTGTTTATTTTGGGTAAAACTTTTACATTTTTGTCGCCGTTGCCAGGGACCAATTTTGATGCCTTTAATTTTCGAATTATGATATAGTCTAAAAAATTATTCTCTCATTTGCTAATTTTTATTTTATTTTTCGTTTTCTTTGTTTATTTTGGTTTTGTCACCGAAAGGATGGAAGAAATTGACAAGAATGAAGATCTTCCACCAGCACATGGAGGATTTCGAAGAAACAATCAACCTCCACTAACCATAGCGGACCACGATTCACCAGATGGATACTTCCAGGATCGATCTGTTATCCAAATAACTTATTATAGTCAAAATATTTAATATAGCTATAATAATATTATGGTTCATACTTTATATATTTTTCTTTCACCCAAAAAAACAAAATAAAAATCCTCACTATTAATATTTTTCATGTCAATTCTCTTTTAAAGTATCCAAATTCTTTAATTAACACAATTTCATGAATTAAAAGAAATAAAATAATTAATTTATGAGTTTTTATGATATAAATTATATTTGTCTGGTGCTGAAAATAAATAGATATTTTTATCAACATATATAATTTAAAATAGACATTCTTAAAAAACATATTGGTTTTTTATTCGAACATACCATAACAATTAAACTTTTCAGTATACCACAAATTTGTGTTTTGAATGGTTATTAAAATTTATAAACTCTTACTAATTTAAAAGTTAGTGTTAGTTTTGAAATTTAAGGATTTTGTTGGTAGTTTTGGATATAAAGCATACAAATTTGCATTTTAAGGGATTTCTAAAAAAACAATTATATTTGATTACTCAAAAAAATCTTCAAAAATCTATATAAATATTGAATTGAATACTTAAATTTCAAAACGTACGTTAAAGGTTTTGAATATAAATTTCCGACAATAGCTATTACTAAATATCATTGTCTCTTGGATTTTTAAAAAATGTATAATTTGTCAGTATATAACACTTCGCTTTTACAAGCCTTTTAGTTAAAAAGTTGCTATCTTGTACACATGTTTATTAAACTCTCTCTAGTTGTTTATTTATTTTTTATTAATGGAGATTCTCATTTTTTATATACTTTTAAAAATATTGTTTTACAAGCTCTATAGTTTAAAAAAAAATCTAAATTGGGTATAAAAGCGCATGTTTGAAATAGTTCATGGATAGAGGAACGCCAAACTATTGGCCCCTTTCATTATGTTTTAAATCTCTTAATCTCTCGGTTTCTTAAAGGTAGAAATAGACACACACATATAAGAAGAAGCAGAAGATGCTTTCTTTGAAGGAGGATTGGACTTATAGAGAGAGCAGCAAGATATTAAGCTTTGCGAATACGAAGGAGAAGCAATGAGAAAATTGGATTGTCTTTCTCAGAGAATAGGCAGCGGGGGTGGAAGTGAGGAAAAAATTAGAGAGAGAAAAAACCAAAATCGACAAACACAAACCGATGATGTGAACTTTTTTTTAATTTGAGGTGTATTAATTAAAATGTTATAATCGGTTGTGAAGAAATTGAACTTTTTATGAGTTGGCAGCTCCATAATGCTTGAAAATGCTGATGTGTTTTTCTCTAGAGAGACACTTGTGTTATTATAGTGTTGATTTACCTACGTAAATTATTAGCACTTTCATTGTAGCTATTACTATTGTATTTCCCTTTCTGGTGCTTGATCTTTATTCTAAAAAGCATTTTGGTGTCCAGATGGGAAGCTGGGTCAAGGGTATGTACAACCCTGGGATGAAACTCGACTGGTCGGTCGTATGATTCTCGACCCTGGGTCGGGATATTGTTGATCGTGGGACGTGGGTCCAGGATGTGATATCTCGACCAGAGGCATGTTCGGGTTGGATACCGGTCGCGGGTATTGGTTTGTGTCCGTAACCGGTGGATCGAGGAAATTTGGGTCAAGATTTATGCCTATGGGTCGAGGAATGGTCTTGTACTGGTCACAGGATTGTGGTCCATATCCGTGACCATTATTCATGGGACATGGATCGAGTGGGACGCGGGTCATGGGATGAGCTAAGGATCGGTTATCGGTCACAGGAGTTTGCTGGTACCCGTGATCGATATTGAGGTTAGTCGAGGGGCAGTACTGATCACTACCCTACCTGGATAAGGGTTGGTGATCTGTGACCATTATAGGGGTATCAGTCACGGTTCATGACCCATATCCGTGACCGATATGATACGTATCCGTGACCGATATGACCCGGTCACACTTTTTTCTTTTTTATATAAGTTTTGTAAAATCCTGAAACTTAAAAATAAAATAGGTAAGAATAAAATTAAATCATAAAAGTTAAAATTAAAACTTTAAACTTAAAATAAAGCATAAAATAAAATTGTGGGTTGCCTCCCATAAAGCACTTGTTTAAAACCAATTAGCTCGACTCCTTTGTCGTTTAGGCATGAGACGAATCATATAAGGGAATTTTTCCCTCTCGTATTTTTCGACATATGTGATATATGGTTTGAGACGTTGTCCGTTGACAGTAACACCTCTATTGCGGTTCCAAAGAACCACAACACCATATGGTTTAAACTCTTTTATTTTAAATGGTCCTGACCATCGCGATCTAAACTTACCGGGAAAGAGTTTCAAGCGTGAGTGGAAGAGTTGAACCTGGTCATTTGGCTAAAATGTCCTAGGGACAATCTTCTTGTCATGATTAGAACTCTCATAGGCGTGATGAAGAATTTCATGCAACTCATTCAGCTGAATTAGACATCTCTCGGTTGATGTTTTGATATTGTAATTTAGCTTCTTTAGTGCCTATTCGGACTTGTACTCATTCTCATCAAGAAGATGACATGCCTTTCTCATCGATCATGCTTCATGTCCTTGGCTTGCTTCTCCTCGAACCTCAATTGACCAGTCTTCAGTAAATCAAGCATATCTTGAGATTGCACCATTGAATTTTCACTATCTAATATGGAAATCGAAGCTCATACTCCCATCTATCTTGTGGTAAAATTTGAACTTGATCCAACAGTAGAAAGGTCTCAATCTGATGCGAAACATGTGATGTTCATGATATGTCCTATCTTAAAATTGCTTGTTTTGCACCCTTTTAGTGAAATTTGCTCCATAAAACCGATAAAATCTAAGGTATATCATCCATTTTCTTGGGCATTCTGTGCCTTTATATTTTTTGATATTGTAGATATACTCGATGTCTCCATGCACGTGTTTTTGATCCTTTCTTGATGTGGCATGGTACTTAGCCCCTTTTCTGATTTATAGCACTCAGCTAGAATAACTTTCTCTTCTTCTGCGGTGGTCGAGTTCGAACCTCGGTGTAGTGTATCTTGGATCGTAGCAGGAGATCTTACCGTCAGATCCTCGCGGAGCCGAGACTTGTACCATAATCCACTCTTTAACATTGCAAGCACAGTATGGTAGTTGACATAAGAAATTTTAGCTAGAGTTTCTTAGAATTTCTTCAAGTATTTGCGGTGTGAATAGTTTGGTTCTTGGGATAATGCCCTAAGATTTGCATCTAAATTGGCTTTTTCGATAAACATGGAATATTTTTTTACAGAAGCAGTTGACAGCTGGGTGAAGCCATTAATCGACCTTTCTCCCAACTTGGAAAACTAATATAGAGGAGATTCAGCAAGGGGCTCTACAAACAACTTACACAAACCTGTTTCCTTTTCTTGTTCACAAAAGTGAGCTCTTCTGTCTGCGATGATGACAGTAGTCATATGAGCTTGTGGGTCAATCTTTCCTCGTAAATCGGAAGCCGAAGTTTTCCGAAATCCCTTACTTGGTTATTCTCAATTCTCTTTATAAATGGAGTTCGTTTTATTTCCTCGACTACGCGGTTGGTTTCGGCTGCAGTGTTAACTGCTTGTTGAACTCTATAATTCATTGCCATGAGATCCTTAGAATTAACCGGTATTTATATTTATAGCTAATTTTAGTGTTTTTGTGGATCTTAGAGTCTTTACAGGAATTTGGAACAATTTGGACCAAAAAGTATGCAAAACAAGCAATTTGAAGGTTGGACAGCTTCTAAGCATAAAATGTTTCGCATCAGATTCATACCTTTTCCACCGTTGGATAAAGATCAAAATTATTCCACAAGATAGATGGGAGTGTAAGATTCGATTATCTTATAGATTGTGAAAATTCAACGGTGCGATCTCAAGATATGCTCGATTTACTGAAGACTGGTCGATCTGGATTCATGGAAAAACAAGCAGAGGAGTTTAAGAGTGATCCATCGATCACAACCTCAGCGATCGATCGATCACCCATCTGAAACTTTGAATATGTATTATTTTCAGCAGCGATGGATCGATCTCACCCCAAGCGATCGATCGATCGCCCTCCTAAAAAGGGAATATTCCTTTTCCATCTTTATCTCCTAAATCTTCAAGGGAATATACTATAGCCGCCATATACCTACATAAAAACACAGATGAGACCACAAAAACCAAAGCTTAATACCATCTGATAAGCCACCAAAAGTTTCATAGTTTTAGATTTTACCTATCGATTTTTACGCTTTGTTCGATAAGGGAGAAGATATTGCCTCCTTGTACCTTTTGGAGAAATTTTTTAAAGCCTTTACTATTTTTTTATGAATATGATTCTGTCTTATGCATTTGCTTTGATTTTCATATCCATGATTGAGTAGTGATTCGTTGGGTTTAAGAGATAATTTGATAGGGAAACTCATGGTTTGATAAATAGGATTATTAGAATATGAATTCAATTAGGGTTCTTCATTTAAACGTGTATCTACTGCATGATCTAGCTTAGCTAGCTATTGAATAATTTTAGATTGGTTTTTGCTTACACATCACTTGTTTAACCAATCCAAACTAATCTAGGGGAGCTCAGCGTCATAACCTGCGAGAGTTGAGTTATGGAGTCGAGTGAACATATCAAACCTATTCTGAAAATTGCATTCTTAGCTTTATAATTGTATGCGAGAGTTGAATAGTTAAGATGTTCAAGGATAGGTAATTATCGCTACGAGAGTAGGTTAGCTACAAAATAGTGATTTGAGTTCAAGAATATTAATTGGTTAAAATTATCTATTCGAAAGCCTAAATAAAATAATGAGAAACATATCAAAATGGTACGTTTTCTAACTCTAATGTCAAGCGTGGTATCCTCGTAGGAAAAATTGTAGAACTAGTACACTTTTTTGGAAATACCAGCGCTACCCCTTAGGACCAGCAGAGTTAACGCAGACCGGTTGCACTTTTTCTGCAGTTTGATATTTTCAACTCAAGTAAATGTAGACTACGTAGAGTACAAGTAGAGAGAGAAAAGAATATGCACAGTCTCTGCTTTTACTCGCAGAAGAAAAACAAAGCATTCTCAGTCTCTGCCGTTGGAAGCAGAGTATACGCAAATACTGTTTAGATTCTACTTGTATTATGCAAAAATTTGGTAAACACTTCTGTGCTTTTTTACAGTTAGGGTTTCGCAGACCAAACCACCTAACGGTAGACCAAAGGGAGACTGATATCAGATTTTAGGATAATTAATTACAAAAAGAGCTGAACATTGACTCCTTCCAATTAGCTTTGCACTTATGTTTCTTCATAAAACAAATATAAACCCTTGACAAGAAAAACAAACAAACATAAACTCATAAAAAGTTTTACTAGAAGTGATCATAGTTGTAATCTTGAGGCAGTGGAAGAGCGAAGGTCAGCCGGTGTGGTATTGAGTACTTGAGGTCTTCAAAGCAACTAGTGTTGCAATATCGAGCATTTTGAAAGAAACAACACAAAGGCGTCTCGTCCTCGTCCATGAAGCGCTATGCGAGCGTGTTGTTAGGGAAACATGCCGAAAGTAAGTGAGTATTGGGTTGGCCCAACCATGAAGTAGACATATCCATGTCCATTCGCTTCATCCTCAATGAACTTCACCGTGGCAAGGAAATGCCTGGTTGGTGCGGGGTAGGTCAAGTAGTCCATATATCTTCCAACTCCTTCAAGTGCTTGAACCCTTCTTGTGTCCACTCCTCAAACTCGTAGGTGCCTTGAAAAGAATGGTGACTGATTCTTGTTGAAGTGCTCATGGTTGTGAAATAATTTTTGTTATGTTCTAAAACAATTTTGAAAATACTAGCGCTACCCCTTAATGTATATCACCAACGGCAGAAGACAATCACCAGTAGTGCATTAACCGATATAAACCGAAACGAGAAAACTCGAGAAACTCGGTGAAAACCGAATGGGTAGGGTATCGCAGACTGACTGAATATCACCAACGGCAGACCGAAGGCAGATCGCAATCGGAGAATTCATTTGTAGAGAGTTTTTGTTGATGTATATTTGTATATACTTCCACTTCCTTTATACATTATTTCTTTAATTTCTAACTGTTGTCAAAGTAAAACTTATGTTTAAAAGAAAAACTCCACAGTGAAAACCGAGTGGTTAGGGTATCGCAGACTGAATGAATGTCACCAACGGCAGACCGAATGTAGATTGATATCGGAGAGTTTGTTTGTATTGATTTTTTGTTGTTGTATATTTGTATATACTTCCACTACCTTTATACATTATTTCTTACTAGTTTCAAAGTAAAACTTATGTTAAAAAGAATAACTCAGACAAAATTTTTTGTTATCATATGTTTCTTCGTGTTTCTTTGTGTTCAACACGACACTATGTGAAATATTTCCTTGGTATTTACCATGGTTATTGATTTTTCTTCCATTCTGTGTTTTCAATGTAAATAAGCTTTTAAACACTTAGATTGAAGATCACTTTGGAGTTATGACGTCTAAACAAATGTTAATCGAAGTTTTTAATTCGTTTTGAGTGGTTTAGGGTTTCGCAGACTGTATGCCGACGTAGCGCATCATTTTTGAAGAGTTTCTACTAAAAGAAAAAGGCGACGCTGACTTAACTGTACAACAAAAGGGGGCGCCGTCTTAATTAGGTAATATTAGTTTTAAAATATTTCAATATATATTCGGGCCTCAAAACAGTTGTTTCAGGCCCATGCCGAAGCCTAGAAAGCTTAAAAAACACAACATTGACTCTTCTTCTACTTCCCCTCAGCAACCCTAGAGCAGAGGAGCGTATCTTCAATTTTGTCGATCTCTTTCTTAATTTTCTTCATTTCTCCGATAATTCTCCGATCTCTTCATTTCTCCGATATTTCTCCTTCGAATATATCATGTATATGAATGATTACGAGATGGATATGAATGATTACGAGATGGATTTTCCTGCCATTATTTTTTCCAAAGGAACAAGCCAGATCCAAATACCAGAATAAACTACAGTTCGAAGTTCAATCATCTTTTACTGGTGGAAGGTGTAGTGGGCGAGGAAGTGTGGGATTATGTCCGCAATTTACCGCTAGGAGTTATTTGTAAGTTTGAGAAGTTGGGTTTCGGATGGAGTGCAAAATTTGTGCATCACCATCTTATTTGCAAACAATTGGAGTGTGAAAGCCCATTTGAGTTGTGGTTTTGGATCGCGGGGTAGCCAGCACGGTTCTTGCTCTTCGAGTTTGAAGCGCTCACAGGTCTTAATTGTAATGAAATTATGCAGTTGGATGGGTTGGTATCTTCTCAAGCTAATCACCAAAGCTAGAATCGCTTTCGGGGTCTTCTCAAAATACGCCATCCTAGCCCTTGTATTGAGGATATAGTGAAATTGTGTATGAAGCATGGTGGAGATATAAGCAACTCTTGGTCCAGGGAAGATAAAATTAGGCTTAGTTACCTAGCTATTCTGTCTAACAGTCTGTTGGGTGTTGATCGGCGTACTGAAATTCCCCTTAACCTAGCTAGGTTGGTGATAGATTTGGCAACTTTCGAAGGGTATCCCTGGGGGAGGGTTGCTTACGAAGATCTTGTTGAGCAGGTTAAGTTAGTAACTAAAGAGAAGATATGGCAAGACTCTTATGTTTTGAAGGGGTTCGTGCAAGTTCTACAGGTCTGGGCGTATGCGTATGTGCCCAAAGTGGGAGAAAATTTGGGAACACCTATAGCTTTTGAAGGTACACATCTGCTAAGATACAAGGGAAAATTTGGCAGACCCGATATGGAGAAGATCTTCTCGAGTGAAGAGGTATGTATATCTTTGGCATAGTTTGTTGAAGTGAAAATGTAGAGTTTTGGTAGAGTAAGCCACAGTGGCAACGTCTACAAAAAGACTCTGCCACAAGTTTACATATTCCCAGCTAGACTTCTGGCAGAGTTACGCAGACTTCTGCTAACTTCTGGCTGACATTTATGTAACCATATAACTGTTTTGTAGGTGACTGTAACTACTATGTGTGAGAGATCCCGGGCAGAAATCTATCCACGTTGGAAAGGTAACAACATAATAGATATCAAGCTTGATAATCTCATCAAATACATTCTCTTTGGCCAGCCGTGGTCGGACATCAAATGGAGCATCTAAAAAACGCCGCCAGTCCCAGAAAACCGCACTAGAAAAGAAGGAAAGTATATACGAAATGCAGACTCTGTGATACCAGATGCACACTCTGTGATACCGACTATTTTATGATACCCACATCAAACTAAAGGCTAACATAAATAAGGACAAATAAATAAAGTTATAAAACAATGGGCAGGTTTTTCGATTGTGTCCTGCATTATGGCATTTTGAGCACCTATGATGAATTTTTGGGCTACTCTGGAAAAGACTCCTTTTCATCTTTGGGGGTGGAGTACTCTGCGAAAGTTTAGCTTTCTTATTTGGTGTTTGAGTAGTCGGAGAATTACGAGATCGTTTCCTTCTCACCTTTGGGGATGGAGTAGTGGGTGAAATATTATCGCTGAATTGAGTACTCTGCTTCATTTTCTTTGTAACGGATGGAGTCCTCTGCTTCGTTTTCTTCGTTGTGGATTGAGTCCTCTACTTTGTGGATGGAGTACTCTGCGAAGGTTCTGTTTTTTTCTTCTTCCATTGATTACGCTTGAACCGCTTAGCCTTTTCAATAGCAGAAAGGTATCTCTTTGTCTTCGGTCTACCGGAAGGTACTTTTATGACTGGTGGCAGACATTGTTCACTAATTACGTGTGGTGGTAGAATCAAATCTTCGTCTACAGGTTTTATAGGTTCTGAGTACGTTGAATACAAGTAGCCCTTTGTGAAATGATCATCCACCAGGGTAGCTTCATCAGTTTTCCGACTTAATCCTGCTTTAATCGCGTGCTCGCGGGGAATCTTCTCGACATCATATTGTTTACATGTAAAAAGTCTATGCAATCATAAATTTTAAAAAAGGAATCGAACTCAGAGCAGATAAACAAGGCAAACGTTTCCTGAGACTGGCAGACTTTCTCAGGATACGTTTCCTGAAACTGGTAGTGATAAATTGCAAAAAAAAACTTACATACCTTCTGTAGATCATCCACACAATCATAATCTCCACCTGTAACATGGCTACAATTTGAATCAATATGATGAACATTTAAAATTTCCAAGCTACCGTGTCTTTCATGCAGTAAGTTTTCAACGTTTGGGGGGAAATTTGATTTTAATGAGGCAGCTTTGTCTCGCCTTTCCACAAACCACCTTGACAACAACTTTCTAATACCCTTCACGAAATATTTAACAGGAAATGATCTGTCTTCCTTAAGCGCGGCATTAATGGATTCTGCAATGTTGCTAGTCATTATACCAAATCTATCTCCTGGAAAATGTGCACAAGCCCATAATCGAAATTCCACCTCTTCCAAGTAAACTGCTAATTCACTATTCTGACGACAAATCACACCAAACAATGTTTCAAAATCTATCGGTCGATATGCATATGCAACACGACACACCAAACTGAGCATTGTGTTCTTTTTTAACTTTAAGATGAGGTTATTTTTGAGGTGATAGTAACATACTCCCCTATCAGCTGCGGGGAAAACCTTCTCAATGGCCTTTGCGATTGATAGATGACGGTCAGAAATAATGGCCAAAATTTTATCATCAAGTATCACACCACGCAACTGTGTAAAAAACCATTCCCATGAAGCATCATTCTCTGAGTCTACAATCCCAAAAGCTATAGGAAATATACTCGAATCTGCATATTGACCTGCAGCTACTAGCATAACACCTCTGTACTTTCCAGTTAGATGTGCTCCATCTACCACAACAACCCCCCTCAAGAACTCAAATCCTTTGATGGAAGAACCAAAAGCAATAAACAAATACTTAAACCTTTGTTGAGCATCACGTTCAAGCTTTGTAATCGTACCTGGATTGGCCTGCTCTATTTTGTATAGATAGGAAGGTAAGTCCTGGTAACCCCTCTCAAAAGCGCCTTCGTATAGTCTATGTCAGGACAATGTAATGACTTAATACAGTTCATTACATGCTTAGCCGTGATTCCTTTAAGATCATTACCACCACTAAACGTATCAACATACATCTTTCCAATACATTTTGCATTAGCCTGTCGTTGACGAGAATACCTACAGATAGCAGAGCATGTATGAGCTTCTTTATATATCCGAACGAGAAATTCTGGAGATTCAGATAAAACTGACATAGTCGACGCACGAATCCTCCAAGAACAATTAGGAACAAAACATTTCGCGATAAATAATTTCTTCCTCGACGTGGCGATTTTGAAATCAAACTTCTCGATGACTGAAATCTTGCGTAATTGCATAATTAATGCTTCCTTGTCATCAAATATTTTGCCAACCTTAATGGTTCCAGATTTTTTTATTGGTAATGGCTTCGTAAGCGTGTCATCGAATATATCGCAGAATAAAGGCGGCATCTGCTGTTTCTTCGCATCTGCTATTTCTTCGCAGACTGTCGGCAGTCTCTCCTATTGTTCGGTGATGGCATCATATGCTCGTCTTTAACATTACCAACATCATCAAAATCCACACCACCATCCTCTTTGACATCACAAGCTTCATCTTTACCCGCAACTTCTGCTTTAATTCTATCGTTTCTTTTCCATGACACGCAAAGCCGGATAACCTCTTTTTCCAGCATTGTGATAAAGTTTTCAAGTTGCCTATCGTTATTCAAGAAGATAGGAGGTGTGTCGCTAGGCATTTTCTCCATGATAAGTGTAGGCAACTTATAAGAAATCTCGACTGCATTCATCTGCGTTTCCAAGTTGTAATCTTCACAAACAATGCAGAGAAATTACTCATACTTGATTTGCTCTTCAACCACAAACAACTTGCTTCCTTTGCTTGAATCAACGTCGAAATCCCAGCCCATTTTTACCTTCCATTGTCCAAAAACAGTCAACAAATGCAACATTATCTGCAAAAAGGAGAATGTTCAAAAGATCTGCAACACACTATCTTAGAAGATTTTTCGCAGAGCTCTACACTTTGGCAGGGTCTTTTAGAAATAGCTCTGCCAAAGACGTACTAGAGCTCTAGATGCAGTTTAGAAGATTGTGGTTTAGATAACTAGTGTAATGTTTTGAAGTGTTACCTGTGTTCGTTCTTCCCGAAAATATGATCGCCTTCAACCCTTAGATTATCTTTGACCAGCAGATATTGTTAGATGTAAAAGAAGATCATCTTTCCGAAGAATGTACGTACTTTCGTTCAAAATTGAAGTCTGTAAACAATCTTATACTCGGATTTCGCTTCCGTCTGTTTGAAAATATGAAATCTCCCTTTGAGGGTGAAATCGAAATAATAGATCTAGGTTAAAGGTGGAGAGGTTGAAAAGGTTTATAGCAAACTCAAAAAAGTAAGAAGTAATGGCATTCTTGTTATTATTGTGAAAAGAGAGGAGCACTTCAAAATCCGACCGTTTATACAATTTAGTTACATTGCAAATGTCAAGCCAGGCCCTGCGAACAGTATGCTACAGTCTGACGAGCAATATATGCCTTATGTCTACAAAAAAGCACACACAATATCTGCCTTAAGTCTACAAAAAAGCACACACAATATCTGCCTTAAGGCAACACAATTGACACACTATATCTACCTTAAGGCTACACAGTTAGCAGAGGTTAAGCAGAGTCTGTCCAGCCTCAGCCTTAACGCTACACAATCAACACACTATATCTGCCTTAAGGCTACAAAATTAACAGAGTTTAAGCATAGTCTGTCCAACTTTAGCCTTAAGATTACACAATTCACACACTATATCTGCCTTAAGGCTACATAATTAGCAGAGTTTAAGCAGAGTCTGTCCAGCCTTAGCCTTAAGGATACACAATTCACGCAGACTCTGCCAAGCGTAAGGGTATTTTAGACATTTTCAAAAAAAGTGTACTAGTTCTACAATTTTTCCTACGAAGGTACCCCGCTTGACATTAAAGTTAGAAAACGCACCATATTAGCAACTCTCCCAGAAATTAATCCATGTATCCCTAGAGAAATCCCTAAAACCCAACACTTAGTTTATTTGATTAACTTATTATTTTAAATTGCTTTCTTTTGCCATTTTTATTTATTATTACATCACAAAACAAACCTCCATATTTCTTGTTTTAGCTTTAATCCTAATTTTACAAATTCATAGTGCACACTTGGTCCTTGTGGATTCGATACCTAAATACTATAATCGTCTCCTGTAATATCTGTGAGAGAAATTTAAAACGATCGGAGGAATGATCGTGCGAAAATCAGGGTTTCATGCATAATCTGGGCAGTAAAAAAAAGACACGTGGCAGTCTGGGAATCGTCTGTGACACGTGGCAGACTGAGAGGAAGCTGAGACATGTGGCAGTTAGGACACATAATGTTGCCACGCAGGGATACGTGGTAGTTTGTGAAGAAGCAGACACGTGGCGATCGCAGAGTATGATGAAGCCACATGTCAGACATGTCTCAGATCCCAGGGTATGGTGAAGCCACGTAGAAGACGCATGTCAGATTGCAAAGCATGATGCTGCCACATAGCAAACACGTGTCAGATTGCAGAGCATGATGCTGCCACGTGGCAGACACATGTCAATCACAGTGACACATGGCAGACAAGTGTCAGACATGCATGTAGTTCAATTTTTCTATATAAACCGGCTAGATTTAGTATTTTTCACATAGAAAACCTTCCCGAAACTCCGTCAAAGTTAAACCATGACCCGTAAGAGAGAATTTTGAGTTTTCGTGAACCATTAGAGGCTAAACGCGAAGATTTTAAGTTCTGATAAGAGAATCTGAACCATAGGAGCAACGGTTTGTAAGCCATTTTAGAGTTATAATTCCGTCTAAGCCTAGTTAATGTCTCGAGACACAGGTGGTTCCTGAGACAAGGTGCTAGGATCCGAGGATATCGTTATCTAGCAAACCTTTCAGCCATAAAGAGTGAGTGGTTTTTAAACGGCTAAGTGCAAAGCGCACTAGTCGTGGTTATTTTTGCATGCACTGCATTTGACTACTTATTTTTATGCATGTGTTGAGTATGGTATGGATGTTGGGTAGGACCATAAATGGCTGCATAGTCATCTTGTACTAACTCTTTGATTGCAGGAGATGGGTTGTTTAACACAAGGAAACGTATGGGACTGAAAGGCACTCGTTGTTCTTGCTGCTAACAACCATCAATCGGATGAAGTTAGTGGTTTGTACAATTGCTGGGATTTGCACGGTATTGTTTTTGGGTCACACCCATAACGGCTGTTCCATTGGATGGTGTTGCAATAGCAAATTGGGGTTAACGTTGTTGCTGTCGGATAATCGGTTAAGTCTTTGTGACTTGGCCGGTGAGGTAAAAAGGACGAGAATGGAACTGTCAAACTCACATAGTGAAGTCATTTGCGTTGCTTAATGATTATGTTAGTGAAGTCATGGTTGCTTATTTATGAATGCTTGTTATTGGTGTTCGGATGGGAATCTTTATTGTACTTAGCAGGAGCCGGAGCTCAATGGGTAATCTTAGATTACTCATCCCTCGTAATAAAATTGTTTTGCAGGTAACCCTAGTGGGAGCAAGTAGCGGAGAGCTCAGAACGTTAGGCAAACCGGAAGTAGATTTTTGTTGCCTTTTGTAAAATTATACATTGGTAGTATTATGTTAAGACTTGATTTTGGCTATAGGCTAGCCTCGTATATCTTTGCATAGCGGTTTGTAAGAATATGTTTATATATGATATAAAAGTATGTTTTAAAGTATCGGGTGAGTAATTGAAATGAGTCTTGTACGGAGTAACACAATTCGAGGTTATGGTTCAAGGTTGAAAAGCCAAGAATCATGATATCGAGGTTAGGCATCGTAATAGAACGGTTAAGGAAACTAGATTTCTTCTATGTGACCTCTACTAGTCTATTGTGACTGCCTTATGTGACGCTCCCGGGCCGCCTAGAGGTCCAAAACGGTTCAGGGGGTGTTATAAAAGTGGTATCAGAGCATGGTTTTATGATCATACTTTTGGACTCACGTTTTTAAATGTTTTATCGAGTCAAAATGTATCGTATAAGGCAATTAGGTAATCAGGTACGTTCAATGTTATTAGGTAGTCGGGATAGGACTTACCTGATCATTTGGTGCAGATGTCTTATCGAAGATTTAGTGGGAGTTGTCGAGATTCGTCATCTGGTTACCAAGGATCAGGACATGGATATTTCTACAAAGATGATGGTTTACCAAGAACTGAGCAATTGTATCTAGTGGGAGAAAACATGTCAGCTTCGGAGGAGTCGAGTTGGACAACACATGCTTAACATGAACCATATGAACCAATGAATGTGCAACCAGGACAAGCAGGAGTGCATATCCCAAATCTGCAGGGGAACTAATGGGACATTCCAACTTTGTCATTATCGAGGGATATGTTGGCGCACATGTCTCAACAATAACAATAACTAGCAGCAAGTGTACCACGAACTTCACTTCTAGATTTCTTACAGTTTGTGACTACAATGAAGTCTCTGGGAACTTCTCGTTTCAAAGGTGGACCTGAAACCCTCTAGATTTCGTAGCAACAAGATGTCTGGAGGGTTTCAAGAAAGATGTAGCTATGTATTATCTCGAAGGGGAAGCTATCAGATGGTGGACTAGCTTGGATAGGCAGTATGGATACATGATTCACACATGGCCAGAATTTCGAAAGGATCTTGAGAGGAAGTACTTTCCACCAGAGGGGCATTACTGGAACAAGTGTCCGATTACTCTTCCAATAGGTGAAACTGCGACGAAACCCCAACCAACTCACCAAGCAGAGGAGCCACAACCAAAGAGACAAGCGACTGCAGTGAGAGCGTATAACCTAGAAAAAGTAGACCCTAACTTGCCAGGCCCATCAAAGGGTCCAATTGCAAGTAAGTGATGGGTTCTAAACTCTCTGTGTTTGATTAAGTTTAATTGCTTGCGTGCTTGCTTTTTAATTATTTTTCATGCATATATATGGTTATGTGTATTTCCAGGAACCTTACATGTTGGTGGGGAACCTATGCATGTGTTGTTTGACTCGGGGGCATCACATTGTTTTGTGACTCCCGAGGTGGCTCCGAGGTTTAAAGGAACTTTGGAGGTGAGAAAGGTGAATGTTATAGTATTAAACCCCGGAAAGCAAACCCTTAGAGTAGAGGATCAGGTGTTAGGTGTACCTATAGTAATCCAGGAAAAGGAGTTTCCAGCAGATCTACTAGTAGTACCCTTAGAAAAGTCTGAAAGTTATCATAAGAATGGATTGGCTGTCTGGTTATCATGCTCGTTTGGACTGTGTTAAGCTAAAATTACTTTCGGGGAGGGAGAATCAGAGGTAGCTTACTACGGGATCAGTTTTAGTGAAGTTGTATCGTTGGTATCAACATTGAGGGTAAAGAAGATATTACAAGAAGGGGAAGTATATTTAGTTACTTTAACCGTGATTGGAGAAGATTCAGAAAAGAGCTAAGTATAGAAGACATTCGACTGGTAGGGGAATTTGAGGATGTGTTCAAGCCATTAGAAGAATTGCCTCCATCTCAGAGCAATCCTTTTACCATCAACTTGGAACCAGGAGCAACACCGATAGCAAAGGCACCATATCGGATGGCTCCAGCTGAATTGGAGGAACTAAAGAAACACTTAGAAGACCTATTGGAGAAGGGATTCATTAGGCCAAGTTCATCACCATGGGGAGCCCCAGTTTTGTTTGTGAAGAAAACGGATGGAACTATGAGGTTGTGTATTGATTACCGAGGTACCAATAACATTACTATCAAGGACAAGTATCCACTACCAAGAATCGATGAATTGTTAGATCAATTGTGCGGAGCAAGTTGGTTCTCAAAGATAGATTTGGCATCAGGATACCACCAAATACAAATTTCTGAGGGAGATGTAATGAAAACTTCCTTTAGGATGAGCTACAGTCAGTTTGAATATGTAGTGATGCCATTTAAACTTACTAACGTACCAGCGGCATTTATGCGTTTGATGAACGAGGTATTTTACTATTACTTGGATAAGTTCGTGATCATATTCATCGATGATATTCTTATCTACTTACACAATGAGGAAGAACATGAAGGCATTTGAGAAAGGTATTCGAGCGGTTGAGGAATCAATAACTTTTGCTAAGTTTAGCAAATTTAGGTTCTGGAAAAGAGAGATTGGGTTTCTTGGCCAACATGTGTTGGAGCAGGGACTATCCGCATATCCTGAAAATATAGCAGTAATTCAAAATTGGCCACGACCAATATCAGTAACGGAGGTCTGGAGTTTTCTTGGGTTAGCTGGCTACTATAGAGGATTTGTTAAAGGCTTCTCCTCCTTAGAAAAACCTTTGACACACTTGAATTGTAAAGGAATACCTTTCATTTGGAAAGAAGACACAGAAAAAGCGTTTGTTAAGTCGAAGAAAGCTTTGACAACCAAACCAGTTTTGGTTTGACCAGAACTTGGGAGACGATATACGGTGTATACAGATGCATCAAGAGTTGGATTGAGATGTGTTCTGATGCAAGAAGACAAGGTGATAGCCTACGCATCACGACAGTTATGAAAGCACGAGGAAAATTATCCGACTCATGACTTGGAGTTTAATGCAGTGGTTTTTGCACTTAGGATATGGATATCCTATTTTTATGGAGAAACTGTTCAGGTATTTATGGATCACAAAAACCTTAAGTACCTTTTCACCCAACCTGATCCTAACTTGGGACAAAGAAGATGGATGGAGTTTATAGCGGATTATGACCTCAAGATTCAGCATCACCCAACTAAGGCGAATGTGGTAGCGGATGCTTTGAGTCGACGAAGGAAATAAGCAAATATACAAGGAAATCTCGAAGACTTGGCAATAGAATTCAAGATGTTTAGCTTATCAGCATTGTGGGAATCGAAATCAACACAATTAGATTTGTCGGAGGTTTGTTAAGAGGGATGAAATTTCTGCGTATGAACCACGAAAGCAAAGATCCAAAGATGGTTTTTATTAAGCTATTTCGAAAAATCTTTTCGTATCAGTGTTTGTAGAGCAAAAAGTCTAGGGTTTTGCTAAAAATTGCGGATCCCTTTTTCAAGAGATGTACATAGATATATATACTAGCTTGAGTCGGCCAGGTCAATCCTCAAGAGATAAGGAAAACTTCCTAATCCTTCGGGATTTCCGTTTTAGCTAAGTCGGCTTGACTTCATGGGCCTTGGTTTCATTGTAGGCCGATGATGGGCTTGTTGTCTTCGTATAGAAATAACTTCGGCCGCTGCTTCGTATAGAAATGACTTCGGCCGCGTCGTTTTCTGGCTTCGTATGGAAATGACTTCGGCCAGACAGCTTCGTATGGAATTGACTCCGGCCAGATAGTTTTGTATGGAAATGACTTCGGCCAGACAGCTTCGTATAGAATTGACTTCGGGCAGGCAGTTTCGTATAGAAATGACTTCAGCGAAGATGACTTTGGCCGGGACTCGTTTTCATATAGAGATGACTTCGGCCAAGATGACTTCGGCCGGGACTCCGTATAGAGACGACTTCGGCCGGGACTCGTTTTCGAATAGAGACGACCTCGGCCAGGATGGCTTCGGCTGGGACTTGCCGAGATGGAGCGCTTGTTGAAGAAATGGATTACGCCGAAGTGGACAGCTTGGTAGAAGTGGGATGTGCCGAAGTGGACAGCTTGGCCGAAGTAGGCTATGCTGAAGTGGACAGCTTGGCCGAAGTGGAGCTCACGTTGCTGAAGTGGGTTGTACCGAAATGGACAGTTTGGCCGAAGTGGAGCTCTCGTTGCCGAAGTGGGCTGTGCCGAAGTGGACAGCTTGGCCGGAGGGGGCTGTGCCGAAGTGGACAGCTTGGCCGAAGTGGAGCTCTCGTTACCGAAGTGGGCTGTGCCAAAGTGGACTGCTTGGCCAAAGTGGAGCTCTTGTTGCCGAATTGAGCTGTGCCGAAGCGGACAGCTTGGCCAAAGTGGTCTATGCCAAAGTGGGCTGTGCCGAAGTGAGCTGTGCTGAAGCGGACAGCTTGGCCGAAGTGGGCTGTGCCAAAGTGGGCTGTGCCGAAGTGGACAGCTTTGCCGAAGTGGGCTGTGCCGAAGTGGACAGCTTGGCCAAAGTGGGCTGTGCCGGAGTGGACAACTTGGCCGAAGTGGAGCTCTCGTTGTCGAAGTGGGCTGTGTAGAAGTGGATAGCCTGGCCGAAGTGGGCTCTGCCGAAGTGGACAGCTTGGCCGAACTGAATTTGTATCACGGCCGAAGCGAGCTCGTATCGTGCCTAAGTGGATTCGTATCAGGGCCGAAGTGAGCTCGTATCATGCCTAAGTGGATTCGTATAAAAATGATTTAGGTCACAACTTCAGCCTTGTCTGATTCCTCGTACTTCCATACTTAGCCATTTTTCCATTGATCACAGCTGCGTGGATTTTGTCCCCAACAGTTAGCCCCCCAGCTTGGTAGTTTCAGTTATGATAGTGCCGAGGTAAAGGAAGTCTAAGCTGGGATCAATGTGCCATGCCAATCGGTATGAGCTGAACCGACGTGATGCCGAGTCCATTGTTCTTGATATTCTGCCAGGCTTTCTGTCTTTAGATCAGTAATCTCACTTCCAGTATAAATTTCTTCAAGCAACTGTGTTTTGGCACGATTCCCAAGGAATCATGACATCACCTTTTGCTTTATGAGCCTATTTATGCCTTCCAGTATAAATTTCTTCAAACTTTTCGTATCAGTGTTTGTAGAGCAAAAAGTCTAGGGTTTTGCTAAAAATTGCGGATCCCTTTTTCAAGAGATGTACATAGATATATAACTGTGGGAGTATAAATCCACGCCAATTGAATTCGTTATGTCTTTTAGCGAGATCTGAAACTTCTGAGTAAAAACCACCAAAACACACAAACGAAGATCCAAAGATGGTGTTTTTTTATTAAGCTGTTTAGAAAGCTTTTTCGTATAATAGCAAAAGTACAGAGTTCTGCTAGGTAAATTGCGGATCCCCTTTTCAGAGGGTATACATCAGTATATATACATGTTTAAGTCGGTTAAGTTAATGTCTAAAGAGATAAGGAAGATTTCCTAATTCCTCGGGATTTCCTTCTAGCGAAACCTATCATCGTCATGGGCTTCGATTCATGGGCTATCTTTGTCATCTCTTTTGTGGGCTTGAATTTGTGGGCTCGTTGTCTCAGCCCATTCTCTAACCATGGTTCAGGATACCCGATCCAACTACTTCAATCACGGTTCGGGGTACCTGATCCAACTTGTCTTGGTTCGGGACCCCGATCCAACTCTTCACGGTTCGGGATCCCGATCCAACTCCTTCACAGTTAGGGATCCCAATCCACCTTGTCACGGTTAGGGATCCCGATCCAACTCTTTACTCATGGTTCGGGGTACCTGATCCAACTTGTCTTCACGGTTAGGGATCCTAACCCAACTCTCACTCCATCGTTAAGGATCCCGATCCAACTCCTCCGTGGTTAGGGGTCCCGATCCAACTTCACAGTTAGGGACCCCGATCCAACACCTTCACGGTTAGGGACCCCGATCCAACACCTTCACGGTTAGGGATCCTAACCCAATTTCTTCATAGTTAGGGATCCTGATCCGACTCCATCAATCACGGTTAGGGGAACCAAGCCGCGATTAGGGATCTAGTTGCCAATGCTCTTTCATACTTAGTCATTTTCAATCGTTGATTCTCAAGGGGTGAAATCTGACCCCAACAGTTAGCCCCCCAGCTTGGCAGTGTCAGTGATGTTTGCCGAGCTGTTAATGGTCGAGTCTGAGATCAATGATTCGAACCGTTCCTTCTAACTAACCCGAACTGTCTGTTTGGTGACGATCCCGAACCGTTATATGCGGGTGATCCCGAACCATCACTGATTGGTATTGCTGTACCTTTATCGAGGAGTGCAAGCATTTTTGTTGATTCCCGAGGCGAATGACATCATCATTTGCCTATATAACTCGCGATACTTCTCATTTCTTCACTACTTCATTTCTCCGAAAATTCTTCAAAGCAGGTAACCTCTCTCTTCTTTCTCTCTCTAATTTTTTTTTCTTAAGTTATTTTCAAGTCGGAACTCTGTTGTTCTTCCTTCGCCACCAATCCACTTGAATTTCCCGATCCATATTCAACTGGCTCCGCCGCTATCTTTTAGTTTTTCCGGTAGTTTGCCTAAAAATTTGGATCTGACGAAATTTTTTAGAAGATCCTAAATCGTTCTTCGATTCTTCTGAGAGCTTCGATCTGTTTTGATTCCTGTTGACAGTCCCGATCTGTTTTCCAAATCTCAGAGAGCTTGGATCTTCTCTGCTGAGCTTCTGGGGATCCTAACTTGTTTGTCTGCCTTTCAAAGGACCCGATCCGTCTTTTTTTTTTAAATTCAAAAGATGTCCCAGTTGTCCGGTTATGCGTCCACCGAACCGTATGCCCGTCTGTTTGGCATTTCAGGGCAGTCTTCGTCTCCCGAACCATCTCTTTCTCCCGAACTACCTCTCGCCCAAAGCTGTAGCAGGGAAGATTCCTCGGGTGCACGCGTTTCAGAAGATCTCAATGATTCAAGTGATTCGGGGGTAGGGCCTTCTATCCTTGGTAGGAAAATGGTGCTCTCCGATTCTTCAAGAGCTAACAGTAACTCCGGCGACCCGTTGAAATTTGAAGTGCCTCATCTTCACGACTCTCCTTTCGTCGAGGCGGCGAAACCTTATACTGATACAGCGGATCCCGATCCGCCGAAAATTGAACCAGAGGATTGGCTCTTTGATCCAGCCGTAGCTAGGCAGGAACTGAAACGTTTGATGGGCCCTAACTGTCGAGCTCCGAAGAAGAAAACCCGGAAAGACCCGATCCACCTGGTTCAACCCTCTCGACCCTGGATTCGCTGACGGCTCTAAGACATAGATTTAGCATTTCAGAGGAAGTTGAGCTTGTTCTTCCGTTGCCGTCCGATCGGGCCGACAACCCTCCTCCTCATCACTTCACTTTCTATGAAAGCTTCTTCTACCGCTGTTTGTTGTGGTTCCCGATCCCTGAAGTTATTTTGCGGTTTTTATGGAAGCACAACTTGGCCATTGCTCAAATCAATGCTCGGGGAATCAGGCATATGGTCGGTATTCTGGTTAGGAGCTACGAATGCGACGTCAAAGTTGGTGTAGAACATCTTAGCAACTTTCTTGAATTCAGACGCCGCAACAAAAGAGAATTAAAATATTATGTGTCGGGTAAAGCCAGGAAAAACATTATAAAGGGTTTCCCAACCAAGGATGATAATTGGGAAAACTACTTCTTTTTTGTCCCTATCACCGAAGCGTCTGTGGGCCCGAACTGTCTTCGCTTTATCAAGTCGAACTGGGGAGAAATTGGTAGCCGATCCGTTGCTCGACTTGGGCCACGGCTTGGGGTTTCAAATACTTGGTGATTTTCCTTTTTAGGTTTTCTGATCTCGCATATGCTGTGTTTTTTTTTGTAGTGCGTCATCTCCGCCTTTTGCTTCCCCCCGATCTGTCTGAGATACACGAAACGCTTTCCGCTCGCAAGTGCAATTGGTTAAGGGATTTCAACTTTCAACGAGTAGAGAGAGCCCGAGCCCTTTCGGAAGGACAATCCGTTGATCAATCGTCCTCTTCAAATTCTTCGAAAGACACGATGGGAAGACCTACTTTCAGGGATCGGGCTGCCGTGAAAGCCAAAGCGGAGGAAGAGGCGAAAGAGAGAGCAAAACAAGCAAAGTCGTTGAGCCAATCTCGCCCCCCGAACCAACCGGCTGCAACTATTCTCGCTCCCGAACCATCCTCCACTGTTAATCTCCCCGAACCGACTCCTTCCTCGTTAGCTCCTCAAGGAGTTGTCTTGGGGCTTCGTCCGACTGACTCCCAAATACTGCCGCATAAAAATAAAGGCAAAGGGAAAGCCGAGAAAAAGGCCCCGAGCCGTAAACGCCAGTTATCGGCAGTCGATAAAGGTGGAGAAGTGCTGAAGCGTCCAAAACAGGATGGTTTGTCTCGAGTCGTCCCTGACGCAATACCTCTTTCCACCATCCCCCTAACTGCTGAAGGCGTCTACAATGATGCTTCAGCGTCTATGGCCATCTTCTCAAAAATGACATGTCCGGGTGATCATTTTCCACCGCCCGACACCCTGCTTAAGGACAAGGCTTACAGTGAGATGTCTCTCAGGGGCGTCAAGGTATACGTGATGTTACTTGTTTCGACCGTGGAGCCCGAACCGTGTAAGTTTGTATAATGACAGTATCCTGGTTGTTTTGTAGTTCATCTCCCATCTTAATAAGATGGTCATTGGGTATGAGTCTGACGCCCATAAGGATCGCGAGAAGGTCGAAGATGCTAGGCGGAAAGCCATTGAGCTTGATGGGAGGCTCAAAGAAGTCGAGGCAAACCAGGCCGCGGAGCAAGAGAAAGCTATCAAGAGGATTAAGAACCTTGAAGCCGACGCAGAAAGATGCAGAAAACACCTTAAAGAAGCCGACAAGCGGATCATGCGGCTGGAGTCCGGAAAGGCAAGACGGGATGCTCACATAGCCAGCTTGACGAGGTAGCTGGAAGCCGCGAACAAGCTTCTTGAGAGTAAGGTCGAGCAAGCTGCTCTAGAGGCCAAACGCGTGACTACGATGATGCTCGAAGGCAAATTTTCCCGAGCCGAAAAGCTTCTTGGCCAGATCGACGGTGAACCAAAGGAAAACATGATTGACCTTGCCCAGATCGAAGGCAATCTCCAATTCATTGGGCTGCTCCAAAGCGACGAGCCGCCATCTCTCGATGCCGAGGCGAAGAGTTTAGCTGAGCAGAAGGAGGGCTTGATGGGGTCTCATGAGGTATTTGCTCAGCTTGTGGCGGAGATGAGAGGAATCCTGCGACTGTCTCCTGTTCGGTCTGACATTCTCAAGGAGCTCAACGATGGTGAGCCCATGGAGACGGCTGCTGCACGTGTCGGGATCCAGGATTTCTCTGGTTCTAACCAGGGAACGCCTTGTTTGGCTGATCTCAGTCCGGTGGAGGTTGCTAAGGAGATAGTCCCTGAACCACCTTCTGTGAAAGCTCTCGAAGTCGCCCTAGAGGAAAGGGTCAAAGAGTTTGCCGAGGCGTTGCTCGAGGAGGACAAAGCGCCTGGAACTGATGTAGTTGAGCGGATGGTAGAATCGGGGCAGAAGGCGGTCACGTCTCCTGAGATAGCGGAGGATTACGATCCTCTTTTCTTTGTCTAGTTTTAAAAACTCTTTTTGCTTAATGCCTGGACGGCTTTATCCAAGTTGTCTAAGAACTTATTATCTTCTTTCTATCGCCTGGTTGCTGACTTAGCTAACCCTTGCATTTGAATATATAAGTTTTTCGTTTATCAATAGATTCGAGAATGCCTTGCTTGCATTGTTTTTGTTGAGTAGTTGTTCTGACGAGCGAATACAAACTTATGTTTGCGTAGTTATGAGATGATCAGTCTCGAGATGATCATTTTGGTTTACAGATAGATTACCATAAATTTATCTGCTCCGATAATGAACATTTGTTTGCATAGTCTAGGACGAGCATTTCGGTTTACGGATAAGTTACCATAAATGTATCCACTCCGATAATGAACGAATACTTGTATAGCACGTTTTTGATCCTGAGACGGATATGGGAATTCTCTATTGTGGCCAGCAATAGTGAAGATGTGGCGAGATGCCCGTTGTAGTCTGATTTGCTCAAATATGTCTGTTTTGTTAAGACTTAGTGATCCTTGAAGGATGTTTTTATAGAAATTGCCTTTGAAAGCAAAGCTTCGATAGATAGTAGAAACTGTTACAAAGATGGGAGTATCGAGTATGCGTATACGTACCCACTCCCCCCCTTTTGAAAGGAGGGGGGCAACTGAACCCGTCCAAAGACGAGCTGCCTACGTACCCTTTGCAGGGATCAAGTCGCCCCGTAGTTCATGTAAAGTAGCTTAGTGATAGTACTTTTTGAGGTGCATTGCGTTCCATGATCTCGGTACTGGAACGTCTGTCATGTTAGCAAGTTTGTAAATGCCAGGTTTGACAACTTCGGTGATCTTGTAGGGTCCTTCCCAATTTGCTCCTAGTTTGCCATCATTTGTTTCCGCGGTGTTCTGAAAAACCTTCCGCAAAACGAAATCGCCTTCGTAGAATCTTCGTTCTCGAACGTTGGAATTGTAGTATTTTGAGGCCGCGTTTTGATAGTTCTGGATCCTGATCAAGGCTTGGTCCCTTTTTTCGTTGATCAAGTCCAGTTCGTCAAGCATTAACAGGTGATTGAGCCCCTCTTGTTCTGGTAATAGCCTCCGGCAAATCCCTGGAAAATGTATCTCCGGGGGGATGACACACTCTGTTCCATAGACGAGGGTGAACGGGGTTTCTCCTGTCGCTCGTCGTGGGGTGGTGCGGTGAGACCAAAGTACCCCCTCCAGTTCTTCAGCCCAACGTCCCTTCTTCTCATCAAGGCATTTCTTTAGGCCGTCAAGTATTGTTTTGTTGATTGCTTCGGCCTGTCCGTTCCCTTCTGGATATCTTGGAGTAGACTTGCTGAGTCTGATTTTCCATTTTTCGCAGAAACCTTCAAAACGATTTGAGATGAACTGCGAGCCGTTATCTGTCACGATCTCGTACGGTACTCCATGTCGGCATATGATATTTTTCCAGACGAAGGCCTCCACTTGCGCATCTTTAATGTTAGCATAGGAGTCGGCTTCGACCCATTTTGAGAAATAGTCGGTCAAAACTAGAAGGAAGCGTTTCTGTTTTGACGGATGGAGTGGCCCGACAATGTCCATAGACCATCGCATGAATGGATACGGCGATGAGATTGATGAAAGTACTTCTGTAGGTTGGTGGATCATTGGAGCATGGCGTTGGCATTTTTCGCATTTGGCTGAAAACACCTTGCAATCTTTGATCATTGTTGGCCAATAGTAGCCGTGACGTTTGACTTTTATGGCTAGTGCTCTCCATCCAGAGTGATTTCCACATGAACCGTTGTGAATTTCCTCCATAACTTTCCTGGCGTCCTTTCCTTCCACGCAGTTTAGCAACGGTCCCGAGAATCTCCACTTGAAGACATTTCCATCAAGTAACACGTAACGTGCTGCCTGGGCTCGAAGCTTGCGAGCTGCCCATTTTTCGGTCGGTAGGACGCCATCGCATATGTATCCTCTGATTGTGCCGAGCCATTCCTTGTCACAACCATATTCTGGATCATTGTTGACTTCGTTTGCTTCTCCGTTGGGTTCAACGACAGGGTCCTTGCTGCTTGTCGTAGTTGGTGACTCAACGAGATTATCTTCTTCCATTGGGGCAATATCCGGCTCTGCGGGTGATTGGTCGGCCAATTCTTCCTGCATTTCGTCCATCACCTCTTGCCTGGTCGAGACATCTGTCGCTTGTCTAGCCGCTTGTGAACGAGTTATGGCATTCACTGAATCGCCGGAGTTGATGCTCGGGTGTTGGATGAATTCTACCGGGATCACTCGCTTTAGATCTGGATCGGAAGTTGATGCAAGGGCTGCAAGTGCGTCGGCTGGGGTGTTCTCCCCTTGCGGAATGCGTGTTAGGATGAATTGTTTGAACTGTGCAGCTAATTCTTTGACGATCTTCAAGTAAGCTTCCATTCGATCATCCTTTGCTGCATATTCACCGCTGAACTGATTCGCGACTAGTTGGGAATCGCAAAATGCATGGAGTTTCTTGATCTTTAGGCCGTTAGCAAGTTTCATCCCGGCAATCAAGGCTTCATACTCCGCTTCGTTGTTAGATGCATGAAACCCCAGGCGGAAAGACTGTTCCAGTAGTTCGCCAGTTGGAGAGGTTAGCCGTATCCCGACTCCTGAACCGTTTTTGGAAGATGAGCCATCAACATGGAGTTTCCAGAGCTGTCCTTGAATTTCATCGTCAATGCCTTCTTCGGGTAGTTCGATAAGAAAATCTTATTGGAAAGGTGCTCAGAACGACGATTGAGTGAGACTAAAAGTATGGCCTTAGTTTTCTTGCCGACATAACTATGGATAGTGCCAATTTCTCCATCTGTGAGTACCTTGTTTCCGCGTCTGTAAGGGTTTTACTTACGTAAAATATCGGCTTCTGTTCGCCGCGCTCGTCTCGAATCAATACGCCACTTACCGCTGTGGCAGAAATTGCGGTGTACAGAAAAAGTGGTTCCCCTGCTTCTGGTTTTGTGAGAACTAGGGGAGTGGCTAGATAGTTCTTGAGTTGCTGAAACACTTCCTCGCAGTTGTCCGTCCACTCGAACTTCTTGTTCCCTCGCAAAGTATCGTAGAATGGCAAGCATTTGTCGGTGGATCGTGAGATGAATCGGTTAAGCGCGGCTACCCTCCCGGTAAGACGTTGGACTTCCCTTTTCGTCTTTGGTGAAGTCATATTGATGAGTGCGTCGATCTGCTTAGGGTTTGCCTCAATGCCGCGGTGAGTTACAAGATAACCAAGGAACTCTCCCAAAGCGACTGCGAATCTGCACTTGGTCGGATTTAACTTCATGTTGTGAAAGTTCAGCTGCGAGAAACATTCCTTGAGATGAGTGACGTGATCCTGTTCCTTTAGTGATTTCACCAGCATGTCGTCTATGTAAACCTCCATTGTTTTGCCGAGTTGGTCCGCAAACATCTTGTTCACCAGTCGCTGGTATGTTGCTCCCGCATTTTTCAGACCGAATGGCATCACCTTGTAGCAATATATTCCACGATCCGTTATGAAAGCGGTCTTCTTGCGATCGTCGGGGTTCATCAAGATCTGGTTGTAACCTGAGAAGGCATCCATGAAGGATAGGAGTGCGTTTCCTGCCGTCGCTTCGACTAAGCGATCGATATGTGGAAGGGGGAAGCTGTCTTTTGGACAGGCTTTGTTCAGGTCGGTGAAGTCCACGCACACGCGCCATTTGCCATTCTTCTTCTTGACCACCACTGGGTTAGCTAGCCAGTCCGGGTACTTCACCTCAGTTATTGATCCGACGCGCAGTAGTCTCTCCACCTCGTCATTTACCGCTTTAGCTCTGTGTGGCGCAAGTTTTCTTCTTTTCTGTTTTACTGGTTTGAAAGTCGGGTCGACATTCAGTTCGTGGCTTGTTATACTGATATCGATGCCAGACATATCTTCTGCTTCCCATGCGAAGGTGTTGATATTTTTCTTCAAGAATGCCATGAGCTCTTCTTTGATCTTTCCATCTAAATCTGCTTCAATTTCTACACAGCGTTCGGGATGTTTGTTGTCGATGCAAACTGATATGACGGGGTCGCAGGTTGGTTTAGACACTTCTTCTTCGCGATCCACCGCGATCTGTAACTGCTATAACAGTTTGGAAAGCTCTTTCACCGGTTCTCTGTCGGTCTTTATCTTCTTGCGCTTTGAATTTGCCGTTGGGTCAGTCACCGGGTTTCTGAGCTTGTGTGCGGCGAGAAAGCAGACACGAGATTCTTTTTGATTTCCTCGAATAGTTTTCATGCCGTTTGGTGTAGGGAACTTGAGGCAAAGATGGTAGGTCGAAACGGCTGCGCGCATCGAATTTAACCAGGGGGTCCCCACGATGACGTTGTAGATGGCCGGATGGTCAGCTACGGAGAACTCAATGATCTTCATCACCTCGCCAGCTTGGACAGGCAGTTTGATTGTTCCGGTAGTCATGGTGGTTTCTCCAGAGAATCCTGTTAAGGGTTTGGGAGTAGATATCACTTCAGACAGGTCCACATTCATTCTTCTGAGAGTTTCGAGGAAGATTACATCCACGGTGCTCCCAGTGTCTACCAATACGCGTGCTACATCGCAGTCGTTGATGATCAACTCGATTACAAGAGGGTCATCATGAGGTCTGTCGATTCCGATTGTTTCTCTTTCCTCGAATGATATCACGTCGTTTGGAAACTTAGATGGTTTAGACCAGTTGATGCTGACGTCTGCCCTTCGCTGGAATGCTTTGATTGAAGAGACGGTATCTGAGCAATAGTGGGATCCTCCCATTATCATGCTAATCCTTCTTCTGCTTGATCCAGAGGGTGGCGCTTCGTCATCCCTTCTATCGCGCTTGGTGTGATCTTCTTTTGTCAGGTCGGGTTTGTATGTGTTTACGTCCATCTCGAAATCTTTGAGGCTGACTTTTCCTCCAAGCTCGCCGGCTGCTAATTTTTTAGCAAGCTTCAAGCCTAGAATTCGGCAGTTCACGGTTGAATGTCCGTAGATGTGGTGGTGTTTGCAGTAGGCCGTCTCGTCATAGGAACTGTCGCTTTTGGTCCATGTGCTCCATGAGCTCCTTCCACGGCCTCGGCCTCTTCCACGACCGAATCCAGGAGCATCAATTTGATAGTTATGAGCTCCTCAAAAGCCTCCTTCGTGCTGGATATAGCCGGAGCCTTGATTGTTCTTCCTAGTGTTGGAAGGGGCTGAAACTTGGGGAGAATGGTTCGTTGTCTTGGCCTTCCCGTACTTCTCAGTTAGGATTTTCATCTCTTCTTCTTCGGTGATGAAGTCTGCGGCTCGATGCATAGCGTCCTGTATCGTAGTGGGGGTGTTTAGCGTGATTTCTTTGTGAAAATCGGAATTGAACCAGAGTGCTCGCTTCAGGGCTAGTAGGGCTGCTTTGTCGCTCAGGCCTTCCACTTTTGACATAACAGCTTTGAACCTTCCAATGAAACTCCGGAGTGTTTCGTTCTGCCCTTGAGCTAAGGTCCACAGGTCGGCATCAGACGTTCCGGGATCCATGAAGATGGAATAATGTTTCAAGAATGCCGCAGATAGTTGGTTATAGCTGTTGATGGAATTGCGCTCGAGTCTTGAGAACCACTGGAGCGCCGGTCCCTTAAGATGCTCCACGAAGAGAAGGCATTGTCCGGCGTCTCTCTCGTTTTCCTTGAAATTCGAGCGTCCCATGGCAATAGCGAAGGCCGTCAGATGCTCCTTCGGATCGGTCTTTCCTTCATAGATCGGGACTTTCATCTTTCCAGGATCTGGAATTCTCGTGCTAGTTATCCGTGCTGTGAACGGGGTGTTCTGTGCTTCCTCCAGTACACGATCTATCTCTGGCACCTTGCTAGTTGCTTTGTGCATCATGGATCGGATAGCTCTTATGTCGGCAGCTGCTCGATCCATATCTGCTCGCATCCTAGCCATCTCGTCTTTCTGGGCTTTGACTCCTACTCGGCGCTCTTCCTTCATCCGTGCTTGCTCAGCCCAGAGTATGTTCTCCTCTTCCTCGGTCAGCTCTTGATCTCCCTCGGGGATGGCCTCGCATCCTTCGGTTCGGGTTCGACCAGTTGCTAGGTGTTCAAGATTGTCACGGCTCTCCATGTTTTGCTCCATTCGGTTCTCCTCCTCTAGATTGATGATTGGTGCAGGCTCCTCTTCGATTGGCGTGTCGTCTGCCCCTTGGACTCTTGAGGCTAGATTTGCTGAGCTTTGGTGTAGTAGTGGCAGTCTTCCTCGGGTCCTCGGTGGGTTGAGCGGAGTTGTGAAGTCCAGGGCCGTTAGGTTGAGACGCCTCCCGACTCGTCTTGCTGGATCCAGACCTGATCCCGTGCCTCGGGTACGACTCGCCGTTGTGAGGGCCTTCAGCTCGCCCGTCATCGTGTTGTTCAGCTTATCTTGCTCCTCCGCCTTTTTGAGCAGTGTCTCCAGCATGGCTTTCATCTCCGTGAGCGTCGCCGAAGTCTCCCCAGCGTCTTTGGATTGGTTCGCTTGATCCTCCACGCCGGCGTTTCTGGTATCAGCAGCGCTATCGTCTCTGTCGTTGGTCATCGTCTTCAGATCGGTTTTGTGGTGGTTCTTCGGTGTAAGAAAATTTCAATCCCCCTCCTTCTAGCGCCAAATTGTGGGAGTATAAATCCACGCCAATTGAATTCGTTATGTCTTTTAGCGAGATCTGAAACTTCTGAGTAAAAACCACCAAAACACACAAACGAAGATCCAAAGATGGTGTTTTTTTATTAAGCTGTTTAGAAAGCTTTTTCGTATAAGAGCAAAAGTACAGAGTTCTGCTAGGTAAATTGCGGATCCCCTTTTCAGAGGGTATACATCAGTATATATACATGTTTAAGTGGGCTAAGTTAATGTCTAAAGAGATAAGGAAGATTTCCTAATTCCTCGGGATTTCCTTCTAGCGAAACCTATCATCGTCATGGGCTTCGATTCATGGGCTATCTTTGTCATCTCTTTTGTGGGCTTGAATTTGTGGGCTCGTTGTCTCAGCCCATTCTCTAACCCTGGTTCGGGATACCCGATCCAACTACTTCAATCATGGTTCGGGGTACCTGATCCAACTTGTCTTGGTTCGGGACCCCGATCCAACTCTTCACGGTTCGGGATCCCGATCCAACTCCTTCACAGTTAGGGATCCCGATCCACCTTGTCACGGTTAGGGATCCCGATCCAACTCTTTACTCATGGTTCGGGGTACCAGATCCAACTTGTCTTCACGGTTAGGGATCCTAACCCAACTCTCACTCCGTCATTAAGGATCCCGATCCAACTCCTCCGTGGTTAGGGGTCCCGATCCAACTTCACAGTTAGGGACCCCAATCCAACACCTTCACGGTTAGGGACCCCGATCCAACACCTTCACGGTTAGGGATCCTAACCCAATTTCTTCATAGTTAGGGATCCTGATCCGACTCCATCAATCACGGTTAGGGGAACCAAGCCGCGATTAGGGATCTAGTTGCCAATGCTCTTTCATACTTAGTCATTTTCAATCGTTGATTCTCAAGGGGTGAAATCTGACCCCAACATATACTAGCTTGAGTCGGCCAGGTCAATCCTCAAGAGATAAGGAAAACTTCCTAATCCTTCGGGATTTCCGTTTTAGCTAAGTCGGCTTGACTTCATGGGCCTTTGTATCATTGTAGGCCGATGATGGGCTTGTTGTCTTTGTATAGAAATAACTTCGGCCGCTGCTTCGTATAGAAATGACCGGCCGCGTCGTCTTCTGGCTTCGTATGGAAATGACTTCGGCCAGACAGCTTCGTATGGAATTGACTCCGGCCAGATAGTTTTGTATGGAAATGACTTCGGCCAGACAGCTTCGTATAGAATTGACTTCGGGCAGGCAGTTTCATATAGAAATGACTTCAGCGAAGATGACTTTGGCCGGGACTCGTTTTCGTATAGAGATGACTTCGGCCAAGATGACTTCGGCCGGGACTCCGTATAGAGACGACTTCGGCCGGGACTCATTTTCGTATAGAGACGACCTCGGCCAGGATGGCTTCGGCCAGGACTTGCCAAGGTGGAGCGCTTGTTGAAGAAATGGATTACGCCGAAGTGGACAGCTTGGTAGAAGTGGGATGTGCCAAAGTGGACAGCTTGGCCGAAGTAGGCTGTGCTGAAGTGGACAGCTTAGCCGAAGTGGAGCTCACGTTGCTGAAGTGGGCTGTACCGAAATGGACAGTTTGGCCGAAGTGGAGCTCTCATTGCCGAAGTGGGCTGTGCCGAAGTGGACAGCTTGGCCGAAGGGGGCTGTGCCGAAGTGGACAGCTTGGCCGAAGTGGAGCTCTCGTTACCGAAGTGGGCTGTGCCAAAGTGGACTGCTTGGCCAAAGTGGAGCTCTTGATGCCGAATTGAGCTGTGCCGAAGCGGACAGCTTGGTCGAAGTGGTCTATGCCAAAGTGGGCTGTGCCAAAGTGAGCTGTGCTGAAGCGGACAGCTTGGCCGAAGTGGGCTGTGCCAAAGTGGGCTGTGCCGAAGTGGACAGCTTTGCCGAAGTGGGCTGTGCCGAAGTGGACAGCTTGGCCAAAGTGGGCTGTGCCGGAGTGGACAACTTGGCCGAAGTGGAGCTCTCGTTGTCGAAGTGGGCTATGTAGAAGTGGATAGCCTGGCCGAAGTGGGCTCTGCCGAAGTGGACAGCTTGGCCGAACTGAATTTGTATCACGGCCGAAGCGAGCTCGTATCGTGCCTAAGTGGATTCATATCAGGGCCGAAGTGAGCTCGTATCATGCCTAAGTGGATTCATATAAAAACGATTTAGGTCACAACTTTGGCCTTGTCTGATTCCTCGTACTTCCATACTTAGCCATTTTTCCATTGATCACAGCTGCGTGGATTTTGTCCCCAACAGTTAGCCCCCCATCTTGGTAGTTTCAGTTATGATAGTGCCGAGGTAAAGGAAGTCTAAGCTGGGATCAATGTGCCATGCCAATCGGTACGAGCCGAACCGACGTGATGCCGAGTCCATTGTTCTTGATATTCTGCCAGGCTTTCTGTCTTCAGATCAGTAATCTCACTTCCAGTATAAATTTCTTCAAGCAACTGTGTTTTGGCACGATTCCCAAGGAATGATGACATCACCTTTTGCTTTATGAGCCTATATATGCCTCCACTTCTCCTCATTTCTTCTTCACTTCTTCAATTCTCAAAAATCTCAAGGTAACTCTCTTCCTCCCTTCTCTCCCCTTCTCTTGAAGATTTCTTTTTGTTAGGTTGTTTGTTGTTGTTTTTTTTGTCTCCCTTTGTCGAACCGGCTTCGGGTTTGCCTAAGTGATTTTGTCCTTGGCCGAAGACTCCTTCTCTGCCGAAGTTGTTTTGCCAAAGTGATCTTTCCCCCCAAAGCGGCTCCTTGGCCGATGTCTCCTCATTCTTCACCAGAGTGGGCTCTGGCCGAAGTGGAGCTTCTTCGCCGTAGCGCCGAAGTGGCTCCTCTCACTTTAACGAAGTACCGAAGTGGCCTGTCCCTCTCTGCCGACCTGATTCTCTCTTCGCCGAAGTGTTGCTTCTGCCAAAATCCTTGCTTGCCAAAGTCTCGTATCCGCTGCCGAAGTTGAGCTTGGCTGAAGCCCTTTTCTGCCGAAGTGATTTCCTTCGATGGATGAAATGGAGAATTCTTTCAACGTGAAAGCCGAAATTGAGAATTGGAGCTCCGATTGTGCTAGGATGAAGCAAGGCGCTATTCTCCAAGCGTGTTTTCAAAGCGACGGGCTTCTAAGAGGGGATCTAAGCATGAGGTACCCGATCAGCCCGAATCTACTCTTTCTACTGCCGAATCTTTGGAGAGTCTTAGGCACCGATTCAAGCCAAATCTTTGGAGAGTCTTAGGCATCGGTTCGAGCTCATCCTTCCGTCACCATTGGATCGAGCCGATGAGCCTGCAAAGGGATGTTTTACCTTGTACGAGAGCTGCTTTTACATGTGCTTTCTCTGGTTCCCGATACCAGGGGTCATCCTTGAGTATCTATGGAAGCATAGGTTGGCCTTGGCACAAGTAGCTCCGCGGGGAATTCGACACTGGGTTGGAATTGTGGTTCGTAGCTTCAAGTGTCGCGAGGAGGTTATGGTGGACCACTTGTTGAAGTTGCTATCCTATCGGACATTTCGTTCAAAGGACTTGCTTCTTTACTCCATTTCGAACAAGGTCCACCACAAAATTATCAGAGGATTCCCAAGTAAAGACAGATATTGGGAGGATTATTTCTTCTTTGTGCCCATTTCTGAAGCTTCGGTTGGTAAAGATTGGGTTAACAAGATTAGGACCAGATGGAGAGAAATCGGTAGCCGATCTGTAGCTTTACGAATTTTTCTGCTTTGTTGAATATGTCGTAACCTTCTGCTTTTTTTGTTGGTTTTGCAGTTCCTAACCCGATCCCGACATGTCCTCTAGACGTAGTTACACTTTGCGAGCTTCTAGCTTCCGGCGAGTGCGATTGGCAAAGAGATTTTACTTTCCAAAGAGTTGAGAGAGCGCGGGCTCAATATTATTCTCCGAGCTCAACTTCTTTGTCTTCTCCTAGCAGTACGAGGAGAGCCATGGGAAAGCGATCATCGGTTCGAGAAAGGATGGAAGCCGAAGACCGCGCTGCGATGGAAAAAATGGAGGTTGGCCGAACTGAGATTTCTGCCGAGTAGCTAAGTGCTGCCCTTGCTTTTCCCTCGGGTGACTCATCTGTTGGGCCATCCATGTTGGCTCCTTCTGTCCCCAATGCGAGAGAGATCGTGTTAGGGCTTAGGCGATTAGCTTCGCCTCCGGCCCACCGCAGACATGGTAAGGCTGTTGCCACGAGTGAGGACACCGACCAGGTGAAGCATGCCTGGGGGCGTGCCGTGGCAAAGGCTGGCAAAGGGAAAAACCTTCGTAAGGATGATGCTCCTAGACGAAAGAGGGGTAACGCTCCAGTTTGTGATGCCGCCGGGCACGACCTGCTTTCGGAGCCTCTGTTGGGGTCGGTTTTCACCCCATCAAGATCAACTGTTGAAAATACTAAGTGTGGAGAAAAAGCCTAGCAAATGAATGTAAAGCCTAGCCAAGCAAGCAGAGGTTTCTGGTTCGGCATCAATCGTAATCCTGGTTCGGCAGCAGAGGATAGAGGCGACGAGCTGTAATCTTTGGTTCGGCACCAACGAACGGTGACGAGCCAACATGTTGGCAGACCAACAAACGGTGACGAGCCAAACATTGGTTCGGCGACAGAGGCAAGTTGGAGACGAGCCAACATCTGGTTCAGCGACAAGAAGCAGGGACGAGCCAACACCTGGCTCGGCGATAAGAAGCAGGGACGAGCCAACATCTGGCTCGGCGGCAGGAAGAAGCAGTGAGGAGCCAACATGTTTGCAAACCAGTAAACGGTGACGAGCCAACATGTCGGCAAACAAATTTTCTGCCTCAGCATTGGGAGAAGCAGACGACGAGCCAACTCTCTGGCTCGGCATTGGGAGAAGCTGGCAAGACAAGTGATGAGCCAGCTCACTGATGACCCAGTGAAGCAACGAGCCCAATATCTTGTTGGGGCGAGGCAACGAGCCACAAGAGTGTGGTAGCCCATGATAGAGAATCAAAGAAAGAATCCCACGTTCGAACCAGAGAAGAAAGAAAATCCCGAAGAATAAGGAAGTTTTCTTTAATCCTTTAGGAAAAGGCCTAGCCGACTTATTTGTGTATAAATAGACAATGTACCTCTTGGAAAAGGGTATCCGCAACTTTACCTAGTTAAACACTTGTTATTCTTTGCAACAGCTTTCAAAACAGCTGAGATAATAAAAACCATCTTTGGATCTTTGTTCTTGGTTTCTTTTCATAGAAGTTTGTCGAATCCCTAAATTTCCTTACAAGTTTTGATTGTGCGAGTTTCGACCCCCACAGCCTGTATCTCTGCCGTTTGCCTCTGAGATGGTTTACGACGATGTGTCAGCATCGGCCACTCTCTTCTCCAAAATTCTTTCTAAGGGGGATTGCTTTCCTCCTCCTGATACTCTATCTCAGAGCAAACCACATGCCGATATGTCTCATCGTGATACTAAGGTAATTCTCGTCGACCTTTCTTTCTCCTACTTTGTTGAAAATGCGATATCTAACTTTTTCCCTCTCTTTAGTTTCTGGCCTCCATCAACAAAATGACGCTCGGCTATGAGGCGGATGCCCGAAAGAACGCGAGGAGAGCTGAGCGTGCGTGGAAAGCGTCCGAAGAGCTTTGAATCAAGCTTGACGAAGCTGAGCGTGAGTGCGATGCTGCTGTGGAGAGAGCATCGAAACAGAGAGAAGACTTGGAGGTGGAGGTGGAACTCCACAAGGAGAGGTGCGGCCGAGCCGATGATAGGGTTCTTTATCTAGAGTCTTCTCGGGTTCAACAGGAGGCTCAGGTTGCCGAGCTTCAACCGATGTTAAGTTCGGAGCAGGCCATGACCGACAAGAAGGTTGAACGAGCTGAGAAGGTGGCGATGCGCAGAATGGCCAAGAAATTTCAAGCTAAAGTTGATCGAGCCAAGGAGAAGGTTAAGCGCTTGGGCGGGTCATCGAAGAATAGCGTAGTTGACCTCACCCAAGTTGACGGCAACCTTGAGCTCCTTGCACTGCTTCGTGGTGACGAACCACCTTTGTTGTATGCCGAAATCGAGAAGCTCCAGGGATGGAGAGCTAGGTACGCTGTTGCCGATGATGAGTTTGATAGGTTGGTTCCCGCATTGGGCAATGTCTTAGTGGTTTCGCCGATCTCTGAAGATTCGGCCGATGTTACGCTTGGTAACAAGTCTGTCGAAGCGTTAGCGGCGGATGTCGGCATTTGCATTTTCTTTGGATCTAACAGGGGTAATCCCGGTTTGACTTTGCTTAGTCAGATGAAAGCTTCCGAATCCATGACATCCACCGAATCCTCCGATGATGATAAAGACGTATCTTCAAGGGGTAAGATATGATGATGATGGGGATACGCCAAAGACTGTGGCTTGGTTTATCTCGTTCTATTTATGCTTGATGTTATTTGGACTTGGTGCCTGGATGGCTTTATCCGTATCAACTTATTATGTTTGCCTTGTGGCTTTTGCTTTTGTTGTGTTGTTTCTTTCTTGTTGAAACTCGTTGTTTGAATGTTTTTTATCCAAGGAGGATCGATCTATTTCACTATATCTTGTATTAACGTTAATGCCAACGATTCGTTTGTTGGGTTTGAAATGATCATTCTGATCCACGGACACGTTAATGTAAGCATACTCGTTTCGATTACGAGCACATGTGTTTTGACCAACAATTTGTTTGTTGGGTTTTCGGATGAACATTTCTGTTTACGGATACGCTACCGTAAGCATATCGGCTCCGACAATGGACATGTAGTACTATTGCGACCAACGATTCATTTATTGGGTTTAGGATGAACATTTCAGTTTACGGATGCGCTACCGTAAGCATATCCGCTCCGAAAATGGACACATAGTTCTGTTATGACCAACGATTTGGTTGTTGGGTTTAAGATGATCATTTTTGTTTACGGATACGCTGTTGTAAGCATATCCGCTCCGACAATGAGCACAGACATTTGTATAGCGCGCGCTTTTAATCCGCTAGGATGTAATAGTTTGATCCATAAAGGATGTAGTAGTTCGTTGCTGTGGCCAGCAGCAACAAGGATGAGATGTCATGTCTGTTTAGTTAAGACTTCGAGTAATCTTCAAAGGATTCGAATGTTATGCATGTTTCTGTTAAGGCTTTCGTAACCCGTGAAGGGTGTGATACGATGAACATTGCTTCGAAAAGCTTGCATTAAGTAGACGCAGAGCCTATTACAAAGGTGGGAGTATACGAGTATACGTACCCACTCCCCCCCCCTTTTTTTAGGAGGGTGGCAGCTGAACCCATCTGAAGACGAGCTGCCTACGTACCCTTTGCAGGGATCAAGTCGCCCCGTAGTTCATGTAAAGTACCTTATGGATAGTACTTCTTCAGATGCATTGCGTTCCACGATCTTGGTATTAGAACGTCAGACATGTTGGCGAGTTCGTATACTCCGGGTCGGACTACTTTTGTGATTTTGTAAGGTCCTTCCCAGTTTGCTCTGAGTTTGCCGGTGTTCTGCTCTGCAGTATTCTGGAAACCTTCCGTAGGACTAGGTCTCCTTCGTAGAACTGTCGATTTCGTACGTGAGAGTTGTAGTATTTTGCCGCTACGTTCTGGTAATTCTGAATTCGTATCAAGGCTTGATCTCGTCTTTCGTTGACCAAGTCCAACTCCTCAAGCATCAACAAGTGATTGAGCCCTTGTTGTTCCGGGAGTAATCTTCGGCGGACTCCTGGAAAATGTATGTCCGGTGGAATGACGCATTCTGTCCCATAGACGAGGGCGAATGGAGTTTCGTTGGTTGCTCGTCGCGGTGTTGTTCTATGAGACCACAATACTCCTTCCAATTCGCCAGCCCACCATCCTTTCTTTTCGTCAAGACGTTTTTTGAGACCGTCGAGAATTGTCTTGTTTACTGCTTCAGCCTGGCCATTTCCTTGTGGATATCTCGGGGTGGATTTTCTTAGTCGGATCTTCCACTTCTCACAGAAGGCTTCGAACCTTGTAGAGATGAACTGCGAGCCATTATCGGTGACGATTTCGTATGGGACTCCATGTCGGCATATGATGTTCCTCCATACGAAACTTTCGGCTTGTGCATCCTTGATGCTGGCATACGAATCTGCCTCCACCCACTTTGAAAAATAGTCAGTCAAGACCAGTAAGAATCATTTATGCTTTGAAGGATGCAAAGGTCCAACAATATCCATGGACCATCGCATGAACGGATTAGGTGACGATATTGAGGAAAGCATATCGGTTGGCTGATGAATCATTGGTGCATGGCGCTGAGACTTCTCACATCTTGCGGAGTACTTCTCGCAGTCTTGTATCATAGTCGGCCAGTAATAGCCATGTCATTTGATTTTTATCGCCAAGGCTCGTCCTCCCGAATGGTTACCGCATGAAACGCTATGGACTTCCTCCATGATTATTCTTGCCTCCTTTTCTTCAACACAGGCGAGTAATGGCCCTGAGAATCTCCATTTGAAAACATTCCCATCGAGCAAGATGTAACGAGCCGCTTGCGCCCGAAGCTTTCGAGCCGCCCATTTGTCAGACGGTAAGATACCATCGCAGATGTATCCTTAGATGTCATCAAGCCACCCTCTGTCGCGGCCGTATTTAATTTCTTGTGATGTTTCGTCCGTCGTGACGGCTTCAGCTGCGTGACACGGGTTGATATCAGGAGAGGGGAATTGGGTCCTCGTCCATGGCCGTTGCTTCTTGTGCAACATCTACGGGATTTTTGTCCACGTTGATTGCGTCTATTTCCATTTGAGATTCGGATCCCTTATCTGCCGCATATGCCCCATCCTGGACCATTGAGTCGTTGGTTATTGCTTTGTGTTCATCAGCGTTGTCCTCAGTGTCGTCCGGTGCACAGAATTTCTCCCTTGCATTCCTGGCTGCTTGAGATCGCGTAACTACACTCATTGTTTCCGAAAGAGTGATACTCGGGCGTTTGATGAATTCCACTGGAATTACTCATTTCAAATCCGGATCAGAAGTGGATGCAAGAGCAGCCAGTGCATCAGCCGAAGTGTTTTCTCCCCGCCGAATGCGTGTGAGCGTGAATTCTTTGAACTGCGCCGCCAAATCTTTGACGACCTTTAGATATGCTTCCATACGATCGTCTTTAGCTGCATATTCTCCGCTGAACTGGTTTGCAACCAACTGTGAATCACAGAACGCGCGAATGTTGTCAATCTTGAGTCCTTGCGTGAGCTTCATTTCGGTAATGAGGGCTACTCTGCTTTGTTGTTGGAGGCACGAAAGCCTAGGCAGAAAGATTGTTCAAGTATCTCGCCCGTCGGTGACGTCAGACGTATCCCAACTCCCGAGCCATTTTTGGATGATGAGCCGTCAACGTGGAGATGCCAAGTCAAATTCGGGTGCCCTTCAGCGAGGCTCTCCTCCGGAAGTTCGATCAAAAAGTCGGCAAGCACCTACGATTTTATGCAAGTCCGTCCGCGATACTCCAGGTCGTATTGGCTGAGCTCGATAGCCCACTTGGTCAATCTCCCGGATTGACTGGGGCTATGCAAAATGGACCGTAGGGGAAAAGTACTAAGGACCACAATGGAGTGTGATTGGAAGTACGGCCTTAGTTTCCTGGCAGACATGACAACCGATAAAGCCAACTTCTCCATCAGTGGGTACCTTGTCTCTGCATCGGTGAGAGTCTTGCTGACGTAAAAAATTGTTTTATGCTCTCCACGTTCATCTCGGATGAGTACTCCACTTACTGCTGTGGTTGAGATTGCGGTGTACAAGAAGAGTGGTTCTCCTACGACTGGCTTTGCAAGCACCGTGGACTGGCAAGGTACTTCTTCAACTGCTAGAAGGCTTCTTCTCACTTCTCCGTCCATTCGAATTTCTTGTTTCCTCGTAAAGTGTCCTAGAACGGTAAGCATTTATCGGTGGATCGCGAAATAAATCTATTGAGTACAGCCACCCTTCCAGTCAGTCTCTGCACTTCATGTTTCGGGGAGATCACCTGGATAAGCGCGTCGATCTGCTTTGGATTTGCTTCGATACCACGATGAGTAACTAAGTAACAAAGAAACTCTGCGGATGTGACTGCGAACCTACACTTTGTCGGATTCAGCTTCATGTTGTGTGAGTTGAACTGTTGGAAACACTCCTCCAAATGCGCTACGTGATCTTTTGCTTCTAGTGATTTTACCAGCATGTCGTCTATGTAAACCTCCATCGTGTTTTCGAGTTGATTAGCAAACATCTTGTCCACTAAATGCTGATACGTGGCTCCAGCGTTTTTGAGCCCGAAAGGCATCACCTTATAGCAATAGATTCCACGATCCATATGAAGGTTGTCTTCTCACGATCGTCGGGATTCATCAAAATCTTATTGTACCCGGAAAATGCGTCCATGAATGATAGGAGCTTGTTGCCTGTCGTTGCTTCGACCAATTGATCAATGTACGGTAGCGGAAAGCTGTCTTTTGGACACGCCTTGTTTAAGTCGGTGAAATCTACACACACCCGCCATTTTTTGTTCTTCTTTTTAACTACTACAGGGTTCGCTAGCCAATCCGGGTACTTGACCTCCATTATCGAACCGACTCATAAGAGTCTTTCGACTTCGTCGTTCACTGCTTTCACTCTGTCGGGACCCAACTTCCTCCGTTTTTGCTTTACTGGCTTGAAGGTTGGGTTGACATTCAACTCATGACTAGTTACGCCGATATTAATTCCGGGCATATCCTCTGCTGCCCATGCGAAAGTGTCCACGTTTTCTTTTAAGAATTAAACTAGGTCTTCCTTGATTTTTTTGTTGAGGCCGGATCCGATCTCTACGCATCAGTCCGGGTCTTCGTCGTCGATACAAACTGATATTACGGGGTCGCAGGTCAGTTCAGCTGATTCTTCTTCGCGATCCTCCATAATCTGTAATTGCTATAAGAGTTTGGAGAGTTCTTTCACTGACTCCCTGTCCGTCTTCATCTTCTTGCGTTCTGACTTGGCTATCGGATCGGTGACAGGATTCTTGAGTTTGTGTGCAGCTAGGAAGCATACGCGGGACTCCTTCTGACTTCCCAAAATTGTTTTGACTCTGCTCGGTGTTGGGAATTTTACGTAGAGATGGTAGGTCGAGGCTACGACGCGCATTGAATTCAACCAAGGTGTTCCGATGATGACGTTATAGATTGCCGGGTGATCGGCTACAGAAAACTCCACGATCTTGACTACTCCTCCAGCTTGCACAGGCAGTTTGATCGTCCCGATTGTCATCGTTGTTTCTCCGGAGAATCCAATCAACGGTTTTGGGGTTGCCACTATGTCGGACAGATTGATGTCCATTCATTTGAGAGATTCTTTGAAGATTATGTCCACCGTGCTGCCCATATCCACCAGCACCCGGGCTACGTCATAACCACTGATGATCAACTCGATCACGAGAGGGTCGTCATGCGATTTGTCGATTCCGGCTGTTTCTCTTTCTTCGAATGAGATTACGTCATCTGGAAACTTGGAGGGTGCGGACCAGTTAACGCTGACATCGGCTCGCCGTTGAAAAGCTTTAATCGAGGAGACGGTATCTGAGCAATAGTGAGATCCGCCCATTATCTTGTTGATCCGTCTTCTTGGTCCAGATTGTGGAGCTTCGTCATTCTGCCTCCCTCGCATAGGAAGATCTTCAATTGCCTGCTTGGGGCGGTTTGCGTTGGTATCCATGTCGAAGTCCTTGAGGCTAATGTCTCCTTTGAGTTTGCCAGCCACCAGTCTTGCAGCGAGTTTCAAGCCTAGGATGCGACAATTCGCAGTCGAGTGTCCGAAGATATGGTGATGTTCGCAATAAGCCGTCTCGTCGTAAGTTCCTTGGCCCCTGGTCCATGTGCTACTCCATGTACCTCTTCCTCGGCCTTGGCCTCGTCCTTGCCCGTATCCTGACGAGTCAACTTGGTAGTTATGGGCTCCCTTGAATCCTCCTTCGTGTTGGATGTATCCAAAATCTTGGCTGCCCTTTCTGTTATTCGGTGGATTTGGAGCAGAGGGAAGATAGTTCGTGGACTTCACCTTTCCGTGCTTCTGGGCCAGGATCTTTACTTCTTCTTCGTTGGAGGCGAGTCCGTTGCTTGATGCAATGCATCCTGGATCGTGGTTGGAGAGTTTAGTGCAATCTCCTTCCGAAAATCTGAGTCGAACCACAGGGCTTTCTTTAATGCTTGCAACGTGGCTTCGTCACTTATCCCTTCTACTTTTGACAGTACCGACTTGAATCGTTCGAAGAAAGTTCGTAACGTCTTGTTTTGTCCTTGTCCCATAGTCCATAGATCCGCATCGAATGTTCGGCGCTCCATGAATATAGCATAGTGTTTGAGGAATGCCGACGACAGCTGATTGAAATTGTCGATCGAATTTCTTCCTAGTCTGGAGAACCATTGGAGAGCTGTTCCTTTAAGGTGCTCAACGAACAGGAGACATTGACCAGCGTCTTCTCCTCCTTCTCTGAAGTTTGCTCTTCCCATTGCTATCGTGAAGGCGGTCAAGTGCTCATTTGGATAAGCTTTTCCTTTGTAAACCTATATTTTCATCTTCCCCGGATAAGCCTTGGTAATTCAAGTCGTGAACGGGGTATTCTTTGCTTCTTCAAGCACTCGGTCAAGTTCAGGAGCCTTGCTGGTAGCCCTATGCATCTGAGATCGAACAAATCTCATCTCAGCGGCAGCTCGCTCCATGCCGGCCCAAATTTTGGCCATCTCCTCCTTCTAGGCTCGGATTATCGCTTTTCGCGATTCTTTGATCTGGGATCGTTGGGCCCAGAGGATGTTCTCCTCTTCCTCGGTCAGGTATTGATAATGGCCTAGGTTGGTACCACTTAGTTCGACTTGAGTTTTGGCTGCTCCTGCTAGTTCAGCTTCGCGGTGGGTTTCCAGGCCGTGTTCACCCTCTGGGTTATCCTCCGGGTCGATCACCGGATTCATTCTGTCTACGGTCTGGGTGTTCGTTCCCTGCACTGCCGCATTCAGTTCGGTGGTTGTGGTTGGTTGGTTCGGAGGAAGTAATCTGCCTTGGGTTCTCGGTGCATGGTGAGGTGTTGAGAAATCGAGGGCCGTTGGATAGAGACGTCGAAGAGGGCACCTCATTAGGTCAACTCCTGAGCCTCTACCTTGGCCAAGGCTCACCGTCGCAAGGACTTCCAGCTTATTGGTCACCATTGTGTTTAGCTCGTCCTGCTCCTCCGCCTTCTTGAGCAGCGTATCTAGCATCGTCTTGATATGTGCCAGGGCCTCTGGGCTTATCTCCAAAGCCGCAAGCACTGGTGTGTCTTTCGCTGTGGATCCATCGACCCCAGCATCCTGCGGGTCATCAGTTCATCTTGCCCCGTCGTCAGTCATCTTCTTCGAATCGTTCGTACGGTGGTTCCTTGGAGTAAGAAAGTTTCAATGCCCCTCCTTCTAGCGCCAAATTGTGGGAGTCGAAATCAACACAATTAGATTTGTCGGAGGTTTGTTAAGAGGGATGAAATTTCTGCGTATGAACCACGAAAGCGAAGATCCAAAGATGGTTTTTATTAAGCTATTTCGAAAAAACTTTTCGTATTAGTGTTTGTAGAGCAAAAAGTCTAGGGTTTTGCTAAAAATTGCGGATCCCTTTTTCAAGAGATGTACATAGATATATATACTAGCTTGAGTCTGCCAGGTCAATCCTTAAAAGATAAGGAAAACTTCCTAATCCTTCGGGATTTCCGTTTTAGCTAAGTCGGCTTGACTTCATGGGCCTTTGTATCGTTGTAGGCCGATGATGGGCTTGTTGTCTTCGTATAGAAATGACTACGGCCGCTGCTTCGTATAGAAATGACTTCGGCCGCATCATCTTCTGGCTTCGTATGGAAATGACTTTGGCCAGACAGCTTCGTATGGAATTGACTTCAGCCAGACAGTTTCGTATGGAAATGACTTCGGCCAGACAGCTTCGTATAGAATTGACTTCGGCCAGGTAGTTTCGTATGGAAATGACTTCGGCCAAGATGACTTTGGCCGGGACTCGTTTTCGTATAGAGATGACTTCGGCCAAGATGACTTCGGTCGGGAATCGTTTTCGTATAGAGACGACTTCGGCCGGGACTCGTTTTCGTATAGAGACGACCTCGGCCAGGAAGGCTTCGGCTGGGACTTGCCGAGGTGGAGCGCTTGTTGCCGAAGTGGATTGCTCCAAAGTGGACAGCTTGGCCAAAGTGGGCTGCGCCGAAGTGGATTGCGCCAAAGTGGACAGCTTGGCCGAAGTGGGCTGTGCCGAAGTGGACAGCTTGGCCGAAGTGGGCTGTGCTGAAGTGGACAGCTTGGCCGAAGTGGAGCTCTCATTGCCGAAGTGGGCTGTGCCAAAGTGGATAGCTTGGCCGAAGTGGAGCTCTCATTGCCGAAGTGGGCTATGCCGAAGTGGACAGCTTGGCCGAAGTGGGCTGTGCCGAAGTGGACAGCTTGGCCGAAGTGGAGCTCTTGTTGCCGAAGTGAGCTGTGCCGAAGCGGACAGCTTGGCCGAAGTGGGCTGTGCCGAAGTGGATACCTTGGCCGAAGTGGAGCTCTCGTCGCCGAAGTGGGCTGTGCCGAAGTGGACAGCTTGGCCGAACTGGATTCGTATCACGGCCGAAGCAAGCTCGTATCGTGCCTAAGTGGATTCTTATAAAAACGATTAAGGTCACGACTTCGGCCTTGTCCGATTCCTCGTACTTCAATACTTAGCCATTTTTTCATTGATCATAGCGGGGTGGATTTTGACCCCAACAAGCATTGGAAGGAGATTCTAGTGAACCGTTAGGAACGCAAGCAGTGAACCAAGCAGGACTACTTCTAAGAGTTTGAGAAGAGCAAGAAAAGGACGAGAAGCTATAAAAGATTACTGAAGAACTTAGAGGCCAAGACGGACATAACGCTAGTGGATATAATGTAGAAGAAGACGAAACTTTATTACTAAACGGGATGATCATAGTTCCTAAATGACAAGGACTGCGAGAAGAAATTCTAGGATTGGTGCATCATTTAGTGTTAAGTATTCATCCAGGGAATACTAAAATGTATCGGGATATCAAACGATATTACCATTGGCCGAGAATGAAGAAGTCGGTGGTACAATGGGTGGCACAATGTCAGACTTGTCAACAAGTCAAGGCAGAGTATCAAGTACCAGGAGGGTTACTTTATAGCTTGCCTATTCCAGAGTGGAAGTGGGATTCAATAGCCATGGACTTTGTCACAAGATTGCCTACAACGTGAGGAAGGCAAAATAACACCATATGGATAATAGTGGATAGATTGACCAAACTGGCTCATATGATACCCATGAAAGATACTGATAAGGAGGAGATACTAGCAGAAATGTATATTAACGAGATAGTGAGGCTCCACGGGGTTCCAGGAAACATCGTGTCCGATCGAGACCCAAGATTTACTTCGATATTTTGGAGGGCCCTGCAGAATGCCTTTGGCATGGATTTAAACATGAGTACATCATTTCATCCAGAGACGGATGGACAGACAGAAAGAACGATCAGGACAATTGAAGATATGCTAAGGATGTGCATACTTGATTGGGCATGTACTTGGGAAGACTACTTACCCTTGATTGAGCTTTCTTATAACAATAGCTTCCATATGAGTATTGAGATGTCACCATTCGAGGTTTTGTATGGACGGTCGTGCCGATCACCTGTATGTTCGGCAAAAATTCGAGTTAGACAGAAGTTTGGACAAAGGATTGTTGAGGAGACTACCAACAATATCCAAATGATCCAAACTAAAATGAAGAAAGCTCAAGATCGGCAGAAGAAGTACGCTGACCAAGGGAAAAGGGAGATTATTTTTGAAGTTTGAGATATGGTTTATCTCAAGGTAACCGCAACAAAGGGAAGAGATCAATTCGGGAAAGTTGGGAAACTAGCAGTTCGGTACATGGGACCATATCGAATCGCTGCAAGGATTGGAGAATTAGCATATCGATTGGAGTTACCGCCTAATATGGAAATGCATCATGTGTTTCATGTATCTTTGCTTCAGAAGCATATACCATATCCTAAGACAATAAGACCGCAAGAAGTATAAGAGTTACGTCATAATCTTACTTATACAGAGGGACCGATAAAGATTGGAGGAAGACGTACACTACAATTAAAGAACAGAGAAGTTCCTCAACTCTTGCTTTATTGGGGAAGGCGAGGTCGTGAGGTAGTGACTTGGGAAAATGAACAAAATTTTAGAGAAAAGTACCCGAAGATGTTCACAGAAGAAACTGAAAAATACCCAGGAGGACGCTCGAGATCTTCAAGAATTCGAGGATGAATTCTTATAAGGAGGGGAGAATGTAATATCCATGATAGAAAATTACAATGATCGAGGCATGGTGAAGCCACGTGGAAGATGCATGTCAGATTGCAGAGCATGATGCTGCCACGTGGCAAACACGTGGCAGATCGTAGAGCATGATGCTACCACGTGGCAGACACTTGTCAATCACAGTGACACATGTCAGACATGCATGCATTCTGATTTTTCTATTTAAACCTGCTAGATTTAGTATTTTCCACATAGAAAACCTTCCCGAAACTCCGTCAAAGTTAAAACGTGACTCGTAAGTGAGAATTTTGAGTTTTTGTGAATCGTTAGAGGATAAACACGGAGAATTTAAGTTCTGTTAAGAGAATCTGAACCATATGAGAAACGGTTGGTAAGAGTTTTTAGACTTAGCTTATATTCTTGATTAGAATTCCGTCTAAGCCTACTTTATATCTCGAGACTCAGTGGTTTATGAGACAAGGTGCTAGGATCCGAGGAAATCGTAATCTAGCAAACCTTCCAGCCGTAAAGAGTGAGTTCCGGTGGTTTTTAAATGGCTAAGAGCAGAGAGCACTAGTCGTGGTTATTTTTGCATGCACTGCATTTGATTAATTATTTTTATGCATGTGTTGAGTATGGTATGGATGTTGCGTAGGACCTGTGTAGTCATCTTGTACTAACTCTTTGATTGCAGGAGATGGGTTGTTTTAACACAAGGAAACGTATAGACCGAAAGGAACTCGTTGTTCTTGCTGCTAACAACCATCAATCGGATGAAGTTAGCGGTTTGTACAATTCCCGGGATTTGCACGGTATTTTTTTGGGTCGCGCCCATAATGGCCGTTTCGTTGCATGGTGTTGCATCAAATTCGCATTGTGAAGGCCTTTGTGGTTGTTAATGATTGTGTTATTGATTGATTGTTTGCTTCATATTACGCATGGTTGCTTATTTATGAATGCTTGTTATTGGGGTTCAGGTGGGAATCTTTATTGTATTTAGGAGGAGCCGGAGCTCACTGAGTAATCTTATATTACTCATCCCTCGCAATAAAATTGTTTTGTAGGTAACCCTAGTGGGAGCAAGTAGCGGGGAGCTCTGAAGGTTAGAAAAACTGAAAGTAGGTATTTGTTGCCTTTTGTAAAATTATAGTTTGGTAGTATTATGTAAGACTCGATTATACTTATACATGCATCAAATTTTTGGCGCCGTTGCCAAGGACAAATTTCGCTGCCTTTAATTTTCGAATTAGGATATAGTCTAAAAATTTATTCTTTCATTTGCTAATTTTTATTTTATTTTCGTTTCTTTGTTTATTTTGGTTCTGACACAGAAAGGATGAAAGAATTTGACAAGAATGAAGATCCTCCACCAGCACCTGACGGATTTCAAAGAAACAATCAATCTGTTTATTATTCGAACATACAATAAAAATAAAAATTATCAATATACCACAAATTTATATTTTCGAACGGTTATTAAAAAATTTCAACTCTTACTAATTTAAAAATTTGTGTTAGCTTCGAAATATAAAGATTTTGTTGGTAGGTTTGGATATATTGCATACAAATTTAAATTTTAAGGGATTTCTCAAAAATACAATTATATTTGATATATTACTCAAAAAAATTATTCAAAAATCTATATAAATATTGAATTGAATACCTAAATTTTAAAACGTAGGTTAAAGGTTTTGAATATAAATTTTGGACAGTGGCTATAACTAAATATAAATGCTGCATTTTGGAGACTTGTTCAATGATTCTAGACGTCCCAAGACATCATACCTTCGTGTCCAAGCTTTCAACTTTACCTATTTAGCCGATTGTGTCATAAAGCCTCCAACGGCCATATGCATTAAGTTTGAATTATTTGTTTATTTGTTTCTTTGTTTAAGCTTTTAGAACGGTAGGATTGCTTCATTTCAGAGCTTATATAAACTCGGTTTGTCCATTGTACAAAGCACCATTCATTTTGATTAATACAAAACTTGTATAGTTTTCTTTTCAAAGCAAGTCTTTGAGTTGTTCTTTATTCTTTAGAATTCAAGTGTGTGATTCACTTCTGTTTTATAGAAATCTCGGATCAGTTTGTTTGTGTGATTCAAACAATCAATTTCGTCCATTTGATTGAGCGAGTCAATCATTTCACCTTTCACCCTCTACCTTCATTCCACTTCTGTGTCCCTTAAGCTTGGAGTCTCTTGATCATTGAGTGATCTAAAGTTGGAGTGATTCAAATCTTATATAAGTTCTCGTCATATCCTCGCGGAATCCAGACTTGTGCCATAGTCCACTCTTTAACGCTGCAAGTGCAATAAGGTAGTTCACATAAGATATTTTAGCTAGAGTTCCTTTGAATTTCTTCAAGTATTCGTTGTTTAAATCGTTCGGTCCTTGGGATAATGCCCAAAGATCTGCATCTGAATTGACCTTTTCGATAAACATGGAATATTGTTTCACAAACGCAGTTGACAGCTCGGTGAAGCTATAAATCAACCTTTCTTCCAACTTAGAAAACCTATCTAGAGCAGATTCGACAAGGTGCTCTACAAATAGCTTATACAAACCTGTTTCCTTTTCTTGTTTACAAAAGTGAGCTCTTCCGTCTGCGATGTTGAACGCAGTCATATGAGCTTGTGGGTCAATATTTCCTCGTAAATCGGAAGGCAAAGTTTTTCGACATCCCTTACTTGGGTATTCTCAATTCTCTCTCTAATTGGAGTTTGTTTTGTTTCCTCGACTATGCAGTTGGTTTCGGGTACAGTGATAACTACTTGATGAACTCTAGAATTCATTGCCATGAGATCCATATTAGTCTTTTTAATTTACATTTGGAGGAATTCCATATTTGAGCCTGATATACCTTGGATTTAACCGGCTGTTATTATGTTTTAATAGGTTTTTAATAATTGTATTTGATTTTGGTATTTTATTGCTGCTTTTAGTGTTTTTGTGGATTTTAGAGTCTTTCCAGAAATTTGGAGCAATTCGGACCAAAAAGATGCAAAACAAGCAATTTGAAGGTTGGACAGCTTCTAAGCATAAAATGTTTCGCATCAGATACAGACTTTTCCACCGTTGGATCAAGCTCAAAAATTATACCTCAAGATAGATGGGATTGTAAGAGTAGATTCCCATATTAGATCATGAAAATCCAATGGTGTGTTATCAAGATATGCTCAATTTACTAAAGACTGGTCGATCTGGATTCGAGGAAAAACAAGCAGAGGAGTTTAAGAGTGATCGATCGAACACCACCTCAGCGATTGATCCATCACCCATCCGGAACTTTGATTGGGAATTATTTTATGCAACGATAGATCGATCACACCCCAAGCGATCGATCGAACGCCCTCCTAAAAAGGGAGTATTCCTTTTTCGTCTTTATCTCCTAAATATTCAAGGGAATATAGTGTACCACCATATACCTATATAAAAACACAGAGGACACCAAGCAAAACCAGAGCTTAATCACCATCTCAATAGCCACCAAAAGTTTCATAGTTTTAGGTTTTATCTACAGATTTTTACGTTTTGTTCGATAAGAGAGAAACTCTTGCCTCCTTGTACCTTTTGGAGAAGTTTTTTAAACCCTTTTACTTGTATACTTGTGTTTTATGAATATCATTTTGTCTTATTTTTTTGCTTTGATTTTCATATCCACGATTAAGTAGTGATTCATTGGGTTTAAGAGATAATTCGATAGGAAAAATCATGGCTTCATAAATCATATTATTAGAATATAAATTCAATTAGGGTTCTTCATCTAAACTTGTATATACTACATGATATAGCTTAGATACCTAGTGACTGATTTTAGATTGGCTTTTGCTTTCACATCACTTGTTTAACCAATCCAAACTAGTCTAGGTGAACTCGGCGTCATAACCTGCGAGCGCTGAATTATGGAGCCGAGCGAACATATCAACTATATTCTGAAAATTGCATTCTTAGCTTTTTAATTGCCTGCGAGAGTTGAGTATTTGAGATTTTCAAGGATAGGCAGTTATCGCTACGAGAGTAGGTTAGTCACAAAATACTGATTTGAGTTCAAGAATTTTAATTGGTTAAAATTATCTATTCGAAAGCCTTTAATAATTAATCAATGAATCACTAGAGAAATCCCTAATGCCAACACTTAGTTTATTTGATTAACTTATTATTTTAAATTGCTTTCTTTTGCCATTTTTATTTATTATTACATCACAAAACAACCCTCCATATTTCTTTTTTTTTTTAACTTTAATCCTAATTTTACAAATTTATAATGCCCACTTAGTCCTTCTGGATTCGATACCTAAATACCATAATCGTCTACTGTGCATTTGCAGTTTAGATTAGTGTGTTTATTTTGGGTAAAATTTATACATACATCAAATTTTTGGCACCATTGCCAGGGACCAATTATGATGCCTTTAATTTTTGAATTAGGATATAGTCTAAAAATTATTCTCCCATTTGCTAATTTTTATTTTATTTTCGTTTTCGTTGTTTATTTTGGTTTTGACACCGAAAGAATGGAAGAATTTGACAAGAATGAAGATCTTCCACCAGCACCTCGCGGATTTCGAAGAAACAATCAACCTCCACTAACCATAGCGGACCACGATTCACCAGATGGATACTTCCAGGATCGATCTGTTATCCAAATAACTTATTATAATATAGCTATAATAATATTATGGTTCATACTGTATATATTTTTCTTTCACCCCACAAATAAAATAAAAATTTACACTATTAATATTTTTCATGTAAATTCTCTTTTAAAGTAACCAAGTTCTTTAATTAACACAATTTCATGCATTAAAAGTAATAAAATAATTAATTTATTAGTTTTTCCTGATATAAATTATATTTGTCTGGTGCTGGAAATAAATAGATATTTTTATCAACATATATAATTTAAAATAGACATTCTTAAAAAACATATTGGTTTTTTATTTGAACATACCATAACAATTAAACTTTTCAATATACCACAAATTTGTGTTTTTGAACGGTTATTAAAATTTATAAACTCTTACTAATTTAAAAGTTAGTGTTAGTTTTGAAATTTAAGGATTTTGTTGGTAGTTTTGGATATAAAGCATATAAATTTGCATTTTAAGGGATTTCTCAAAAAAAAAAAACAATTATATTTGATTACTCAAAAAAATCTTCAAAAATCTATATAAATATTGAATTGAATACTTAAATTTCAAAACGTACGTTAAAGGTTTTGAATATAAATTTCCGACAATAGCTATTACTAAATATCATTGTCTCTTGGATTAAAAGAATATATATAATTTGTCAGTATATAAGACTTCGCTTTTACAAGCCTTTTAGTTAAAAAGTTGCTATCTTGTACACAAGTTTATTAAACTCTCTCTAGTTGTTTATTCCTTTTCTTATTAATGGAGATTCTAATTTTTTTATATACTTTTTAAAAAATTGTTTTACAAACTCTATAGTTTAAAAAAAAAAGTTGGGTATAAAAACGCATGTTTGAAATAGTTCAGGTTGAAAATTACAATTTTTCGTTGTTTTGGGTACACGAAATCAATTTTGTTTTGCCAATGTGGTATCTACCTCAGCAAAATTTAACGGTTGACTAACACCATCTCCCTCAATATTGGTTTTGGTTAAACGGATACATGTAGGAAATTTGAATAAATACATTGATCAGATTGAATTTGGCTAGGTATTAAAATTGGAGTATAAAAACGCAGGTTCGTTTGAAAATGGTTGTTTTCCCTATCATGTTCACTACTAGTGGTTGGTGCGTTTCATTTGAGACATTGTAAATTTATGTTGCTGATTTACTGTGTTATAAGTAATTCAGATATTAACGCACCTCTATTCCCAATAACACATAATATTGATCGACTAAATACATAGAGTCAGCCTAATTAATTATGTGCAAATATGTAAATATCTTTTTAGTACTTGTTGATAAATAAAATCACGATCTCGAGGCAAGAAACATAATCAAATATAAAACTATAAAGAGTAGGAGAAGAATTTCCATCGGAAGATAAAGTTGAAAGAAAAAAGAGATGAATTTGAGACTAACAGAATTGAAAGAAAAGAGATCAATATCTAACAGAGTTGGAAGGACGATTCGAGATTTTGAGGGGGAGTATTAGGAATATTCCATATCTCAATATTAATTGTATATTCTCATATATTTACATTCTCATATATCTTAGGGAAAAACTAGGGAAAACCCTAAACCAATGCAATATATATATTAAGTCTGGCAAAAACTATAAAGAGTAGGAGAAGAATTTCCATCGGAAGATAAAGTCGAAAGAAAAAAGGAATGAATTTGTTCCTATATCTAAAAGAGTTTGAAGCACTATTCGATATGGAGAAAGCAGTGTGTAACCATGGCTTCTTCATGATGGCTCCAAACGTGTGGAATCCTTTAAGAAAGTCACTAAATCGACCTTTAACCCTTTCGAATTCCTCTTCGGTCAATGTTACGATCTCTCATCCTTCTAGTCTCACTTTTCTTGTAATCCAAGTTCACGGCATCAACAATGTCTCACCGGTTGACGAATAACTCATCTTGCAACAAGTGGCGAGGATGTTGAGAATATCAGCCGAGGACGAACGTGACGTGACCGAGTTTCAACAACTCCATGAGGCCGCAAAGAAGAGTGGTTTTGGTCGAATCTTCCGCTCCCCGTCTCTCTTTGAAGATATGGTAAAATCTATTTTGTTGTGTAATTCTACTTGGCAGAGGACACTAGATATGGCTTCTCGCCTCTGCGTATTGCAATCAAAGCTAGCCAACCGTACAATTAGTTCTAAAAAGAGGAAACGAGACCCGAAATCCGTGGGAGAAACAATGGGAAACTTCCCTAGTGCCAAGGAAATAGCTAGCCTTAGCAAAGAGTTGATCAATGAGCACTGTAAACTTGGGTACAGAGCAAATTGGATTGTTAATTTAGCAAAGATGGTTGAAAGCGGGTCACTAAATCTTCAAGAGATGGAAAGGAGAGATATGGAAGCAGAGCAAGTTATCGGGAAACTGAGAAACTTAAAGGGCTTTGGGGTTTTTGCAACTGCAACAGTGCTTATGTGTATTGGTTATTACCATCTTGTTCCATCCGATACCGAGACCCAAAGATTGTTACGAGAGGTATATATATAAAATACTTAATTCCCTTTATTATCATTAAATCTAATATAATCTAATGTTTGGAGGTGCATGGAATAGAGAAATGTTCGAAAGAGACGGTAGAGAGAGAAGCACATCTATTGTACGACAGATTCTCTCCATTCCAGTCCTTAGCCTACTGGTTAGCTTATAGCTAGTATTTGTATTTTCTAAGCATAGTTTTGATATATATATCGTCCATTGCTATATATGGCTTCTCCTTGCACTATAGGTTTGATTTGATCCAAAACTATGAAACAAAACTTGGGAAGCTTAGCGAGTTGAGTAAGGGTGACTACAACAGGGTTAGCGGATGCTCTCACATGAAGCAGCTCAAGGTAGACTAAATGAATATCTCTCTTTCTCTCTAAAAGCTACGTGTGGGTTTTATTTCTTTCATGTTCTTTTTTTTTAAGTTATGTCTTTCTTGTGGTTAATGTTTTGTAACATTTCGCTTTAATGGTGTGAGAATTAAAGATGGGAGAAATGTTTTTGGTGATTGGAAATAATGTACACTAAAATGACGGTTAAGAAACATGAGTTTAATAGTGGAGGTTTTATCAGTGGAGGTTTGCGACCTCGACAGCGAGGGAAAAATATACAGAAATAGCTATTCAATTAAAACCCAAGCAAGCAAGCTAATTGATGGCGCGAGAAAACTTATAGAGACGAGAATAGTTAGAAGTCAATTTATTGAAGTGTGCTGCAGGCTTCTATCAAGAGTTTCTAGAATAAACACGCAAGTACCAATTTATGTAACACCAGAATATTGACATCTGCACATCTCTTTCGATATGCCAGAGCCTAGAGTGCTCAAGTTCATTGATAGAGGAACGCCAAACTATTGGCCCCTTTCATTCTGTTTTAAATCTCTTAACCTCTCGGTTCCTTAAAGGTAGAAATAGACATACACATATAAGAAGAAGCAGAAGATGCTTTCTTTGAAGGAGGATTGGACTTATAGAGAGAGCAGCAAGTTATTAAGCTTTTCGAATACGAAGGAGAAGCAATGAGCAAACTGGATTGTCTTTCTCAGAGAATAGGCTGCGGCGGCGGAAGTGAGGAAAAAATTAGAGAGAGAAAAACTAAAATAGACAAACACAAACCGGTGATGTGAACTTTTTTTAATCTGAGGTGTATTAATTAAAATGTTCTAATAGGTTGTGAAGAAATTGAAATTTTTTATGAGGTGGCAGCTCCATAATGCTTGAAAATGCTGATGTGTCTTTCTCTAGAGAGACACTTGTGTTATTATAGTGTTGATTTACCTACGTAAATTATTAGTACTTTCATTGTAGCTATTACTATTGTATTTTCCTTTCTGGTGCTTGATCCTTATTCTAAAAAGCGTATTGGTGTCCGGATGGGAAGCTGGGTCGAGGGTATGTACAACCTTGGGACGTCGTGGGAAACTCGACTGGTAGGTCGTATGATTCTCAACCCTGGTCGGGATATTATTGATCATAAGACGTGGATCCAGGACGTGATATCTCGACCAGGGGCATGTTCGGGTTGGATACCAATCACGGGTATTGGTCTGTGTTTGTAACCGGTGGATCGAGGAAATTTGGGTCGAGATATCTGCCTATGGGTCGAGGAATGGTCTTGTACCGGTCACGTGATTGTGGTCCATATCCGTGACCATTATTCGTGAGACATGGATCGAGGGGGATGCGGGTCATGGTATGAGCTAAGGATCGGGTATCGGTCACAAGATTTTTCTGGTACCCGTGACCGATATTGAGGTTAGTCGAGGGGCGGTACCGATCTCTCCCTTACCGGGATAAAGGTTGGTGATGTGTTACCAGTATAGGGGTATCAGTCACGGTTCGTGACCCGTATCCGTGACCGATATGACCCGGTCACACTTTTTTTCTTTTTAATATAAGTTTTGTAAAATCCTCAAACTTAAAAATAAAATAGTTAAGCATAAAACTAAATCATAAAAATTAAAATTAAAACTTTAAACTTAAAATAAAGCATAAAATAAAATAAAATTGTGGGTTACCTCCCACAAAGCACTTATTTAAAACCAATTAGATCGACTCCGTTATCGTTTAGGCATGAGATGAATCATATAAGGGAATTGTTTCCCTCTCGTATTCTTTGACATCTGCAATATATGGTTTCAGACGTTGTCCATTGGCAGTAAAGTCACCTCTATTGCGGTTCCAAAGAACCAAAACACCATATGGTTTAACCTCTTTTATTTTAAACAGTCCTGACCATCGCGATCTAAGCTTACCGGGAAAGAGTTTCAGACGTCAGTGGAAGAGTTGGACCTAGTCATTTGGCTAAAATGTCATAGGGACAATCTTCTTGTCATGATTAGAACTCTCATAGGCGCGATGAAGAATTTCATGCAACTCATTCAACTGAATTAGACATCTCTTGGTTGATGTCTTGATGTCGTAATTTAGCTTTTTTAGTGCCTATTCAGAATTTTACTCAATCTCATCAAGAAGATGACATGCCTTTCTCATCGATCGTGCTTCATGTCCTTGGCTTGTTTCTCCTCGAACCTCAATTGACCAGTCTTCAGTAAATCAAGCATTTCTTGAGATCGCACCATTGAATTTTTACGATCTAATATGGAAATCGAAGCCCATACTCCCATATATCTTGTGGTAAAATTTGAGCTTGATCCAACACTATAAAGGTCTCAATCTGATGAGAAACACGTGATGTTCATGATCTGTCTTATCTTCAAATTGCTTGTTTGCATCTTTTTAGTGAAATGTGTTCCAGTTTCCTGTAAAGACTCTAAGATCCACAAAAACAAAAACCAGCCATAAAACCGATAAAATCTAAGGTATATCATCCATTTTCTTGGGCATTCTTTGCCTTTATATTTTTTGATATTGTAGATGTACTCGGTGTCTCCATGCACTTGTTTTTTATCCTTTCTTGATGTGGCATGGTACTTAGCCCCTTTTTATGATTTGTAGCACTCAGCCAGAATAATTTTATCTTCTTCTACGGTGGTCGAGTTCGAACCTCGGTGAGTGTATCTTGGATTGTAGCAGGAGATGTTACCGTCATATCCTCGCAGAACCGAGACTTGTACTATAATCCATCCTTTAACGTTGCAAGCGCAATAAGGTAGTTAACATAAGACATTTTAGCTAGAGTTTCTTAGAATTTCTTCAAGTATTTGCGGTGTGAATAGTTCGGTCCTTGGGATAATGCCCTAAGATCTGCATATGAATTGATTTTTTTGATAAACATAGAATATTTTTTTACAAAAGCAGTTGACAGCTGGGTGAAGCCATCAATCGACCTTTCTCCCAACTTGAAAACTAATCTAGAGGAGATTTGGCAAGGGGCTCTGCAAATAGCTTACACAAATCTGTTTCCTTTACTTGTTCACAAAATTGAGCTCTTCTGTCCGCGATGATGAAAGTAGTCATATGAGCTTGTGGGTCAATCTTTCCTCGTAAATCGGAAGCCGAAGTTTTCCGACATCCCTTACTTGGGTATTCTCAATTCTCTCTGTAAATGGAGTTCATTTTATTTCCTCGACTACACAGTTGGTTTCGGCTGCAATGTTAACTGCTTGATGAACTCTAGAATTCATTGCCATGAGATCCTTATTAGTCTTTTCATTTGACATTTGGAGAAATTCCATATTTAAGCTTAATATACCTTAGAATTAACCGGTTTTTATATTTATAGCTAATTTTAGTGTTTTTGTGGATCTTAGAGTCTTTACAGGAATTTGGAGCAATTTGGACCAAAAAGTATGCAAAACAAGCAATTTGAAGGTTGGACAGCTTTTAAGCATAAAATGTTTCGCATCAGATGCATACCTTTCCACCGTTGAATCAAGCTAAAAATTATTCCACAAGATAGATGGGAGTGTAAGATTCGATTCTCTTATTAGATTGTGAAAATCCAATGGTGCGATCTCAAGATATGCTCGATTTACTGAATACTGGTCGATCTGGATTCAAGGAAAAACAAGCAGAAGAGTTTAAGAGTGATCCATCGATCACCACCTCAGCGATCGATCGATCACCCATCCGCAACTTTGACTGGGTATTATTTTCAGCAGCGATGGATCGATCTCACCCCAAGCGATCGATCGCCCTCCTAAAAAGGGAATATTCCTTTTGTCTTTATCTCCTCAATCTTCAAGGAAATATACTATAACCGCCATATACCTATATAAAAACACAGAGGAGACCACAGAAATGAAAGCTTAATCACCATCCTTAATGGTGATTCATCTTGATTATTCTCTTGAAAGTAGCAGTGGGAAGTATCTTGGAAAATCCACCAAAGTTTCGCTTGAACGAATTTGTAGAACATACAAATCCCCATTCTTCTGCAGCTCATGGGTCTTTTAGATGATTCATCTTGATCATTCTCTTTGTCCCTCTTGATATCATTAATGTATGAGATTCCTTTGGGAGATTGATAGACCTTCATATATCATTGTAATTATAACATTCATCCTTAATTGTCTATCATTTGCGTGTTCGTTGTTGTCTCATTAAAAACCTTGTCATAGAAAAACTCAATGGGATAAAAACTATGATAAGGGGAAAAGAGTACAACCACGCTTTATCATATATATTCCTCCTCCTCGGAAGCATCATCTTCAGGAGATGCATTCCGAACATATATACCATCTTTTTGGGAATTACTATAAGCATAATCTTAATGAACAAACTCGTATGATTGTCATATTATCTCTCGGATCATTTGGACTTCTGGTCCATAGCATCCTTTCCTTCTTATCATACAAAATCTCATCTTTCAATCATGAAAAAGATCGATAAATTGGTTAAATATCAGTTTAAGTATGGTACTGCAAGAGCAAATATATGTGAGTATTCTTATATAAAATCCTGCAAGGATCTTTCAATATAACATCTCTTTCGCTAGATATTAAATTTGTAATTCTAAGCAAAATTTATCTTTTCAAGATCTTTCATCTTGGATTATTTCTTCAAATATTTCAGTGTATACAAATCTCTTTAGGAGTTCCAATGATGTTCAAATCATCAAATCATTTCCCGAATCTCCTTATAAATATGCATGGACTAATAAGATCATTCTTATAGCCTTCTCTTTATTAAGTACTCACTGAGGCGATTATACCACATACGCCCTGATTGCTTCAATCCATAAAGAGATCGATTTAATATTATGCAGTAATATTCAGGTTTTGCTCGAAATTCGCACGAAACGGATTCTGTCCGAAATTCGCAGGAAACGGATTCTGCCCGAAATTCGCACGAAACGGATTCTGCCCGAAATTCGCACGAACTGATTATGCCCGAGATTCGTACGAATATGATTTTGCCCAAGATTCGTACGAATATGATTTTGCCCGAGATTCGTACGAATCTGATTCTTTACAGAAATCATGTGCTTCACAGAAATCCTTCTTATGGCAGTTTATATCCTTCTTGGACTTTCATATAAATATCATTATACAATGGTCATTTATCATATATTATTGTCATCGTGCTACTTATTATAACTCTGCCGGATTTTCGATGATGTCCAAATTAAAAATCCCTTTGATCTTTTGATAAATCAACATGGGTACACATTTACATGATTATACCCCATCCTACATATTTTCCTTTCATTCCATCGAGTAGAGTTCTCAGGAACATTCTCATGATATCATTAATCCTTCATGAATTATATCCTTCATATTTATATCCTTCAAGAATTGCATATAAATATCATTATCCAGTGTTCCATCTCTTATTGCCAGACTTATAAGATATCTAAAAGTAATTGCATCCATCACAAGAGAATATATCTCTTCATAATATATTCATTGTCTTTGTGATAATCCTTGTTCAACCAAATGTGCTTTATATCTCACAATTTCACTGTTTTCACTATTCTTTCACACAAGACTCTTTTATCTTCCACTGGTTTTACACTTCAGGTGCACGGACTACTGGTCCAAATATTTCTCTGCAAGAGATTATAATTATACGTCTATTTCTTCCTTTCCATTTTGGCCAATCATTACTCTGTGTACACTTTTTAATTGACTTTTCTTATGATCCTCTTTCTTATTCATAATATCAACTGCTCATAGGATGCAAAAATATTACGACGTCGATTTGATTTTTTTATTCTATTTTATTTCAGACATGACATAACTAGCTAGATCTTTTCATTGTCAGGTACCTGAATTTATTTCTTTGTTGTGTTTATGTCTCTTAGAGATCATTCAGTCTCTTTTGGAGATCATTCGAAATCTTTCTTTCCTCGATCTGGTCATTCTCAATTTCTACTCCTTTTCTTTTCCGACGATTCTTATATTTGGAACCAAATAGGCCTATCACGCTTCATGCGATCTTTAGACTCACTATCAGTTTGATATTGTCCTTCCGAAACATTAATTTTAATTCGAGCAAATATAGCTGGTATAGGTGACTTCATCACTCTATTTGGGTCATCAAATGCGTCTCGCAATTAATACGCTAAGTTCTGCTTATGAATTATCTTTTTGGACTTCTAGTTTTCATTCTTTAGTCTGAGGATCTATAATAATTCATTCCAACTTATTTCTTTCTCCAGCTGTTTACTTTATCCCCCTAATGTTGGAAAAACTGACTCATTAAAATGAGAGTCTGCAAATCGAGTCTTAAATAAATCCTTCTTGGATGGCTCTAGATGCTTAGATATCAATCATATCCAACATATATTCTTATCCTCCTTTGAGGTCCCATCTTAGAGCGCTGTGATGAAGTACTTTTCACATTCAAAGATTTTTTTCAGATGGGAACTATTTGGTTTCTGACCCTAAACCAATAATGATGGGGAGAACTGATGATTACTCATTGGCATGATGCGACTTCATACTGCTAAACCACTTTGTGTATGAACATAAGCTTCAGGATGTTCAACACTTGTCCCAATTGATATGCAGTAATCAGACTTCAAACATAAATTCACCAGCATTATCAAATCAAATTGCCTTTAAATAAAAATCTGGAATATTCTCGTAAATTAACCAATTAGGCAAGTAACCTCGGAAACTCCAGGTTGCAGGTTGATAACAAGGATAAACGTGACCATCTAGTCGATGCGTCCATCGACCTTATACGTCCATCGAGTCAATGCGTCTATCAACTCGATGCATCTACTTGATATCGCTCAAATTAAAACCCTAGAGCTACTCTCTCAAATTAAGAGATCAATGTAGTACTTAGGGGTCGAATCCACAAGGACTCAAGAACCTCACGATAGACTTTTTCGTTTCGAATTCAGCTAAGCGAGTATGAAATAAATCAAATAACAATGCAAATAAAACGGTTGTTTATCAGATGGAGAAAGCGTCAGGTTCAGGGAATTTCTCAGGAATTCAAGTAATGAAGATCAATCAATTGATTAAGATCGAATTACGAACAAGTTCCAGAACTCAAATCACTAATGTAAAATAAACCAACTTTCATTGCGAGAATTAACTATGTTTAAAACTTAAGAAACCAACTTTCTTTGCGAATCCTAAATTCTAAACAAGCATTAAGCGCAGGTTCGATTTGTTCACAAATTATCTAATCCAAATTTCTTTGCAATTATCTAATTTGCTCACTATAGGTTTTAATCAGATTATAAATCACACTATCGTGCCAATTTAACAACCTAAGATCAAGATTCTAGGTGATCAATCTAGAACTAGCTTTAAGTGCAACCTAGGTGAAGAACTATCAAGTTTGAATTCTAACCAATAAATCAATACATCATTCGATGAAATCCCTAATGAGAATCCCTAACCCAACAAGGGATCTACTCACTCATATCAATTGAAATCAAAGACATGAATAAAGCAAATATCATAAAAATCAGAAAAGAGGAATAGAAACAGGGGTTCGAAATCTTCTCTCAGAGTAGTACAAAGTATCAGATCAGCCCCAAGCTCTAAATCTCTCCAAGTTCTTCGTCTAAAAACCCAAGCAAAAATCGTTCAAGTGTAAAAAGATAGATGCCTCCTAAGAAGCTTCAAAACCCTAAAAATATAGTCTAAACACGAGCTGGGCTCTTTTTGTAAATACATGAAACTTCAGGGCAAAGTTGCAAATCTCCAACATTGTTGGTCTTCAAGTGGAGGTGCAGAAATCGGGCTGTGTCGACTGACGTACATGGCTGTGTTGGTTGATGCACATGGCTGTGTCGACCGATGCACATGTCTGTGTCGGTCGACACGGTTGAACTTGAAAAACACCAACTTTGACTTTTCAGCTACAATGCTCCATAATTGCTCCATAATATCCAAATGATCCCAAATGTGTGGAAACCTGAAAAAGACTCGAAAAGGACTCGGAAGGCACATAAAAGACTCGATTATATACATATATCATGACTTTAAAACCCATAAAACCATGATATATCAACTCCCCCAGACTTAGCTTTTGCTTGCCCTCAAGCAACAAAGAACTGAGTAAAAGGAAGAAGTTTGAAAACACGGAAACTCACCTTCTTTCAGAGCATCACATTGACCAATCACCATGTATTCCACATGCAACAAAAACCAGTCCAAATCAAACCACCATGTACTTCACCGTAGACATTCGCAGCTTTCTCGATTCAACCCACAATTTCGCAACATAGTCCATAAGCCCTTGATCGCTGGGTCTCATCTCTGATCTCAATGCCAAGAACTTTCTAGACTCATTCCCGTACAATACTATGACAAAGCAACCATACAACACTTGGTACTCTTTCTCTCCGCCAGACTTATTATTTTCTCATTCACCTTTTTTTTTTTTTTTTGAATAAGGTAATTGAAAGGTGTAGGCGAATAATGGCATCACGGGAACTTTTCCTAACCTCGCTTCCAACCTTTGCGTGATCATCTCTTTCAAAGTAAAATATTGTGGTCATGTGAAATTTTCCTACCCCTTTACTCAAAAGAAAATCATCTCATCTTTATATATTTATTACTTAGAACAAGGGAGAGGAGTACCATTTATTTTACACAGGTTGTCTTTTGTCAAGTATGAACGAGGAGTCAAGCCCTATGGACATCAATCACATCGAAGAGGTAAAAGGAACAATCAGAAATTAGCTCAGGCTTTAGTGGATGTCTGTTGGAAATATGGGAGTCTCAAGCCAGCTGGTCAGCCTTTGGTTTTTTCATTAGTCGGATCGGAACTGATTCTGCAACAATGGTCACTTAGATGAAATAATCAACACAACAAACCAAGAGAAAGATCATAGTTTCCAACAAATTTTTGACTCAATAAAACGACAAACTGACCCTAAGAAAATAAAAGATGTTGTTAGTAACCACCTCCCCCAGACTTGAACAACACTGTCCCCAGTGTTATGGAAGTATAGGTTTGGTGAAAAATGATATGAAACTGAGAAAATATAGAGAAACAGGAATTCGTACCTGTGTCGACCGATACAAGCAAGTGTGTTGGTCGACACGAAGGTGGTTGTTCTGGATAAATGGTCGTGTTGACCGACACAGACAAGTGTGTTGGTCGACACAGGGGATTCTAGCACAACGTTTCCTGGATGAGGTTGGTTTTTGTTTATGGCACAAATCTCAACCTGTGAAGAACACTCAAGCACAAATTTAGAACAACAACAGGGCATAATTCCAAGTTCTCAAGTTTCAAAAGCAAAGACGGACAAATGACGCAAGTTAAAACGACAAACGAAAGGGAGAAAAGAAACAAAAGTAAAGAAAAACCCAGGAAATTGGAGGCTGGATAACTAGTCCTCCGTGAGCTCATCGTCCATGCTAGTCGTCTGGTCAGAATCGCCATTAGCATTGTGAAAAGGAGGAGTGCGGGGGTCCGGAGTGGGTGAACGACGACGCCAACGAGTCTCAGAAGTGGGACGTGTACAAGTGACACTGGCTGCTAAAAGCTTCCACATCTGTCGCATAGTGTCAACCATGTACCTCTGGAAAGCAGGACCATCATCAGCATAACCTACAGGCGGCTCAGGAAACATCAAGTCGGGAAGTGTACCTCCAGCAAGGTCATTAACCGGCTCGTCCTCTACATCAGAAGGTGCAGCACTAGAAGGAGTCCCTCTACGAAGCTTACGTCACGAGACGGGCTCTAGAAGTGATGGATCGGGCTTGAAACTCAACAGTGACATATCACTGGTAATGGCGGTGAGCTTCCACTGTGGAAGTTTGATGCTCCAAACACGACCCTCCGAATCAGTGAAGACCCAAATACGACCGGGTTTCATCCATGTAGCGCTCCTCAAATGTGCTTGATCCATAAGCAGGCGGTCAGTGATGATAGTGGTGTTGCTCATAACGATGTTGAAGTGCTGGAAAATCGGAGTCAAGAGGCTCCCAACTCCTTCAACCTGTTTGCTCGTGAAAGCCTTTGATTTGAGTGTAGAGAGGTGGTTCGCGAAAACTGCTCCCATGTTCAAATCCTCACATGGCTCGGGATACTGCCAAAACTCCTCAGGAAATGTGTCCAATCCCGAGATAAAGGAGTATAAGCTCGGTCTTCCTCATCTTGCTCGGGTCGGTTTTACAGAGGATAGTGTTTCCAAAAACACGCAAAACATACCTCAAGACCAGGTGTCTAACGTCTGTCTGCTTGCTCACTCTTGACTCATAAACTCCATTGCCAAAGTGTGACCAGAAAGTGTTGATGTCATGCCACTCAGATGTGAGAACAGCTCGAGTAGGCTCCATATTGAACCTGTATAAACCACACAGATCAGTGATGGTGATACGATATCGCACCCCTTTGCACATGATGGTCAGGGCCCCTTCTTGTGCCACCTTGTTGGTCTCGTTGGCGTAATAAACCCGACAAGTGGCCAGAAACTGTCGCGCCAAATCTGGAAAAATAGCATATTGTTTGGTAGGCATGGTGCCTAAACCAATCTTCCTCAATATCCTCAGCACATCGGTCCCAATCCCCAAGTCCGTGACAGTGAAATGATCAAGCAACCGTGTGGGTTTCATCTCGATGGACTGCCACGCATTGTAGAAAAGCATGTCATACTCGTCCCAATCCTCTGAAATTGGTCTATTGTAGCACTCCGGCTGCTCAGTTTCTGTCTTCGGATCATGCTCCCAATGTCTTCACATTTTGACCTTGAGATGCTCGGGTTTAGGCCATGGGTGTCGGATGTAAGAATTGGTGAGTCCGACGGTTGGGGTTGTGGGCGTGGGTGTGTCTGAACTCGATGCCTCGCCTTGTTGCTTACGTGATCTTTTGTTGCGTGTGGTCATCTACATTCAAAAGCACAAGAGACAAACCAAAAACCCAATCATGTATCCACAAAAATCGACATTCAAAGCACAAGAAAATTCTAAATTGACAAAATTGGGTGCTAAATATCACAAGCAACAATCCATATTAAAAATCAACATCAATTTTGCTCATAATTAACCCCAATTTCGTGAAGTTACAAACCGAAAGCAAGTTTATCATCAAATCAAAACAATTCTCAAAATTCCTTCAAAATAGTCGAAACTAGCACAAACTTCTTCGAAAAAAAAAATCAAAATCGTTGTGATTTTGCCAAATAGAACAAGCTAAAAGAGGCGAAATTCGAAGTTGTAATCTTTGGGGCCGAATTTGAAATTGGGAGATTTGAAGAACATACCTCGAATTCGGCTTAAAAGAGTGTTAGATTCGGATTAAGAGTGAAAATCAAATGATTTTAGGCTTTCGAATCACCCAAATTGGTGAAGGATCAAATATTTTCGTGTTTGGGGGTGGTCGGCGGCGAGCTAGGTCGAGAGAGAGAGAGAGAGAAAAAAAAGACCGAGGAAGAAGAAGAAGAAAAAGGAAATTTAAAGATACTTACCTCGTGGCCGTCCGTGTCGAGCGATGCACACATGTGTGTCGACCGACACAAGCAAAATTTCCAGCAGTATCGGCTTGAGCGTGTCGACCGATACACACAAGTGTGTGGACCGACACAGAGACTCGTGGACGACAAATTTCCGAATTTTTCTGTACATGACACAAAAATACCAAAATCCAAAATAAAAACAAAACAAGACTCTGAAATTCATATTTATAGACTTACCGGTGGGTTGCCTCCCACTAAGCGCTTGTTTAACGTCATTAGCTCGACTGCAGTGCGGTTAGGCAGCGGGTGCATCAGTTAGAGACACAATGTGTCCTGATTGAGTTTCGGCTTTCACCCAGTAGTGTTTCACCCATTGTCCATTCACTGTGAACTCCTTACCTTCAGCACTTGTCAAGACGACGGCACCATATGGTCGGAACTCTTTGATAGTGAAAGGACCTGACCAACGAGAATGCAATTTTCCAGGAAAAAATTGTAAACGAGAGTTATATAGAAGTACCTGATCATTCGGTTTGAAGTTCCTGGAGATGATTTTCTTATCATGATATGCCTTTGTTTGCTCCCTGTATAACTTAGAGTTCTCATAGGCATGACATCTGATTTCATCCAGTTCGTTCAGCTGAATCAATCGCCTCTGCAGTAGACTTGATATCGAAATTCATCATCTTAACTGCCCATGCTGCTTTGTGTTCCAACTCAACTGGGAGGTGGCAAGATTTCATGTAGAGAAGATGGAATGGCGTAGTCCCAAGTGGCGTTTTGAACGTAGTCTTGTAGGCCCATAGAGCATCATCCAGCTTAGTAGACAAATCCTTCCTAGTCTTGCCCACGGTCTTCTCCAAAATCTCCTTGATCTGTCTGTTCGAAACCTCAACTTGTCCACTTGTCTGCGGATGATAAGGAGTAGCCACACGGTGATGCACACCATGCTTCTTCAGCAGCTTCTCGAAAACCTTATTGATAAAGTGAGAACCACCATCACTTATCACAATCCGAGGTACTCCAAATCGAGGGAAGATGAAGGTCTTAAACAGCTTAAGAACCACAGAGGCATCATTGGTTGGACTAGCGATAGCTTCCACCCACTTAGACACATAGTCCACAACAACCAAAATATACCGATTCCCGTAAGATGAAGGAAACGGTCCCATAAAATCAATACCCCAGCAATCAAATACCTCAACCTCTAGGATGAAGTTTTGTGGCATCTCGTGCCTCTTGCTAATCTTTCCCCTTCGCTGGCAAGCATCACACTGAGCTATGAATGTATTAGCATCTCTGAACATTGTTGGCCACCAAAAACCGGCTTGGAGAACCTGAGACACTGTCTTAAAGGTCGCGAAGTGCCCAGTATACTCAGAACCATGACAATGAAATAATACATCTGGAACCTCCGTCTCAGCGATGCATCTTCTGTACATGGCATCCGCGCAGTGCTTGTACAAGTAAGGTTCATCCTAGTAGAACCTTCTAATCTCTCTCAAAAATTTCTTCTTGGCATATCCCGTGAAATTTTCTGGCTTATCATCAGCGGCAAGGTAATTGGCAATATCAGCATACCATGGTCGATCGGGAAGAGTTACAGCGCATATATCCATGTTGTAGTCACCAATTTGGCCCGTAGAAAATTCTGGGTTCGCGCTCAACCTGTGTCGACCGACACAGACAAGTGTGTTGGTCGACACAGACACCTCAATTCAACAATTTCGCTGTTTTTCCTCTAAATCCAAAATTTGACCAATCTCAACCTTGTAGACATTCTCCTCAGGCAGAAAATCATTGATTGGGACATCTTCCTCAGGCAGAAAATCATTGATTCGGACATCATCTTCAACTCTGATCCTAGAAAGATGATCAGCAACTCTGTTCTCAACTCCTTTCTTATCTCGAACTTCAATATCAAACTCTTGGAGAAGCAGAATCCATCTCAACAACCTTGGCTTTGCATCCTTTTTTGCATCAAGAACTTCAGAGTCGAGTGATCCGTGTGTACTATCACCTTAGAGCCAACCAAATAAGGACGAAACTTCTCAAACGCGAACACCACAACCAACAACTCTTTCTCGGTAGTTGCATAATTCCTCTGCGCATCATCTAGTGTTATGCTAGCGTAGTAAATAGCACGAAGTTTCTTGTCCTTCTTCTGCCCCAGAACAGCTCCAACCGCGAAGTCGCTGGCATCACACATCATCTCGAAAGGCAAATCCCAGTATGGTGAACTTAGAATTGGAGCGTTCACTAATGCTTGCTTGATCAGTTCAAAAGCTGATTGGCATTCAGTAGTGAACTCAAATTTCACATCCTTACACAGCAAAGCAGTCAATGGTCTAGCGAGCTTGTTGAAATCTTTGATGAATCTTCTATAAAAACCAGCGTGCCCCAGAAAACTCCTCACAGCCTTAACTAAATCCGGTGCCTGCAAATTCATCATAACTTCAATCTTCGCTCGATCAACCTCAATCCCATTCTGCGAAAATTTGTGCCCAAGAACAATACCATCTTTGACCATAAAATGGCACTTCTCCCAATTCAGAACCAAGTGCTTCTCTTCACATCTAGCGAGCACCTTGCACAGATTTTCCAAACACTCATGATAAGATGGTCCATAGACTGAGAAATCATCCATGAACACCTCCATATAATCCTCAATCATGTCTGTGAATATAGACATCATACATCTCTGGAATGTCGCAGGAGCATTACAAAGTCCAAATGGCATTCTGCGATATGCAAATGTGCCATAGGGACACGTAAACATGGTCTTCTCCTGATCCTCGGGATGGATTGGAATCTGAAAGAAACCCGAGTATCCATCTAGGAAGCAATAGTAGGGGTGGTTAGCCAACCTCTCAAGCATTTGATCAATGAATGGCAACGGGAAGTGATCTTTCCTTGTCGCAGTATTCAGCTTCCTGTAATCAATACACATCCTATGTCTAGTCACAGTCCGCGTAGGAATCAGCTCGTTCTTCTCATTCTTAATCATTGTGACTCCACCCTTCTTAGGAACCACATGTACCGAACTAACCCAAGCACTGTCCGAGATGGGATAGATGATCCCAGCTTCTAGGAGTTTCAGAATCTCCTTCTTAACTACCTCCTTTAGATTCGGATTCAGCCACCTCTGATGCTCAATTGATGACTTCGTCTCATCCTCGAGATGAATCCTATGCATGCACAAGTACGGAGAGATACCTGAAATGTCATCAAGAGAATAGCCAAGAGCCTTGTGATACTTACGCAGCTTACTTAGCAATAACGTGAGCTCTGTGTTGTTCAAGGAAGCATTGACAATAATATGATAAGTAGAATTAGGTCCAAGAAACGCATACCTTAGCCCCGTAGGGAGTTGTTTGAGCTCAATTTTGGGAGCTTTATCTTCGCTCCAATCACTCAATACCGCAGCTTTTGGTGAGGTATCGATGAGCTCCTCGTGAGCGACTAACTGCATCACACGCTCACTAGCATCCAACATCTTGACATACCTAGTAGTAATGTCGTCTAGATGCTCCATCTCTCGCGTAGAACTGATCAAAGCTCTCTCTAAAGGGTCAGTAGGATGCTTCTCATGAAAGATTTCCTCTGCGAGATTGCTAAGAGTATCCACGTAGTAAGTCTGTCCGTCAATGGTGGGTTGCTTTACCAGCTTGTCCATGTCAAAACTCATCACTAGATCTCCCACATTCAAAGATATCTTGCCCCCCTCTTACATTAATGAGAGCACCAGCTGTAGCCAAGAAGGGTCTGCCTAGGATAAGAGGATCCTTAGGCTCAATAGTGTACCGCAGAACTATGAAATCTGTGGGGATCATGCAATCGCCAATTCGTACCGGCACATCTTCTAGAAGACCCTCGGGAATCCTCACACTCCGATCAGCTAGAATTAGAGAAATCCTAGTGGGTGTGAAATCAGTCATCCCAAGTCCCACAACAACCGAGTAAGGCATCAAACTAACACCCGACCCCAGATCACACAGCGAACTTTTGAACCTATCCATGAAAATAGAGCAATCCAAAACGAAGCTTCCCGGATCTTTAAGTTTCTCTGGTATCCTGTTCTGAATAACGGCACTGCAAACCTCAGAGATCATCATCACACCTTCCTCTTCTCTCATATCCTGCGTAAGCATCTTCTTCAAACACCTCTTAACAACCGGAGTAGTCTTGATAGCATCAATCAAAGGAATCTTCAATGGTGAGTTTGTCCATCATGGCCTTGCACTTAGCTTCATACAGCTCCTGCTTTGACATCCTAGGATTTCTTGGGAATGGAACCCTAGGCTTGTAGACTCATTCCATTGAAATTTTTGGCTTCCGAAAATTTGTGTCACTGCTGGCTCAGTGTGTCGACCAACACCAAGGGCTGTGTCGACCGACACACTTCCTTGGTGTCATCCGAGCTCGATTTTGGTTCGTCTGGGCTCGATTTTTGTATATATTTCAGGTGTCTCAACCGACACACTCCACTTGTGTCGACCAACGCAGGCGAAATTTCTGCAAAATCTTCTTCAATTTCTTCTAACTCAACGAGTTGATCAACACTTAGACCCTTCTTTAGCACTGGATTGAGCTCCTTACCACTTCTCAACATGATTGCATTGCATTGATACTTCAGATTAGTGTCTGTCCTTCCAGGAAGGACTCCATCTTGTCTTCTCACAGACCCAGCAGTCTGCGCAATCTGAGTATCTAGCTTCTTGACATGAGTATTCAAAGCTTCGAACTTACCATTCAAATCAGTGCACATGGCATCGATCTTCCCATTAAAGTCAACTGTGATCTTCTGCTGTCCCTCTAGTATCTGTTCAAGCATAGATTTCATCTCACCTTGCTCAGTTGGTGCAGGAGGCGTTTGGTAAGACGAAGATCAATAAGTCATGCCGAAATTGTTGCTCTGGAAAGGCTTCTGATTTTGAGGCTTAGAGTCATACCCAAACGAGTTCTGATTACCCGTAAAGTTACTCCTCTGACCGTAGCCATTGTAACCACCTTGGCTTTGTTGATTTCCAAATCTTTGAAAACCAGTCCCACCTATGTAGTTGACATCCTCTTCAATTTCTTCTTCGGGCTCGAAAGTCTCAACCTCTGCAGCAAACTGAACCGACTTCTTGTTCACCAAAATGCTGTGAACTGAATCTAACTTGTTCTTCAATTCAGCAATCTGTTTTCCATCTATGTTTCCACCTTGCTTCTGCCTCTCGAAATCAGTATTCTTGGTGCTATTGCTAGACGCCAAGTTCTCCATCAACACATAGGCTTCTTCGGGGGACCTTGTGTTGAAGTTCCCATTACTCGCAGAGTTAAGAGCCATCTGATATCTCCAATCCACGCCTCTGAAGAAAATACCCAGCAACTGAACCTCACTAAAATCGTGATGCGGACAATCTCGTTGGTAAGCTCTGAATCGCACCCATGCAGCCTTGAATGCTTCAGTCGGTCTCTGCGTGAACTAAGAGATGTTATTCCTTAAATCCTCTGATCTCGCATCATCATAGAAATTACGCAAAAACGGCTTCTTAGTATCTTCCCAATTGGTGAGAGATCCTGTTGGTAACTGCTTCAACCAATAAGCTGCTTCACCACTAAGAGAGTGTGGGAAAAGCTTACAAAAGAGATAATCATAGCTGACTCCATTATGCTTCATGCTAGTCACCAAGTCCTCGAACCTCTCAATATGGTCCATAGGATGTTCATGAGCCAATCCATGGAAAGGATGCTGACCAACCAGCGTGTAGTAGGACGACTTCAACTCAAAATCGTTCCTAGAAAAGGTAGGAAGTCTGATCGCAGACCTATTCGCATAAAACTCATCAGGTCTGTTATAATCCCCAAGCGTCCTTACTCTCCCAGCTTGCGCATGTGCCTGTGGGTTTTCAATAGCAACTGGCACGATGGGGTTTCCATCCCCATCCAATCTCTGCCCTTGCTCGTTGCAAACATGACCCTCTTGGTCCCTGAGAACACCAGCTTCATCCTGACATAAAATCACATAATTAACCATCTCCACTGGTATCTTTGCTTTTCTCGTCGCTCATTCTACCCTTGGAAGCTCCTGATTTGGAAGAAACAAAAGCTGATAGTCCTTGTTGCTCCTGGTAACACGACTAGGCATACACCTGAAACACACAAGACAAAAAGATAGAACGATGTGAGTAAAACTTAAAAATAAAAACTTAGTCTAAATTCTACACTTAAATCTATCGGAAACTCAAAAGAGTCCCCGGCAACGGCGCTAAAATTTGATATTGCTCAAATTCAAACCCTAGAGCTACTCTCTCAAATTAAGAGATCAATGCAGTCCTTAGGGGTCGAATCCACAAGGACTCAAGAACCTCACGATAGACTTTTTCGTTTCGAATTCAGCTAAGCGAGTATGAAATAAATCAAATAACAATGCAAATAAAATGGTTGTTTATCAGATGGAGAAAGCGTCAGGTCCAGGGAATTTCTTAGGAATTCAAGTAATGAAGATCAATCAATTGGTTAAGATCGAATTACGAACAAGTTCCAGAAGTCAAATTACTAATGTAAAATAAACCAACTTTCGTTGCGAGAATTAACTATGTTTAAAACTTAAGAAACCAAATTTCTTTGCGAATCCTAAATTCTAAACAAGCATTAAGCGCAGGTTCGATTTGTTCACAAATTATCTAATCTAAATTTCTTTGCAATTATCTAATTTGCTCACTCTAGGTTTTAATCAGATTATAAATCACACTGTCGTGCCAATTTAACAACATAAGATCGAGATTCTAGGTGATCAATCTAGAACTAGCTTTAAGTGCAACCTAGGTGAAGAACTATCAAGTTTGAATCATAACCAATAAATCAATACATCATTCCATGAAATCCCTAATGAGAATCCCTAAACCCAACAAGGGATCTACTCACTCATATAATTGAAATCAAAGACATGAATAAAGCAAATATCATAAAAATCAGAAAAGAGGAATAGAAACAGGGGTTCAAAATCTTCTCTCAAAGTAGTACAAAGTATCATCAGCCCCAAGCTCTAAATCTCTCCAAGTTCTTCGTTCAAAAACCCAAGCAAAAATCGTTAAAGTGTAAAAAGATAGATGCCTCCTAAAAAGCTTAAAAACCCTTAAAATATAGTCTAAACACGAGCTGAGCTCTTTTTGTAAATACATGAAACTTCAGGGCAAAGTTGCAAATCTCAAAAATTGTTGGTCTTCATGTGGAGGTGCAGAAATCGGGCTGTGTCGACCGACGCACATGGTTGTGTTGGTCGATGCACATGGCTGTGTCGACCGATGCACATGTATGTGTTGGTCGACACGGTAGAACTTGAAAACCACCAACTTCGACTTTTCAGCTACAATGCTCCATAATTGCTCCATAATGTCCAAATGATCCCAAATGTGTGTAAACTTGTAAAGACTCGAAAAGGACTCGAAAGACACATAAAAGACTCGATTATATACATACATCATGGCTTTAAAACCCATAAAAACCATGATATATCACTATTAGAACCATAAGGTATCTAAAATTTCAGCCCATAACCATCTCCTTGTATCCGTTCCAAAAAATGGATAGAGTCCAAATTATTTAAACTGGTGAAAGCTATATTATCATATTGCCTTCTAAGCAAGCAACATATAATAAATCATTAGGAAGAATGTTCTGGTTCTTCATTGAATGTCCACATTATTTTTTCATCATTTTTTGCATCATCATTAAACCAAGATGACCAATCCGATTAAGCCAAACATTTAATTTCTTAGTAAACTTCTGATTTACTTTTCATTGCTAATCACTTACTCCCTTCAGGGGATATCATAATCAAAATTACTTTCTCTAGTCCATGATAATCAAGCAAGGATTTTGATAATGAATCATGTATCGATAAAGCAATAAACAAGATAAAGATAGAAATTTTGTATTCTAGTACATAAAATCTTAGAGATTAATTTGACTAAAAACATATAGACATGGTACAAGATCAAGAGATTAGAAATCGAGCGTACCCGGAAAATCTAAACCCGGGGATGGGAATTATCAGAGAACGGAGACGGATGCGATCACTTTAGTAGCCACTTTCTCGATGATGCTATTTGTCTGGTCCTTTTTTATATGTAAGATATCAAATTCACTTCAGGGAACGAACCAAAACTAGCCAGACATGAGTCATGATTTCTCATCAGTAGTTCATTATTTTTCTCAACCTGAAGGAGACACAATATATAAGTTCAAAACACTTTTTAAATTCTTGTTCACGACATTGTGTATACTGGACAACATTACTTACGTGAAAGTTTAAGTATGACTGCTTTAGCATCTCTGCATTAGAGATATTCTCTCAACATAATATCAATTTTGCTAGTAATTCTGAACATAACTGAGTTATATTCACTTACAGACTTCAAGTCTAGTAATCTTATATATAACCAATCATAACTAATTTTAGGTACTATCACATTCTCGTGATCACACGTTTCCTTTAAGATTGTTCCAATGGATCTTTTACGGCCAAACAATGAACATAATCTTCAGGATATGTCACTAATTTTCTCTGTGATATTCTTTAATTCTCCCCCTTGAGATGATGAAACTTCAAGTTCATCTATCTCGAATTGAATATCACGATAAGATATTATTATGATCATCTTAGTAAATCGAGACTAAGTAATAATCTTACTAACACCATCACAATTCATTAATTTTTCTATCATGCCATTAAACTAGATTCTCAATCAATTTTTTTTTTTTTTTGGGAACAAATGACATGCACAAATTCCAAGCAAGTTATTTCACCTAATCAAACTTTAGTTGACCATGTATTGATATTAAACATGACAGATAAATAGTCAATAAGTAGAAGTGCAACAGTGATCGAAGATCTCGATGTAAACAACGTCCAAAATGGTTAATATTTCTCAGTTGGATGTAATTCTATCAAAATTAGCCTGCACATGAGAATAAACAAACAAACAACATACAACCATCCAAAATCATAATATTTTATTATATAAGTGTTATGTATAAATTTGATTTAAGTCATATATATATTGAATTATTGTGAAGTCCTGATTAAAATTGTTCTATGCAAAACTCATTCAAAAATCCAAATCAATCCAGAATAAACTATTCAGTGTAAAATCCAGATTATAATCTATATATACAATTCGTTTAGAATTCCAGATTTAAGTTAATTTGCATTCGACACGAATCGATAAAGCAAAGAATTTGTCAAATCAATGTGCTAATCCAATTCAAACTAGTATTTATCTAAACCAACTTAAACCAGAGCAAACAATAAAAATATTACTTCGGCAAATCGTTCGGACAATAAACGATGAGAATATTTAAACAAATTAAATCATCAGATTTGTCAACAAGATCAATTACTCTTAACTCGTTACATGAAAATTTATCCATTATCCAAGTCTATCAAACTAATTAATTATAAAACATATAAGTTATTCATGTAACGAGTTAAGAGAATACCAGACTAATAATTTTCAAACAATCAAACCAACGAATATCAAATTAGCAAACCAACGATTTCTCACTTTCTAAATAATGACTTTCAAATCATAGAAGCGAGCATGTGTGGGATGAGGCAATAAATAATGCATCGGGTTGAGAGAATTAAACGAACTAGACAACCAAACCAAAGGAAATCCAACTAAACCGAATTAATAATTCTAGTCTCCCACAACCGTCTATGGCTTTGAACTTTATTTGCCTTTTAATTTCTTTGTTTTCATAACCAAATTAAAGAATGGACCGAATAGAAAACCAAACTAGACCATAAAGCAATAAACGATAAACAAACAGATCCTTTGATGAAGCGATAATTGAACAAACAGATCAAACAATAAACCATGATTCACTAATCGATAACATATGAAGAAAGCGATAGCCAATAAAGCATGAGATGATCGATTATAAAGCATGAGTTACTTATCTCATACGATGGTGGTGAGATCGGAGATTGGAAACGGAGAGAGAGATCAGAGATCTCGGCTAGAGATTTCGGCGGCAGTTTATATTTACTCAGTGGCTAGGGTTTCGTGTTGATAACGTGTTATGAATAATAGAGATTTAAAGAGAATATTGGTGTGTCTTATTCCATCAAGAATAGAGAGTATATATAGGAGTACAATACTTGGAGAACAAGTAGAACTTGGGGAACAAGTAGAACTTGGAGAACAAGTAAGTATAGAATATTTTAGAACATAGATCTAACATGGGCCTATAATGGGCATCCATCTAATGGATTCATAACACTTTTGCCATTTTTATTTATTATTACATCACAAACAAACCTCCATATTTCTTGTTTTAGCTTTAATCCTAATTTTACAAATTCATAGTGCACACTTGGTCCTTGTGGATTCGATACCTAAATACTATAACGTCTACTGTAATATCTGTGATAGAAAATTAAAACGATCGGAGGAATGATTGTACGAAAATCGGGTTTTCATGCAAAATCGGGACAGGAAAAAATGACACGTGTCAGACATGCAGGTAGTCCGATTTTTCTATATAAACCCGCTAGATTTAGTATTTTTCACATAGAAAACCTTCCCGAAACTCCGTCAAAGTTAAACCGTGACCCGTAAGAGAGAATTTTGAGTTTTCGTGAATCTTTAGAGGCTAAATGCAAAGCTTTTAAGTTCTGATAAGAGAATCTGAACCATAGGAGCAACGGTTGGTAAGCCTTTCTAGACTTAGCTTAAATTCTTGATTAGAATTCCGTCTAAGGCTAGTTTATGTCTCGAGACTCAGGTGGTTTCTGAGACAAGGTGCTAGGATCCGAGGATATCGTTATCTATCAAACCTTCTAGCCATAAAGAGTGAGTTCCTGTGGTTTTGAAATGGCTAAGTGCAGAGCGCACTAGTCGTGGTTATTTTTGCATGCACTGCATTTGATTACTTATTTTTATGCATGTGTTGAGTATGGTGTGGATGTTGTGTAGGACCTTAAACGGCTGCGTAGTCATCTTGTACAAACTCTTTGATTGCAGGAGATGGGTTGTTTAACACAAGGAAACATAGGGGACTGAAAGGCACTCGTTGTTCTTGCTGCTAACAACTATCAATCGGATGAAGTTAGCGGTTTGTACAATTCCCATGATTTGCACGGTATTGTTTTTGGGTTGCACCCATAACGGCTGTTGCATTGCATGGTGTTGCAATAGCAAATTGGGGTTAGCGCTATTGCTGTCGGATAATCGGTTAACTCTTTGTGACTTGGCCGGTGAGGTAAAAAGGACGAGAATGGAATTGTCAAACTCGTATAGTGAAGGCATTTGCGTTGCTTAATGATTATGTTATTGATTAATTGTTTGCTTTATATTATGCATGGTTGCTTATTTATGAATGCTTGTTATTGGGGTTCGGGTGGGAATCCTTATTGTACTTGGCGGGAGCCGGAGCTCAATGGGTAATCTTAAATTATTCATCCCTCATAATAAAATTGTTTTGCAGGTAACCCTAGTGGGAGCAAGTAGCGGGGAGCTCCGAACATTAGGCAAACCGGAACATTAGGCAAAATTGTGTCGCAGAAGGAAATTAGGTAATCAGGTACATTCAGTGTTATTAGGTAGTCGGGATAGGACTTAGCTGATCATTTGGTGCAGATGTCTTATCGAAGATTTAGTGGGAGTGGTCGGGATTCGTCATCTGGTTACCAAGGATTAGGACATGGATATTTCTACGAAGATGATGGTTTACCAAGAACTCAGCCATTGTATCTAGTGGGAGATAACATGTCAGCTTCTGAGGAGTCGAGTTGGACAACACATGATCAACATGAACCGTAAGAACCGATGAATGTCCAACCAAGACAAGCAGGAGTGCATATCCCAAATCCGCAGGGGAACCAAGGGGACATTTCAACTTTGTCATTATCGAGGGATATGTTGGCGCACATGTCTCAACAATAACAACAACTAGCAGAAAGTGTTCCATGAACTTCACTTCCAGATTTCTTACAGTTTGTGACTACAATGAAGTCTCTGGGAATTTCTCGTTTCAAAGGTGGACCTGATACAGTAAAGTTGGATCAATGGTTACAAGAAATGGAGAGGAATTTCGTAGCAACAAGATGTCCGGAGGGTTTCAAGAAAGATGTAACTATGTATTATCTCGAAGGGGAAGCAATCAGATGGTGGACTAACTTGGATAGGCAGTATGGATACATGATTCACACATGGCCAAAATTCTGGAAGGAATTTGAGAGGAAGTACTTTCCACCAGAGGCGCGAGACAGGATAGAAATAGAATTCATGAATTTGGAGCAAGGTGAAGAAAGTGTGAGGCAATACGAAGCAGAAATCACACGTCGTAGGAGATATGTTTATAGTGGACAAGAGGATGAATAAGCCATGATCCGAAATTTTATGAGGGAATTACGACCGGAGATTATGGGAGTTGAAACTCGCACAACAAAATTTGGTAAGGGAAATTTAGGGATTCGACAAACTTCTACGAACAGAAACCAAGAACAGAGATCCAAAGATGGTTTTTATTATCTCAGCTATTTTGAAAGCTGTTGCAAAGAATAACAAGTGTTTTGCTAGGTCAATTTTTGGATCCCCTTTTTCAAGAGGTACATTGTCTATTTATACTCGCATAAGTCGGCTAGGCCTTTTCCTAAGGGAATAAGAAAAACTTCCTTATTATTTAGGATTTCCTTTCTTTGCCTCGTCGCCTCGTCCCACCAATATATTGGGCTGGTTGCTTTACTAGGTCATCGGTGAGCTGGCTCGTCGCTTGTCTCACCTGCTTCTCCCATTGCCGAGCCAGGGAGTTGACTTGTCGTCTGCTTCTCCCAATGCCGAGCCAGAAAGTTGGTTTGCCAACATGTCGGCTCATCATTGGTTTTCCATCATGTTATCTCGTCATCGTATGTTGGTTTTCCAACATGTTGGCTCGTCACCGTTTGTTGGTTTGCCAACATGTTGGCTCGTCATCGCTCCTCCTTGTTGCCGAGCCAAGTGTTGGCTCGTCACTACTCCTTTCTGATGCCTAGCCAAGCGTTGGCTCGTCGCCTAACCAAACGTTGGCTCGTCACTCACTACTTCATGCCTAGCTAAACGTTGGCTCGTCACCTAGCCAAATGTTGGCTCGTCGCCTAGCCAAACGTTGGCTCGTCACTCACTGCTTCATGCCTAGCCAAGCATTGGCTCGTCACTCACTGCTTCATGCCTAGCCAAACGTTGGCTCGTCGCCTAGCCAAACGTTGGCTCGTCACTCACTGCTTCATGCCTAGCCAAACGTTGGCTCGTCGCCTAGCCAAATGTTGGCTCGTCACTCACTTCTTCATGCCTAGCCAAGAGTTGGCTCGCCACTCCAAAGTCGGTTAGTCCCAAGATCTTCTAACCATTTTTGGTGGCCAATCTCGATGGGGTGGAAATCGACCCCAACAGTTAGCCCCCCAGCTCGTTAGACTCAGTGATGATGATGACGAGGTGAAAGTTGGCCATCTCTGAGATTGGCATCCAAGATTTATCTTATGTTACCGAACCACTTTGAGGTGAAGTTTTGGCGAGGCGTTCGTTGCCGAGCCAAAACTGGCGTGTTATGCTGTCGAGCCAACTTCCTTTGACACACTGCCGAGCCAACCTATCACTTATGTGACCGAGCTGTTTTGGCTCGTCATCTCGCTGAACTGCTTAGACTGCCATTCCGCTGAGCCATCTTCTTTTGATATGCTGCCGAGCTAACTTATCACTTGTGTGACCGAGTTGTTTTGGCTCGTGATGCCCCTTTCAAGTTGTCATGTTGCCGAACCATCTTTTCTCTAATATGTTGCCGAACCATTCCAATAAGTTTGATTTGTCTTTGGCTCGGCAGTAATGTTGGCTTGAAGTATCTCTTATCATGACTATAACTTTATTGGGAACTGCAAACATTTTCGCATGTTCCCGAGGCCGCGTGGCGTCACGCACTGTGCTTTCATGCGTCTTTATATTCAGATCCTTGTCTCACTCCTCATAACTCACTTCTCCACATTTCCGAAAAATCAGGTAGCTCTCTTCTCTCTCTTCTTTTCTCTCTTTTTATGCTTAAGTTTTTGGCTAGGTTTTATCCTTTCTTTTCTTCCGCCGCCAACTCTTTGAGTTTTCTGACCCATCTTTAAACTTGTCCGGCGAGCCCTTGCATTTTCCGATCCATCTTCAAATATATGCGGTGAGTGTTTGAATTTTCCGATCCATCTTCAAATATCTACGGCGAGTGTTTGAATTCTCCGATCCATCATCATCCAGGTCACGTCGCTGCCTTGATCTTCTCCGTTGTCGAGCCGAAATTCCTTGGATCAAGTATGATTCCGAGCCAAGGTTGCTCCAATTCCTGCTAAGTATCAGTATGATTCCGAGCCAAAATCCTCAATGTCTCATATCACCGAGCTAGAAGACTGTGTGGGTTCGGCAAATTCTACCTCGTTGCTTGGACGCAAGATGGTGTTATCTCCGTAGGTTTCCAAACCAGTGGAATCCAACTCCCCACCAGGTCAGTTGCAGATTGTTCTCCCAACTCTGATTGACGAAGCATTGGACACCGAGGTAGGTGCCGAGGCAGATTTGATACAAAAGGCTCTCGAAGAATTTAAAGCCTAACCAGATGAATACATTCTTGACGAGGCAGAAAAGATGCGGTTGGAGAGACTGTTTGGGAGCCACCAAGCTAGCACATTGACGAGGCGAAAGCCTAAGAGAAAAGCTCCTAAGAGACGACCTGACCCACCTGGTTCGTCTTTGTGCACTGTTGAGTCTATGGAGGCATTGAGGCATCGATTTAATATCTCAGAAGATGTAGATCTGGTTGTTCCGGCTTCAACAGACCGAGCTGAATCTCCGCCGCCTGGGCATTTCACTCTCTACGAGTGTTTCTTTTACGATTGTCTACTCTGGTTTCCAATTCCTGGCTTGATCATCCGCTATCTATCCAAACACGGGTTAGCGCCGAGCCAAATTACTCCTCGAGGGATGCGTCACTTGGTTGGGATTCTCGTTCGGAGTTATGAGTGCGATGTGACCGTCCACATCTCCCATCTTCGACAGTTGAGTTTCGAAAGATCAAAAACTCCAAAGCCTACTACATCTCTAATAAAAAGCAGAGAAAGATCATCGAAGGCTTCCGAAGCAAAGACAGTGAGGTGGGGAACTACTTTTTCTTTGTTCCCATCAACGATGCCACGATGGAAGCCGAAAGTGGTCAACAATATCCATTGACCAGCGCATGAAAGGGTAGGGTGCTGAGATTGACAATAGAAGCTCCGTGGGCCGGTGAATCATCGGGGCATGTCGTTGGCATTTTTTGCACCTGGCGGAGATCTTCTCGCAGTCCTTCACCATAGTCGGCCAATAGTAACCATGACGCTTGATCTTGATTGCCAAAGCTCTTCCGCCGGAGTGGTTGCCACACGAGCCGCTGTGGACCTCTACCATGATTTTTCTAGCTTCGGCACCTTTGACACAAGCCATCAGCGGTCCTGAGAATCTCCACTTGAAAACATTTCCGTCTAATAGGACATATCGAGCAGCTTGAGCTCTGAGTTTTCGAGCCGCCCACTTATCTGATGGTACCTCGCCGTCCATGATGTAAACGCGGATTGCTCCCATCCACTCTTTGTCGCATCCGTAGTCTGTTTCCGTTGGTTGTGGATCTTCCTCCATGTCGACTTCTTCACCTTCGGCCGGAGGATCTGTTTTGAGCTTTTCCGCTATCTCGATTGTCTCGTCTTCCGCCGAAGGTGACATTTTTTGGTCTTCCTCTAAGGTGGTGGAATCAGCACCCCAGATGTATCTACATCCCGGTGGGTTGTTTGGGAGTGGGTGACCGCGTTCACGTAGTCAGAGAGGTTGATGCTTGGATGTTTGCTGAATTCTACTGGGATTATCCTTTTCAGGTCTGGATCGGAGGTGGATGCGAGTGCTGCTAATGCATCTGCCGAAGTGTTTTCCCCGCATGGTATCCGTGTCAAAGTGAACTCTTCGAAGTGTGATGCCAGTCTTTGACGATCTTCAGATAAGTTTCCATTCGGTCGTCTCTGGCTATGTACTCGCCGCTGACTTGGTTGACCACTAGCTGCGAATCATAGTAGGCTTGGATGTGCGAAACCTTGAGTCCAAGAACAAGTCTCATTCCAGCAATCAAAGCTTCGTACTCTGCTTCGTTATTGGATGCGCGAAAACCCAAGCGGAATGACTGTTTGAGGATTTCGCCTGTCGGAGAGGTTAACCGTATTCCTACTCTGGATCCTTGTTTTGATGATGATCCATCCGCGTGGAGCTTCCATATTGGGCTCGGAACCGTCTCTTCTATCACTTCTTCTGGGAGTTCTATCAGAAACTCGGCAAGGACTTGAGACTTCGCGTAGGTTCTGCTCCGACACTCGATGTCGTATTCGCTCAGCTCTATTGCCTACTTTGCCAATCTCCCAGACTGGCTAGGGCTATGTAGGATGGATCGCAGGCTAAAAGTAGTCAAAACCACAATTGAATGTGACTGGAAGTATGGTTTCAATTTTCGAGCGGACATTATCACAGACAATGCTAGTTTCTCCATCTGTGGATACCGGGTTTCAGCGTCGGTGAGAGTTTGGCTAACATAGAAAATAGTCTTCTGCTCGCTGCGCTCTTCCCTGATGAGTATCCACTTACTGCTGTTGCCGAAACGGCTCTGTAAAGGAATAACGGTTCGCCTTCCACTGGTTTCGTAAGTATTGGAGGGCTGGCTAGGTATTCTTTTAGCTGTTGAAATGCCTGTTCGCATTTCTCTGTCCATTCGAACTTCTTGTTCGCACGCAGTGTGTCGCAGAAAGGCAAACACTTATCAGTTGACCAAGAGATAAAACGATTAAGCGCGGCGACCCATCCTGGTAGCCTCTGGACTTCACGCTTTGTCTTTGGTGACACCATTTGTATGAGCGCATCAATCTGCTTTGGGTTGGCTTCAATTCCACGGTGGGTGACCAGATATCCAAGGAACTCCCCAGACGTGACCGCAAATCTGCACTTGGTCGGGTTCAGTTTCATGTTATGCAGATTCAGTTGCTTGAAACATTCTTCTAGGTGAGCTACGTGGTTCTTCTCCTCTAAAGACTTCACTAGCATGTCGTCTATGTAAACTTCCATTGTCTTCCCTAGTTGGTCGGCGAACATTTGGTTCATTAATCGCTGGTAAGTCGCTCCGGCATTTTTAAGACCGAACGGCATTACTTTATAGCAATATATCCCGCGGTCTGTGATGAATGCCGTCTTCTCTTGATGGTCTGGGTTCATTAGGATCTGGTTGTATCCGGAGAAAGCATCCATAAACGAAAGGAGTTTGTTGCCTGCTGTTGCGTCCACCAGTCGATCAATATGTGGGAGCGGAAAGCTATCTTTTGGGCAAGCTTTGTTCAGATCGGTGAAGTCCACGCATACACGCCACTTCCCATTCTTCTTCTTGACCACTACTGGATTGGCGAGCCAGTCAGGATATTTTGCTTCGACTATTGATCCCACGGGTAGTAACCTTTCCACCTCGTCATTCACTGCTTGTGCTCTTTCTGGTCCAAGTTTTCGCCTTTTCTGTTTGACTGGTTTGAAGGTCGGGTCCACGTTTAGCTCGTGGCATGTCATGCTAATGCTGATACCGGGCATGTCTTCTGCTTCCCAAGTGAAGGTGTTTACGTTCTTCTGAAGGAAAGAAACCAGCTCTCCCTTTATTGGATCTTTCAGTTCGGTCCCTATTTCAATGCAGCGCTCTGGGTGATTGCCATCGATGTTCACCGAGACGATGTGGTCGCAAGTTGGTTTGTTTTTCCTCTTACGATCCTCCGTGATCTGTAACTACTATAAGAGTTCGCCAACTCCTTTTCGGGCTCTCTGTCAGTCTTCATCTTCTTTTGCTTAGTTGTGGTATCTGTGATAGGGTTCCAGAGTTTGTGCTCGGCTAGGAAACAAATGGGAGATTCCTTTTGGTTTCCCCAAATTGTTTTGACTCCTCCGGGGGTCGGGAATTTGTTGCAGAGATGATAGGTCGATGGTACGGCTCGCATGGAGTTTATCCAGGGGGTGCCCATAATTACATTGTAGATTGCAGGGTGATCTGCAACCGAAAATTCCACGATTTTGGTTATTTCTTCATCTCGGACGGGGAGCTTTATTATTCTGAGGGTCATGGTTGGTTCTCCAGAGAATCCGGTTAAAGGTTTTGGCGCGACTGTGATTCTGGAAAGGTCTATGTTCATCCTTCTGAGAGTTTCCCGGAAGATCACGTCTAAAGAGCTTCTCGTATCTATCAGAACTCGGGCGACGTCACAATCATCTACGATCAATTCTATCACGAGGGGATCATTATGTGGTCGGTCGATGCCGGTGGTTTCCCTTTCTTCGAACGAGATAACATCGTTGGGAAGTTTGGAAGGTGCTGACCAGTTGACACTCGCATCGGCTCTCTGCTGGAAGGCTTTGATTGAAGACACCGCATCCGAACAGTATTGTGATCCTCCCATTATCATATTTATTCTTCTTCGAGAACCTGAGTGTGTCGACTCGTCATCTCGCCTTCCTCACTTGGGGGTATCATCATTTTGATTTGTTTGGTTCGGCTGATATTTCTCATCTTCTCGCTCGAAGTCCATTAGGCTGACAGCGTTACCGAGTTCTCTGGCTACTAGCTTCCCCGCAAGCTTTATTCCCAATGTTCGGTAGTTTGCAGTTGAGTGACCGTGCATGTGATGATACTCGCAATAAGCTTTTTCGTCGTACGAACTCTAATTTCGTGTCCACGTATTCCATGGTGTTTTGCTTCGGCCTGCCCCCACCTGATAGTTGTGGGCTTCTCCGAAATTGGGTTTCTCGTGGTGTACATGTTCGTTTCCTTAAGTATTCTTCTTATGAGGTGGTTGGTTCGGAGTTTAGAAGGAACAATTTGTCATTTGGCTACTCCATACTTCTGAGTCAAAATCTTCATCTCTTCTTCGTTGACTATGAAGTCGGAGGCTCGGGGTAGTGCATCTTGGATTGATAGTGGTGTGTTCAGAGCAATCTCTTTTCGGAACTCTGATTCGTACCACAGCAATCTCTTCAATGCGAGCACGGCAGCCTTGTCACTTACGCCCTCAACCTTTGACATGACCGCTTTGAATCTTCCCATGAAGCTTCGTAATGTCTCCGTAGGGCCTTGAGTTAATGTCCAGAGGTCAGCATCAGAGGCTCCTCAATCCAGAAACATGGAGTAATGCTTCAGAAAGGCAGCAGATAGTTGCTGGATATTGTCAATGGAGTTCCGCTCAAGCCTGGAAAACCATTGGAGTGCTGCGCCTTTTAGATGCTCCACAAACAGCAGACAGAAACCGGCATCTCTCTCTTTTTCCCTGAAATTGGCTCGGCCCATTGCTATGATAAACGCCGTTATATGCTCCTTAGGATCGGTGTTTCCTTCGTAAAATGGAGCCTTGATCTTTCCTGGGTCGAAAATTCTCGCTTTGGTAATCCGAGCTGTAAACGGCGTGTTGTGTGCTTCTTCTAGTACGCGATCAATCTCCGGAACATTACTGGTTGCCTTGTGCACCTGGGATCGGACGGCTTTCATCTCAGCAGTGGCACGATCCAATGAGGCTCAGATTTCGTCCAACTCTTCTCTCTGGGCTCGGCTCGTTGTCCTCGGCTCGCCAGCGTATTGTGCCTGTCGTACCCATAAGAGATTTTCCTCCTCTTCTGCTAAGCTCCTTGCTCAGTTTAGGTTAATGTCACCTTCGCTGGCTCGGGCTCTCGTCAGTATTGGTGCAAACCCTTCGTCAGCGGGATTCTCCATGTTGTTATCTCCTTCCACGCGTCCCTCTTCGTCGAGAACGATTGCTGCAGCAGACCCATCATTGGTGTGTTGGTCACGCCCACCACTAGCTTCTCTTGCCCCGCGAGCCAGTCGAGGTGGCTCGGTGATACTTGATCTAGTTGCCGCGGGTGTTTGTTCGTTGATGGGATATGGTGGTGGCAATCCTCCCAACGTCCTCGGTGCATCACGTGGTGTTGAAAAATCCAGGGATGTTGGGTTTAAGCCGAGCAGTCTGGTTATTCCGCTAACAGGTGGGTTCGTAGTCGAACCAATTCCTCCGGATCGTATGTTTCTGGCTCGGCTCTCCGTTGCCAGTGTCTCAATTCTCTCCGTCAGCGAGCTATAGAGCTTGTCTTGCTCCTCGGCCTTCTTAAGCAACGTGGTCATCATGTTTTTCAACTCTGTCAGCGTTTCGGACGTGCCTTTCGTGTTTGCTGGCGATGGGTTGGTCCTTGTTCCAGGAAGATTGATGCCAGTGTTGATTGCGTCATCGCCGCTTCAGTCTTCGTTGGTAGTCATTGCTTCAGATCTCGTATTCAGTGGTTCTTAGGTGTTAGAAAGTTTGAGAGTCCCCACAGACGGCGCCAAATTGTGGGAGTCGAAACTCGCACAACTAAATTTGGTAAGGGAAATTTAGGGATTCAACAAACTTCTACGAATAGAAACCAAGAACAGAGATCCAAAGGTGGTTTTTATTATCTCAGCTGTTTTGAAAGCTGTTGCAAAGAATAACAAGTGTTTTGCTAGGTCAATCTTTGAATCCCTTTTTCAAGAGGTACATTGTCTATTTATACGCGCATAAGTCGGCTAGGCCTTTTCCTAGGGGATAAAGAAAAACTTCCTTATTCTTCGGGATTTCCTTTCTTTGCCTCGTCGCCTCGGCCCACCAATATATTGGGCTGGTTGCTTTACTGGGTCACCGGTGAGCTGCCTCATCGCTTGTCTCACATGCTTCTCCCATTGCCAAGCCAGGGAGTTGACTTGTCATCTGCTTCTCCCAATGCCGAGCAAGAAAGTTGGTTTGCCAACATGTCGGCTCGTCATTGGTTTGCCATCATGTTATCTCGTCATTGTATGTTGGTTTGCCAACATGTTGGCTCGTCACCATTTGTTGATTTGCCAACATGTTGGCTCGTCATTGCTCCTCCTTGATGCCAAGCCAAGTGTTGGCTCGTCACTACTCCTTTCTAATGCCTAACCAAGCGTTGGCTCGTCGCCTAGCCAAACTTTGGCTCGTCGCCTAGCCAAACGTTGGCTCACTCACTGCTTCATGCCTAGCCAAACATTGGCTCGTCGCCTAGACAAACATTGGCTCGTCGCCTAGCCAAACGTTGGCTCGTCGCCTAGCCAAACGTTGGCTCGTCACTCACTGCTTCATGCCTAGCCAAACATTGGCTCGTCACTCACAGTTTCATGGCTAGCCAAATGTTGGCTCGTCACTCACTGCTTCATGCCTAGCCAAATGTTGGCTCGTCGCCTAGCCAAACGTTGGCTCGTCACTCACTTCTTCATGCCTAGCCAAACGTTGGCTTGTCACCTAGCCAAACGTTGGCTCGTCACTCATTGCTTCATGCCAAGCCAAACATTGGCTCGTCACTCACTTCTTCATGCCTAGCCAAGAGTTGGCTCGCCACTCCAAAGTCGGTTAATCCCAAGATCTTCTAACCATTTTTGGTGGCCAATCTCGATGTGGTGGAAATCGACCCCAACAGAGATCCAAAGAAGACTACAAGCTGTGGAGTTCACTAGTCTGTATGTACTAATTGAAAGAGCAGTAAATGTCGAAATATAAATTAAGGGTGAGAATGAGTCGGGGAGGACGAGCTTCAGGAACACCAAGATCAAGTTCTGCATATTATGTGTGTAATTAGACGGGACATTTCGCAAGGGAATTATCCGAATCAAGGGGGAGAGCCGAGTAAGCCATCAGGTTATTGAGACGTGACATGTTTTGCTTGTGGTAAAAAGGGGCATTACTCGAACAAGTGTCCGATTACTCTTTCAACAGGTGGAACTGTGATGAAACCCCAACCAAATCACCAAACAGAGGAGCCACAACCAAAGAGACAAATGACTGCAGTGAGAGCGTATAACCTAGAAAAAGTAGACCTTAACCTGCCAGGCCCATCAAAGGGTTCGATTACAGCTAAGTGATGGGTTATAAACTCTCTATGTGTTTGATTGAGTTTAATTGCTTGTGTGCTTGCTTGTTAATTGTTTTGCATGCATATATACAGTTATGTGTATTTCTAGGAACCTTACATGTTGGTGGGGAACCTATGCATGTATTGTTTGACTCGAAGGCATCACATTATTTTGTGACTCCCGAGGTGGCTCCGAGGTTTAAAGGAACTTTGGAGGTGAGAAAGGTGAATGTTATAGTATTAACCCCCGGAAAGCAAACCCTTAGAGTAGAGGATCAGGTGTTAGGTGTGCCTATAGTAATCCAGGAAAAGGAGTTTCCAGCAGATCTACTAGTAGTACCCTTAGAAAGGTCTGAAGTTATCATAGGAATGGATTGGCTTTATGGTTATCATGCTCGTTTGGACTGTAGTAAAGCTAAAATTACTCTCGGGGAGGGAGGATTAGAGGTAGCTTACTACGGGATCAGTTCTAGTGAAGTTGTATCGTTGGTATCAACATTGAGGGAAAAGAAGCTATTACAAGAAGGGAAAGTATATTTAGTTACTTTGATCGTGATTGGAGAAGATTCGGACAAAGAGCTAAGTATAGAAGACATTCGAGTGGTAGGGGAATTTGAGGATGTGTTCAAGCCATTAGGAGAATTGCCTCAATCTTGGAGCAATCCTTTTACCATCAACTTGGAACCAGGAGCAACACCGATAGCAAAGGCACCATATCGGATGGCTCCAGCTGAATTGGCGGAACTAAAAAAACTGTTAGAAGACCTATTGGAGAAGGGATTCATTAGACCAAGTTCATCACCATGGGGAGCACCAGTTTTGTTCGTGAAGAAAAAAGATGGAACTATGAGGTTGTGTATTGATTACCGAGGTATCAATAACATTACCATCCAGGACAAGTATCCACTACCAAGAATCGGTGAATTGTTAGATCAATTGCGCGGAGCAAGTTGGTTCTCAAAGATAGATTTGGCATCAGGATACCACCAAATTCAATTTCTGAGGGAGATGTAATGAAAACTGCCTTTAGGACGAGGAACAGTCAATTTGAATATGTAGTGATGCCATTTGAAATTACTAACGTACCAGCGCCATTTATGCGTTTGATGAACGAGGTATTTCACGATTACTTGGACAAGTTCGTGATCATATTTATCGATGATATTCTTATATACTTACACAATGAGGAAGAACATGAAAGGCATTCGAGAAAGGTATTCGAGAGGTTGAGGAATCAACAACTATTTGCTAAGTTTAGCAAATGTAGATTTTGGAAAAGAGAGATTCAGTTTCTTGGCCAACATGTGTTGGAGCAGGGAGTATCCGGAGATACTGAAAATATAGCAGTAATTCAAGATTGGCCACGACCAATATCAGTAACAGAGGTCCAGAGTTTTCTTGGGATAGCTGGCTACTACAGAAGATTTGTTAAAGGTTTCTCCTTCTTAGAAAAACCTTTGACACACTTGAATTGTAAAGGAATACCTTTCTTTTGGAAAGAAGACACATAAAAAGTGTTTGTTAAGTCAAAGAAAGCTTTGACAGCCACAACAGTTTTGATTTTACCAGAATCTGGGAGACCATATACGGTGTATACATATGCATCAAGAGTTGGATTGAGATGTGTTATGCTGCAAGAAGACAAGGTGATAGCCTATGCATCACGGCAGTTAAGAAAGCACGAGGAAAATTATCCGACTCATGACTTTGAGATTAATGTAGTGGTTTTTGCACTTAGGATATGGAGATCCTATTTTTACGGAGAAAGTGTTCAGTATTTACGGATCACAAAAATCTTAAGTACCTTTTCACCCAACCTGATCTTAACTTGCGACAAAGAAGATGGATGGATTTTTTAGCGGATTATGACCTCAAGATTCAGTATCACCCGGGTAAGGCGAATGTGGTAGCGGGTGCTTTGAGTCGACGAAGGACATAAGCAAATATACAAGGAAATCTCAAAGACTTGGCAAAAGAATTCAAGATGTTTGTCTTATCATCATTGGAAGGAGAGTCTAGTGAACCGTTAGGAATGCAAGCAGTGAACCAGGTAGGACTACTTCAAAGAATTCAAGAAAAGCCAGAAAAGGACGAGAAGCTACAAAAGATTACTGAAGAACTTAGAGGCCAAGATGAACATAACGCTAGTTGATATAATGTAGCAGCAGACGAAACTTTATTACTAAATGGAAGGATCACATTTCCTAAATGACAAGGACTTCAAGAAGAAATTCTAGGATTGGTGCATCATTCAGTGTTAAGTATTCATCCAGAGAGTACTAAAATGTATCGGGATATCAAACGATATTATCATTGGCCAAAAATGGAGAACTCGATGGCAAAATGGGTGGCATAATGGGTGGCACAATGTCAGACTTGTCAACAAGTCAAGGCAGAGCATCAAGTACCAGGAGGGTTACTTCAGAGCTTACCTATTCTAGAGTGGAAGTGGGATTCAATAGCCATGGACTTTGTCACAAGATTGCCTACAACGCGAGGAAGGCAAAATAACTCCATATTGGTAATAGTGGATAGATTGACCAAAGTGGCTCATATGATACCCATGAAAGATACATATAAGGTGGAGATACTAGCAGAAATGTATATTAACGAGATAGTGAGGCTCCACGGGGTTCCAGGGAACATCGTGTCCGATCGAGACCCAAGATTTTCGATATTTTGGAGGGCCCTGCAGAATGCCTTGGGCACGGATTTAAACATGAGTACATCATTTCATCCAGAGACGGATGGACAGATAGAAGAACGATCAGGACAATTGAAGATATGCTAAGGATGTGCATACTTGATTGGGCAGGTACTTGGGAAGACTACTTACCCTTGATTGAGTTTTCTTATAACAATAGCTTCCATACGAGTATCGAGATGTCACCATTCGAGGTTTTGTATGGAAGGCCGTGCTGATCACAAGTATGTTGGGAAAAAATTGGAGTTAGAGAGAAGTTTGGACAAAGGATTGTTGAGGAGACTACCAACAATATCCAAATGATCCAAACTAACATGAAGAAAGCTCAGGATCGGCAGAAGAAGTACCCTGACCAAGGGAGAAGGGAGATTATTTTTGAAGTTCGAGATATGGTTTATCTCAAGGTAACCGCGACAAAGGGAAGAGATCGATTCGGGAAAGTCGGAAAACTAGCTGTTCGGTACATGGGACCATATCGAATCACTGCAAGGATTGGAGAAGTAGCATATCGATTGGAGTTACCGCCGAATATGCAAATGGATCATGTGTTTCATGTATCTTTGATTTAAAAGCATATACCAGATCCTAAGACAGTAAGACCGCAATAAGTATAAGAGTTACGTCCTAATCTTACTTATCCAGAGGGACCGATAAAGATTGGAGGAAGACGTACACTGCAATTAAAGAACAGAGAAGTTCCTCAACTCTTGCTTTATTGGGGAAGGCGAGGTCGTGAGATAGTGACTTGGGAAAATGAACATAATTTCAGAGAAAAGTACCCGGAGATGTTCATAGAAGAAACTAAAAAAATACCTAGGAGGACCCTCGAGATCTTAAAGAATTAGAAGACGAATTCTTATACGGAGGGGAGAATGTAATATCCGTGATAGAAAATTACAATGATTGGGGCATGGTGAAGCCACGTGGAAGACACATGTCAGATTGCAGAGTATGATGCTGACACATGGCAAACACGTGGCAGATCGCAGAGCATGGTGCTGCCACATGGCAGACACTTGTCAATCACAGTGATACGTGTCAGACATGCATGCAGTCCGATTTTTCTAAATAAATCCACTAGATTTAGTATTTTTCGCATAGAAAACATTCCTGAAACTCCGTCAAAGTTAAACCGTGACCTGTAAGAGAGAATTTTTAGTTTTTATGAACCGTTAGAGGCTAAACACGGAGAATTTAAGTTCTGCTAAGAGAATCTGAACCATAGGAGAAATGGTTGGTAAGCCTTTCTAGACTCAGCTTAAATTCTTGATTAGAATTCCATCTAAGCCTAGTTCATATCTCGAGACTCAGGTGGTTTATGAGACAAGGTGCTAGGATCCGAGGAGAGCACTAGTCGTGGTAATTTTTACATGCACTGCATTTGATTACTTATTTTTATGCATGTGTTGAGTATGGTATGGATGTTGCGTAGGACCTTAAACGGCTGTGTAGTCATCTTGTACTAACTCTTTGATTGCAGGAGATGGGTTGTTTTAACATAAGGAATCTTATAGACCGAAAGGAACTCGTTGTTCTTGCTGCTAACAACCATCAATCGGATGAAGTTAGCGGTTTGTACAATTCCCGGGATTTGCAAGGTATTGTTTTTGGGTCGTGCCCATGACGGTCGTTGTGTTGAATGGTGTTGCATCAAACTCACATATTGAAGGCCTTTGCGTTGGTTAATGATTGTGTTATTGATTGATTGTTTGCTTCATATTATGCTTGGTTGCTTATTTATGAATGCTTGTTATTGGGTTTGGGTGGGAATCTTTATTGTATTTAGCGGGAGCCGGAGCTCACTGAGTAATCTTAGATTACTCATCCCTCGTAATGAAATTGTTTTGAAGGTAACCTTAGTGGGAGCAAGTAGCGGGGAGCTTAGAATGTTAGAAAAACTAGAAGTAGGTTTTTGGTGCCTTTTGTAAAATTATACTTTGGTAGTATTATGTAAGACTCGATTTTGGCTATAGGCTAGCCTCGTATATGTTTTTATAGCGGTTTGTATGAATATGTTTATATATGATATAAAAGTATGTTTTCAAGTATCGGGTGAGTAATGGAAATGATATTAGTCTTGTCCGAACTAACACAACTCGAGATTATGGTTCAAGGTTGAAAACCCGAGAATCATGATATCAAGGTTAGGCGTAGCAATAGAACAGTTAAGGAAACTAGATTTGTTCTATGTGACCTCTACTGGTCTATTGTGATTGCCTTACGTGACACTCCCGGGCCACCTGGAGATCCAGAACGGTTCGTGGGTGTTACATATACTGTGCACTTGCAGTTGAGATTATTGTGTTTATTTTGGGTAAAACTTATACATACATCAAGTTTTTGGTGCCGTTGGTAGGGACCAATTTCACTGCCTTTAATTTTTGAATTAGGATATAGTCTAAAAATTTATTCTCTCATTTGCTAATTTTTATTTTATTTTCGTTTGTTTTGTTTATTTTGGTTCTGACACGGAAAGGATGAAAGAATTTGACAAGAATGAAGATCCTCCACCAGCACCTGGCGGATTTCAAAGAAACAATCAACCTCCACTTACCATATCGGAGCACGATTCACCCGATGGATACTTCTATGATCGATCTGCTATCCAAATAACTTATTATAGTCCAAATCTTCAATATTTCTATAATACTATTATGGTTCATATTATATATATTTTTCTTTAACCCCAAAAATAAAATAAAATTTTACGCTATTTATATTTTTCATGTCAATTCTCTTTTAAAATAGCCAAAGTCTTTAATTAACACAATTTCAGGCATTAAAAATAATAAAATAATTAATTGATTAGTTTTTTAATGATATAAATTATATTTTTATCAATAAATAAAATTTAAAAAGACATTCTTTAAGAAAAAGTAATTTTCTGTTTATTATGCAAACATACAAAAAAAATTAAAATTTTCAATATACCACAAATTTATATTTTTGAACGGTCATTAAAAAATTTCAACTCTTACTAATTTAAAAATTTGTGTTAGCTTCGAAATATAAAGATTTTGTTGGTAGGTTTGGATATAATGCATACAAATTTAAATTTTAAGGGATTTCTCAAAAATACAATTGTATTTGATATATTAGTCAAAAAATTATTCAAAAATCTATAAAAATATTGAATTGAATACTTAAATTTCAAAACGTACGTTAAATGTTTTGAATATAAATTTTGGACATTAGCTATAACTAAATATAAGATGCTGCCTTTTGGATACTTGTTCAATGATTCTAGACGCCCCAAGACATCACACTTTCGTGCCCAAGCTTTCAACTTTACCTATTTAGCCGATTGTGTCATAAAGCCTCCAACGGCCATATGCATTATGTTTGATTTATTTGTTTTGTTGTTTCTTTGTTTAAGCTTTTAGAACGGTAGGATTGCTTCATTTCAGAGCCCATATAAGCTTGGTTCGTCCATTGTACAAAGCACCATTCATTTTGATTAATACAAAACATGTATAGTTTTTTTTTCAAACCAAGTCTTTGAGTTGTTCTTTATTCTTTAGAATTCCAGTGTGTGATTCACTTCTGTTTTATAGAAATCTATGATCAGTTTGTTTGGCTGATTCAAACAATCAATTTCGTCCATTTGATTGAGCAAGTCAATCATTTCCCCTTTCACCCTCTACCTTCATTCCACTTATGTGTGCCTTAAGCTTGGAGTCTCTTGATCATTGAATGATCTAAAATTGGTGTGATTCCAATCTTATATAAGTTCTCGTCATATCCTCGCCGAATCGAGACTTGTGCCATAGTCCACTCTTTAACGCTGCAAGTGCAATAAGGTAGTTCACATCACATATTTTAGCTAGAGTTCCTTTGAATTTCTTCAAGTATTCACTGTCTAAATCATTCGGTCCTTGGGATGATGCCCAAAGATCTTCATCTGAATTAACCTTTTCGATAAACATGGAATATTATTTCACAAACGCAGTTGACAGCTCGGTGAAGCTATAAATCAACCTTTCTTCCAGCTTTGAAAACCAATCTAGAGCAGATTCGACGAGGTGCTCTACAAATAGCTTATACAAACTTGTTTCCTTTTCTTGTTCACAAAAGTGAGCTCTTCCGTCCGCGATGTTGAACACAATCATATGAGCTTGTGGGTCAATATTTCCTCGTTAATCGGAAGGCAAAGTTTTTCGACATCCCTTACTTGGGTATTCTCAATTCTCTCTCTAAATGGAGTTTGTTTTGTTTCCTCGACTATGCGGTCGGTTTCGGGTGTAGTGCTAACTGCTTGATGAACTCTAGAATTCATTGCCATGAGATCCTTATTAGTCTCTTCAATTTACATTTGGAGGAATTCCATATTTGAGCCTGATATACCTTGGATTTAATCGGTTGTTATTATGTTTTAATAGGTTTTTAATAATTGTATTTGATTTTGGTAATTTATTGCTGCTTTTAGTGTTTTTGTGGATTTTAGGGTCTTTCCAGAAATTTGGAGCAATTCAGACCAAAAAGATGCAAAACAAGCAATTTAAAGGTTGGACAGCTTCTAATCATAAAACGTTTCGCATCAGATGCAAAATTTCCCACCGTTGGATGAAGCTCAAAAATTATACCTCAAGATAGATGGGAGTGTAAGAGTCGATTCGCATATTAGATCATGAAAATCCCACAGTGTGTTATCAAGATATGCTCAATTTACTGAAGATTGGTCGATCTGGATTCGAGGAAAAAAAAGCAGAGGAGTTTAAGAGTGATCGATCGAACACGACCTCGGCGATTGATCGATCACCCATCCGGAACTTTGATTGGGCATTATTTTATGCAACGATCGATCGATCGCACCCCAAGCGATTGATCGAACGCCCTCCTAAAAAAGGGAGTATTCCTTTTTCATCTTTATCTCTGAAATATTCATGAGAATATACTATACGACCATATATCTATATAAAAACATAGAGGATGCCACATAAAACCAGAGCTTAATCACCATCTCAATAGACACCAAAAGTTTCATAGGTTTTGGTTTTATCTACAGATTTTTACGCTTTGTTCGATAAGAGAGAAAATCTTGCCTCCTTGTACCTCTTGGAGAAGTTTTTTAAAACATTTTACTTGTATACTTGTGTTTTATTAATATCATTTTGTCTTATGTTTTTGCTTTGATTTTCATATCCACGATTAAGTAGTGGTTCATTGGGTTTAAGAGATAATTCGATTGGAAAAATCATGGCTTGATAAATCAGATTATTAGAATATAAGTTCAATTAGGGTTCTTCATCTAAACTTGTATCTACTACATGATATAGCTTAGCTAGCTAGTGACTGATTTTAGATTGGTTTTTGCTTGCACATCACTTGTTAAACCAATCCAAACTAGTCTAGGTGAACTTGGCGTCATAACCTGCGAGTGTTGAATTATGGAGCCGAGTAAACATATCAACCATATTCTGAAAATTGCATTCTTAGCTTTTTAATTGCCTGCGAGAGTTGAGTAATTAAGATTTTCAAGGATAGGCAGTTATCGCTACGAGAGTAGGTTAGTCACAAAATAGTGATTTGAGTTCAAGTATGTTAATTGGTTAAAATTATCTATTCGAAAGCCTGAATAAATTAATCTATGAATCACTAGAGAAATCCCTAATGCCCAACACTTAGTTTATTTGATTAACTTATTATTTTAAATTGCTTTCTTTTGCCATTTTTATTTATTATTACATACAGAACAACCCTCCACATTTCTTTTTTAGCTTTAATCCTAATTTTACAAATTCATAATGCACACTTAGTCCTTGTGGATTCGATACCTAAATACCATAATCGTCTACTGTGCATTTGCAGTTTAGATTATTGTGTTTATTTTGGGTAAAACTTATACATACATCAAATTTTTGGCGTCGTTGCCAAGGACAATTTTGCTGCCTTTAATTTTAGAATTAGGATATAGTCTAAAAATTTATTCTCTCTTTTGCTAATTTTTATTTTATTTTCGTTTTCTTTGTTTATTTTGGTTTTGACACCGAAAGGATGGAAGAATTTGACAAGAATGAAGATCTTCCACCAACACCTGAAGGATTTCGAAGAAACAATCAACCTCCACTAACCATAGCGGACAACGATTCACCAGATGATACTTCCAGGATCGATCTGTTATCCAAATAACTTATTATAATATAGCTATAATAATATTATGGTTCATACTGTACATATTTTTCTTTCACCCCAAAAATAAAATAAAAATTTACACTATTAATATTTTTCATGTCAATTCTCTTTTAAAGTATCCAAATTCTTTAATTAACACAATTTCATGTATTAAAAGTAATAAAATAATTAATTTATTGTTTTTATGATATAAATTATATTTGTCTGGTGCTGGAAATAAATAGATATTCAAAAATCTATATAAATATTGAATTGAATACTTAAATTTCAAAACTTACATTAAAGGTTTCGAATATAAATTTCCGACAATAGCTATTACTAAATACCATTGTCTCTTGAATTAAAAAAAAATGTATAATATATCAGTATATAAGACTTGTGGGAGTGTAAATGCACGCCAATTAAATTCATCAAGTCTTTTAGAGAGATCCGAAACTTCTGAGTAAAAAACCACCAAAAACACAAACAGAGATCCAAAGATGGTATTTTATTAAGTTGCTTAGAAAGCTTTTTGTATGAGAGCAAAAGAACAGAGTTTTGCTAGGTCAATTGCGGATCCCCTTTTCTAAGGGTGTACATGAGTATATATACAAGCCAGAGTCGGCTAAGTTAATGTCCAAAGAGATAAGGAAGATTTCCTAATTCTTCGAGATTTCCTTTTAACAAAGTCGGCTACCGCCATGGGCTTTAACCTTGTCATATCTCTTTTGTGGGCTTGAATCCGTGGGCTCGTTGTTTTGGCCCAATCTCCTGTCGTTGAACCTTGGCTTGAGTGACACCATGGTTCACGGCTCGGGTGACACCATGGTTCACGGCTCGGGTGACACCATGGTTCATGGCTTGGGTGACACCATGATTCACGGCTCGGATGACACCATGGTTCACAGTTCACTGTCCAAACGATTCGGGTGCCAATGGTTATGTCTATCTTTAACCCCGATCCATCTTATATTTGACTGAGGTCACGGTACCCGAACCCACTCATCAACGCACGGTTAGGGGGACACCCGATCCGTTTCTTCCTATGCACAGTTAGGGGGACACCCGATCCAACTCCTGTCACGGTTAGGGGGCACCCAAACCAACTCCTTCTATCACGGTTAGGGGGCACCCGAACCAACTCCTTCTGTCATGGTTAGGGAGACACCCGATCCAACTCCTGTCACGGTTAGGGGGCACCCGAACCAACTCCTTCTGTCATGGTTAGGGGCCATCCGAACCAACTCCTTCTGTCATGGTTAGGGGGCACCCGAACCAACTTCTTCTGTCACGGTTAGGGGGATACCCAAACCAACTCCTGTCATGGTTAGGGGGCATCCGAACCAACTCTTTCTGTCACAGTTAGGAGGCACCGAACCAACTCCTTCTGTCACGGTTAGGGGGACACTCAAACCAACTTCTTCTGTCACGGTTAGGGGGATACCCAAACCAACTCATTCTGTCACGGTTAGGGGGCACCCGAACCAACTCCTTCTGTCACGGTTAGGGGGCACCCGAACCAACTCCTTCTGTCACGGTTAGGGGGACACCTAAACCAACTTCTATCACGGTTATGGGTACCCTGATGCAGCATAGATTTAGGATAATTATGATTTATTTGTATTTTTATTATATTAATTATTTTAGAACATTCTAGAATATTCTATAGATTTCTAGGGTTTTATGCTTTATTATAAATAAGCCGTTTAGGCCTCCTATTGTATTAAGTTGTTGATTGTTTAAGAAAGAGCTTTGCTTTTGAGGGAGATTATTCTCTATCCGTTGTCTTCGGTAGATCTTGAGAGATCTCAATGAGTTCAAGAAGCAGGTCCCAAGCGAGGATTCTATCGAATCCCTTGGTTGAGCTGGCAGGTCCCAATCGATTCTTTTGTATCCATTGGTTGAGCTGTTTATTGTTGCTTCCGCCCTATCAGTTGGTATCAGAGCTGCGTCCTTTTGATTTCTTAATCAGAGACCGATTCTGGATGTAATGTTGAGTAGCAACAACTATCCTTTCGAGGACGAAAGTCCTTTTGTCGAGAGAGAAGATCATGAGATCTATAGAGAGATTCATGGCGATCCCATCTACGACATATATGGAGACGATGTCCAAGTTTTCAACTTTGTCTTCGAAGAAGAGGTTTTTGGGAATCTGATTCGTGCAAAAACCGGGGGAAATAAGATCCGTGCAGAATTCGGTATGTGCGAAATTCGTGCAGATCCAGGTTTCTGAAAAATCTATACAGAATCGAGTTCGTGCAAAATCCGTGCAGGATCAAATACGTGCAAAATCTGTGCAGGATCATATTCGTGCAGATCTGGTGCAGATCCAAACTCCCTCATAGTTTTGTGAATTCGAAGATGGATTTAAGAAGATTTACATGCTGTCAAGAACGCGATTGAAGATTCGAGGACGAATCTTTCTTGGCCGGCGAGACCTGATGCAGCGTAGATTTAGGATAATTATGATTTATTTGTATTTTTATTATATTAATTATTTTAGAACATTCTAGAATTTCTATAGATTTCTAGGGTTTTATGCTTTATTATAAATAAGCCGTTTTGGCCTCCTATTGTATTAAGTTGTTGATTGATTAATAAAGAGCTTTTGCTTTTGAGGGAGATTATTCTCTATCCCTTGTCTTCGGTAGATCTTGAGAGATCTTAACGAGTTCAAGAAGCAGGTCCCAAGTGAGGATTCTATCGAATCCCTTGGTTGAGCTGGCAGGTCCCAATCGATTCTTTTGAATCCATTGGTTGAGCTGTTTATCGTTGTTTCCGCTCTATCAGTTGGTATCAGAGCTGCGTCTCTTTGATTTCTTAATCAGAGACCGATTCTGGATGTCATGTTGAGTAGCAACAACTATCCTTTCGAGGACGAAAGTCCTTTTGTCGAGAGAGAAGATCATGAGATCTACAAAGAGATTCATGGCGATCCCATCTACGACATATATGGAGACGATGTCCAAGTTTTCGACTTTGTCTTCGAAGAAGAGATTTTTGGGAATCTGATTCGTGTAAAAACCGGGCGAAATAAGATCCGTGCAGATTCGTGCAGAATTCGTTATGTGCGAAATTCGTGCAGATCCAGGTTTCTGAAAAATCTCTACAGAATCGAGTTCGTGCAAAATCCGTGCAGGATCAGATTCGTGCAAAATCCATGCAGGATCATATTCGTGCAGATTTGGTGCAGATCCAAACTCCCTCATAGTTTTGTGAATTCGAAGATGGATTTAAGAAGATTGATATGCTAAGAACGCGATTGAAAATTCGAGGACGAATCTTTCTTTGCCGGCGAGACCTGATGCAGCGTAGATTTAGGATAATTATGATTTATTTGTATTTTTATTATATTAATTATTTTAGAACATTCTAGAATTTTCTATAGATTTCTAGGGTTTTATGCTTTATTATAAACTAGATTAGGACCCGCGTAATACGCGGAATTTTAATTATAACTTATTTATAAATGATAAAAATAAAGTAAAACGTGTCGGTAATCGATTAAATTTAATAAAGATAAAATTTATCAAAATGTAAGAAATATATGTTAAATCTTGTTGATGTAAATATTTAGATTTTGATTGTTACTCGCACACTTATTTTAGATGTTGATTAGTAACTTTGTTTCAAACTGAATTTCAACTCCACGTATTTCATCTTGCAATACAACTCATGTATTTCATCCATAATATTAAAACCATATTTTTACTCCATGCATTCCTTGTCAATCAATAATACCCAAAATTCTTATATCAAAATAATATATGCATAATGCATTCTATCAAATTTATGTCTATATATGTCATTAGTGTTAAACAAATAGTAAGAAAATTAACAAAATATATTAGTAAATAAATTTAAAAGTATTAAGAAAACATGTCGTAATCTCATGAATATCAATTTTTTATATGCCGCACTAATACTTTTAGAAATTGGAAATAATTTGTCTTATTTTCTTTTTTAGTTTTTTTATTTAGTATTCCCTTTTAATTTTTTAATAATATGTTTTATTTTCTTTTTTTGACTATTATTTCATTTTAGTTACACTACAATTATAAATAATTTGTCTTATTTTCCTTTTTTTAGTCTTTTTGATTTACTATTTCTTTTTAATTTTTTTTAATAACATGTCTTATTGACTATTATTTCCTTTTAGTTACACTACACTTTGATTTAAGAAATAAATAATGTAGAGAAAGAAAATTTATATTTTTATATTAATATATTGACACGTGCCACAATCTCAATTAAAATTAACACATGTCACGATCTGGTGAGTTACGATTTTGCCTACGTGTCACACTGACGTTGGGCAAAATTTAAAGTCAAATAGCTTTGACCGATTTGTGGAATTCTCGAATTCATGATTTGCTTGAATGATGTATTTTTTTTCTTTTCTTTCTCGATTAGTTATGCATTTTTCCTTTTTTGTTTTTAAACGTATTCACATGAAATTTTTTTTTTTTAATGATATTTTTTTTTTTACAAATTTTCTCTTTTACCTTTTTTAATAACATTTTTTACAAATTTTCCTATTTACCTTTATTTAATGACATTTTTTTTTACAAATTTTTCCAATGATGTATTTTTTTTCCTTTCTTTCTCGATTAGTTATGGCATTTTTTCTTTTTTTGTTTTTAAACGTATTGACATGAAACAAATTTTTCCTCTTTTTTAATGATATTTTTTACAAATTCTCTTTTACCTTTTTTTAATGACATTTTTTACAAATTTTCCTTTTACCTTTTTAGTGACATTTTGTTTACAAATTTCCCTTTTTTTAGTGACAATTTTTTTTACAGAAGAACATTGACTTTTTTTTGTTACGTTACTTTTTTTTTTACGATGATGTATTTTTCTTCTAACTTTTAGATAAAAAGGAAATATTATTTAAATTAAAATTAACTTTATACGTTAGTATATTTTATTAGTTATGGCATTTTTCTTTTTTTCTTTTTAAACGTATTGACATGAAACAAATTTTTCCCTTTTTTAATGATATTTTTTACAAATTTTCCCTTTTACCCTTTTTAATGATATTTAAGTTAACACGATAACATAATATCTATTAGTATATTAACACGTGTCATCATCTCAATTAAAATGACACATGTCACGATCTGATGAGTTATAATTTTGAGCGCATTCTCCTTTATATAATAAGATAAGCCGTTTAGGCCTCCTATTGTATTAAGTTGTTGATTGATTAATAAAGAGCTTTTGCTTTTGAGGGAGATTATTCTCTATCCCTTGTCTTCGGTAGATCTTGAGAGATCTCAACGAGTTCAAGAAGCAGGTCCCAAGCGAGGAGTATATCGAATCCCTTGGTTGAGCTGGCAGGTCCCAATCGATTCTTTTGAATCCATTGGTTGAGCTGTTTATCGTTGCTTACGCTCTATCAGTTGGTATCAGAGCTAGTGCTATTTCATACTTAGCCATTTTTTGAATCGTTGATTCTCAAGAGGTGGAATCTGACCCCAAAAGTTAGCCCCCTAGCTTGGCAGTATCAGTGATGTTATTGCCGAGCTGTAAGTAGTCGAGTCTGAGATAAACGATTCTCCTGGTTGCCTTGAACTGTCTTTTTTTATGATGATCCCAAAGCGTGACTCGCGGATAATTCCGAACCATGTCTTTGGTAATGACCCCGAACCGTAGTTTGCAGATGACCCCGAACTGTCGCTAAGTGGTATCGCCGTACTTGTAGTATTAAACAGTTTTGAGGGATCCAGTTTGGGTTTGCTGTGTCACACAAACTTGGCTCAGGGTTTTTGTTATTCTGATACGCCATCACCTTTATCGGGGAGTGTAAGCATTTTTACTGATTCCCGAGGCGAATGACGTCACCATCTGCCTATATAATTCGCGATACCTCCCATTTCCTCACTACTTCATTTCTCCGAAAACCTCTCCAAACAGGTAATTTCTCTCTTCTTTCTCTCTGTAGTCTCTTTTGCTTTAAGTTTTAATTTTTAGCTTGAGGCTCCGTTGTTCTTCCTTCGCCGCCGATCCATTTGAATTTCCCGATCTGTCTTCAACTGGCTCCGCCGCTATCTTTGAATTTCCCATCAGTTTGTTTGAAGATTTGGATCCGACCCTCGATCTTTTTGAAGGATCTCAACTTGTTCTTCGAGTTTTAAAGGCTTTGATCTGGTTTGATAGGCTGTTGAGAACCCCGATCTATCATCTGAATCTTAGAGGTTTAGATTTTCTTTCGCGAGCTGTTAGGGATCCCGATCCGTTATATCCTCCAAAGACCCCGATCCATTTTTCAATTCAAAAAGGATGTCTCAGTCATCTGTTTCTGCGTCCCCCGATCTGTATACCAGGTTGTTCGTCAGTCCAGATCAATCTTCATTTCCCGAACCATCATCATCCCCCGATCCATTCCTCGCTCAAAGCTGTAGCCGAGCAGATTTTTCTGGTGCGAATGTTTCAACGGATTTGGATGATTCAGGCGGTTCGGGGATAGGACCTTCCATTCTTGGTAGGAGAATGGTGCTTTCCGAATCCTCGAGAGCTGGCAGCAATTCTGAGGATCCTTTGAAATTCAAGGTGCCCCACCTTCACGACTCTCCTTTCGACGAAGCGGTGAACCTCTTTACTGATGTAATGGATCCCGACCTGTCGAAAGTCGAACTAGAAGATTGGTTGTTTGATCCAGCCATAGCCAAACAGGAATTCAAGCATTTGATGGGTCCTAGCCGTCAAGCTCCAGCGAAGAGGAAAACCAAGAGGCGACCCGATCCACCTGGTTCAACCCTCTCAACCTTGGATTCATTATCGACTCTTAGGCACAGATTTGGTATTTTAGAGGAAGTTGAGCTTGCTCTCCCCTCACCATCAGACCGAGCAAATAATCCTCCCCCTCATCATTTTACTCTTTACGAAAGCTTCTTCTACCGCTGCCAGTTATGGTTCCCAATCCCTGAAGTTATTCTACAGTTTCTTAGGAGGTATAATTTGGCCATTTCTCAAATCAACGCTCGGGGAATCAGCCATATGGTTGGCATTCTAACCAGGAGTTATGAATGTGATGTGGAAGTTGGCGTCGAACATCTGATGTACTTGCTCGAATTTAGGCGTCGTAACAAGAGAGAGCTGAAGTATTATGTGTCGGGTAAAGCCAGGAGAAATATTATAAGGGGCTTCTCGTCCAAAGATGACAATTGGGAAGATTATTTCTTTTTGTCCCTATTACCGAAGCGTCGGTGGGTCCGAAGTGTCTTCAATGTGTCAAGTCAGGCTGGGGAGAAATTGGTAGCCGATCCGTTGCTCGACTTGGGCCACGGCTCGGCTTTCTATTACTTAGCAATTTTCCTTTTTTAGGTTTTTCTAACCTTGTTTAAATATTTTGTTTTTGCAGTGCGTCATCTCCGCCTTTCATTGCCTCCCGACCTGTCCGAGATCCACGAAGCACTTTCATCTCGCAAGTGTAATTGGTCCAGAGATTTCAACCTGCGACGAGTGGAGAGAGCCCGAGCCCTTTTCGAACGACAATCAGTTGAGCAGTCATCTTCCTCTCACCATGGAAAGACCCACTTTCAGGGATCGGGCTGCCGCAAAAGCCAAAGCGGAGGCAGAGGCAAAAGAGAGAGCAAATCAGGCAGAGGCGTTGAGTCAATCTTGTCCCCCGAGCTCCCATCTTGCCACTACCATCGTCTCCAAACCAACCCCTGCTGATAACCTTCCCAAACCGACTGCTTCCTCTTTAGCTTATGTAGGAGTCATCCTGGGGCTTCTTCCGGCTGATTCCAAAATTCTGCCGCACAAGGACAAAGGCAAAGGAAAGGCCAAGGAGAAGAAAGCCCCAAGCAGAAAACAACAGTCATCTGTGGATGACAAGGACGAGGGGGCATCGAAGTGACTACGAAGTGCTGAAGCTACCCGAGCTATCCCCGAAGCAATTCCTCTCTCCACCATCCCCCTAAATGCCGAAGGGGCTTATAATGACGCCTCAACGTCTACGGCTATCTTCTCCAAGAACACCTGTTCGGGTGATCGTTTTCCGCCGTCCGACACCCTGTTTTGGGATAAGGCCTACAGCAAGATGTCTCTCCGGGGCATCAAGGTATATGTAATGTTACTTGTTTCGTCCTTGCGACCCAAACCGTTCAAGCTTGTGTAATAACAGTCTTCTTGTTGTCTTGCAGTTCATCTCCCATCTTAATAGGATGGTGATTGGGTATGGTCCGACGCCCGTAAAGATCAGGAGAGGATCGAGGATGCCAGGCGGAAAACCATTGAGCTAGATGGGAAGCTCAAAGAAGTCGAGGCGAATGATGCTACTAAACGAGAGAGAGCTGCTAAAAGGATAAAGGATCTTGAGGCTGACGCGGAAGGGCACATGAAGCACATTAAGGAGGCCGATGAGCGGATCATGCGGCTGGAATCTGGCAAAGTGAGATGGGATGCTCACATAGCCAGTTTGACGAGGCAGCTAGAGGCATCGATCGAGCTTCATGAGACGAAGTTCGAGCAAGCTGTTCTAGAGGCTAAGCGTGAGATGCTGCTGATGCTTGAAGGAAAAGTTTCCCGAGCCAATAAGCTCCTTGGTCAGATCGATGGTGAGCCGAAGGAAAATATGCTCGACCTTGCTCAGATTGAAGGCAATCTTCAATTCATTGAGCTGCTTCAAGGTGACGAACCGCCATCTCTTGGTGCCAAGGCGAAGAGTCTAGCTAAGCAGAGAGAAGATTTGAGGGGAGCTCATGAGGTGTTCGCTCAGCTCATGGCAGAAATGAGGGAAATTCTACGACTGTCTCCCATGCATTCTGATATACTGAAGGAGCTCAATGATGGCGAGCCCATGGAGATAGCTTTGCAAGCGTTGGGATCCATGATTTTTCTGGTTCTAATAGGGGAACGCCCGGTTTATCTGAGCTTAGCACAAAGGATATGGTTAAGGAGCCAACCCCCGAACCATCTTCCGAGAAAGTTAATGAAGTCGTTCTCGAGGAAGCCGTCGTAGGACCTGCTGAGACGGTACCTGACGAAGACAAAGCTTCAGGAAATGATGTGGCTGAGCAACCGGTGGAGCCAGAGTAGAGGGTGATCCCGACCCCTGAAAAAACGGAGGATTATGATCCTCTTTTCTTTGTTTAGTTTAAAATTCTCCTTTTCTTTTTGTTAACGCCTGGACGGCTTTATCCAAGTAGTTTTGTGAACTTATTCTCTTCTTTTTATTACTTCGTTTTATAAGAGAATGCCTTGTGTTCTGATAAACATGTTTGCAAGGAGATATTAAGTATGCTTCTCCCGTTTGATGACAAGTCTGAATGATAAGATGTAGCTGTCTTAGATGAATGGTTCTAGGTATGACTTTGCATAGTAGTTATGTTTGAGATGACCAATTTGGCTTACAAATTTGTTACCATAAACTTCCTTGCTCCGAAATTGATCATAAGTTTGCATAGTTTAGTTCTTGAACATCTCGGTTTACGGATACATTACCTTAAATGTATTCGCTCCGACAATGAACATATGCTTGTATAGTTTAGGATGAACATTTTGGTTTACGAATATGTTACCGTAAACATATCCGCTCTGACAATGAACAAAGTAGTTGTATAGCGCGCTTTTTAATCCTGAGATGGATGTGATAGTTTAGATCCGAGATGGATGCAAGAGGTCACTACTGTGGCCAGCAGTAGTGAAGATGTGGCGAGATGCCTGTTGTAGTCTGATTTGTCGAATATGTCTATTTTGTTAAGACTTAGTGATCCTTGAAGGATGCATAGGTAAAAATTATCTTTGAAAGCAAAGCTTTGATAGATTGTAGAATCTGTTACAAAGACGGGAGTATACAAGTATGCGTATACGTACCTACTCCCCCCCCTTTTTGAAAGGAGGGGGGCAACTGAACCCATCTGAAGACGAGCTGCCTATGTACCCTTTGTAGGGATCAAGTCGCCCCGTAATTCATGTAAAATAGCTCAGTGATAATACTTTTTGAGATGCATTGTGTTCCATGATCTCGGGACTGGAACGTCTGTCATGTTGGCAAGTTTGTAAACTCCAGGTTTGACTACCTCGGTGATCTTGTAAGGTCCTTCCCAAGTTGCTCCCAGTTTTCTGGCATTTGTTTCCGCGGTGTTCTGAAAAACCTTCCGCAAGACTAAATCTCCTTCGTAGAATCGTCGTTCTCGAACATGTGAATTGTAATATTTGGCTGCCGCGCTCTGATAGTTCTGGATCCTGATCAAGGCTTGGTCCCTTCTTTCGTTGATCAAGTCCAATTCATCAAGCATCAATAGATGATTGAGCCCTTCTTGTTCTGGTAGTAGTATGCGGCGAATTCCTGGGAAATGTATATCCGGTGGGATGACACACTCTGTTTCATACACGAGGGCGATTGGGGTTTCCCCCATTGCTCGTCTTGGGGTCGTGCGGTGAGACCAAAGTACTCCCTCCAGTTCTTCAGCCCAACGTCCCTTTTTCTCGTCAAGGCGCTTCTTCAGGCCATCGAGGATTGTTTTATTGATTGCTTCGGCCTGTCCGTTCCCTTGTGGATATCTTGGAGTAGACTTGCTGAGTCTGATTTTCCATTTGTCGCAGAAAGCTTCGAAACAATTTGAGATGAACTGCGAGCCATTGTCTATCACGATCTCGTATGGTACTCCGTGCCGGCATATGATATTTTTCCAGACAAAAGCTTCCACCTGTGCATCTTTAATGCTAGCATATGAGTCGGCTTCCACCCATTTCGAAAAATAATATGTTAAAACCAGCAGGAAACGTTTCTGTTTTGAGGGATGCAGCGGCCCGACGATGTCCATAGACCATCGCATGAATGGATATGGTGATGAGATTGATGATAGCACTTCCGTTGGTTGATGAATCATTGGCGCATGGCGTTGACATTTCTCACATTCGACTAAAAACTTCTTGCAATCTTTGATCATCGTTGGCCAATAATAACTGTGACGTTTGACCTTTATGGCTAGTGCTCTCCCTCCAGAGTGATTGCCACATGAACCATTGTGAATTTCCTCCATGATCTTCCTTGCGTCTTTTCCTTCCACGCAGTTTAGCAATGGTCCTGAGAGTCTCCACTTGAAGACATTTCCATCTAGTAGTACGTAACGAGCTACCTAGACTCGAAGCTTACGAGCTGCCCATTTTTCGGTTGGTAAGATTCCGTCGTATATGTATCCTCTAATTGCACCAAACCATTCCTTGTCGCAGCTATATTCTGGTTCGTCGTCGATCTCATCGGGTTCGATGACAAGGTTGTTGCTGCTTTCGATGGTTGGTGATTCTTCAAGAATGTCTTCTTCCATTGGGGCTGTTTCCGGCTCTGCGGGTGGTTGGTTTGCCAATTCTTCCTGTATTCCATTCGTGTCCTCTTGCCTGGTCGTGACTTCTGTTGCTTGCTTAGCGGCTTGTGAACAAGTTATGGCGTTCACCATGTCGGAAAGACTGATGCTCGGGTGTTGGATGAATTCCACTAGGATTACTCTCTTTAGATCCGGATCGGAAGTTGATGCAAGGGCTGCAAGTGCGTCGGCTGGGGTATTCTCCCCACGTGGGATACATGTTAGGATGAATTGTTTGAACTTTGCAGCCAATTCTTTGACGATCTTCAAGTAAGCTTCCATTCGATTATCCTTTGCTGCATATTCGCCGCTGAACTGATTCATGACTAGCTGTGAGTCGCAAAATGCATGGAGTTGTTCGATTTTTAGGCACTAGCAAGTTTCATCCCGGTAATCAAGGCTTCATACTCTGCTTCATTGTTGGATGCGTGGAAACCAAGGTAGAATGACTGCTCCAATAGTTTGCCAGTTGGGAGAAGTTAGTCGTATCCCTACTCCCAAGCCGTTTTTGGAGGATGAGCCATCAACGTGGAGTTTCCAGAGCTGGCTTTGCATTTCGTCGTCAATGCCTTCTTCAGGTAGTTCGATGAGGAAATCAGCCAGGACTTGGGATTTTGCGCACCTTCGTCCGCGATACTCAATGTCATATTCGCTCAGTTCTATTGCCCAGTTTGCTAGCCTTCCTGACTGACTTGGGATGTGCAGAACGGACCTTATCAGGAAGGTGCTCAAGACGACGATCGAGTGAGACTGGAAGTACGACCTTAGCTTTCTTGCCGACATAACTATGGATAGTGCCAATTTCTCCATCTGCGAGTACCTTGTCTCGGCGTCTGTAAGGGTTTTGCTTCTGCTCCCCACGCTTGTCTCGAATCAACACACCGCTTACTGCTGCAGCGGAAACGGCAGTGTACAGAAAAAGTGGTTCTCCCGCTTCTGGTTTTGTGAGAACTGGAGGGGTAGCCAGGTAACTCTTTAGTTGTTGAAAAGCTTCCTCGCATTTTTCCGTCCATTCAAACTTCTTGTTCCCTCGTAAGGTATCGTAGAAAGGCAGGCATTTGTCGGTGGATCATGAGATGCATCTGTTAAGTGCAGCTACCCTCCCGGTAAGTCTTTGCACTTCCCTTTTTGTCTTCGGTGAAGTCATATGGATGAGCGCATCGATTTTCTTAGGGTTAGCCTCAATGCCGCGGTGAGTTACTAGGTAACCAAGGAATTCTCCCGATGTGACCGCGAATCTGTACTTGGTCGGGTTTAACTTCATGTTGTGAAAGTTCAGCTGTGAGAAGCATTCCCTGAGATAAGTGACGTGATCCTGCTCTTTTAGCGATTTCACCAGCATGTCAACTATGTAAACCTCCATTGTCTTTCCGAGTTGATCGGCGAACATCTTGTTCACCAGTTGCTGGTATGTTCCTCCGGCATTTTTCAGACCGAATGGCATCACCTTGTAGCTGTATATTCCACGATCCAATATGAAAGCGGTCTTCTCACGATCGTCGGGGTTCATCAAGATCTGGTTGTAACCTGAGAAGGCATCCATGAAAGATAGCAGTGCGTTCCCTGCCGTTGCTTCGACTAGGCGATCGATATGTGGAAGGGGAAAGCTGTCTTTTGGACAAGCTTTGTTCAGATCGGTGAAATCCACGCATACACGCCATTTTCCATTCTTCTTCTTGACCACCACTGGGTTAGCCAACCAGTCCGGGTACTTCTATTCAGTTATCAACCCGACACGCAGGAGTCTCTCCACCTCGTCATAGACTGCTTTGGCTCTATCTGGCCCAAGCTTTCTCCTTTTTTGCTTCACCGGTTTGAACGTTGGATCAACGTTCAGTTTGTGGCTTGTAATGTTGATATCAATGCCAGGCATATCTTCTGCTTCCCATGCGAAAGTGTTGATATTTTTTCTCAGAAAGGCAACAAGTTCTTCTTTGATCCTTTTGTCTAACATTGCTCCAACTTCTACGCATCGCTCCGGATGTTCATTGTCAATGCAAACTGGTACTACAGGGTCGCAAGTTAGCTTAGATACGTCTTCTTCGCGATCCTCCGCAATCTGTAATTGCTATAACAGTTTGGAAAGCTCTTTCACTGGTTCTCTGTCGGTTTTTATCTTCTTGCATTTTGAACTTTCCGTTGGGTCACCGGGTTTCTGAGCTTGTGTGCGGCGAGGAAGCAGACAAAAGACTCTTTTTTTTTTCCTCGTATTGTTTTCACTCCGTTCGGTGTAGGAAACTTGAGGCAGAGATGGTAAGTTGATACAGTTGCGGGCATAGAATTTAACCAGGGGGTTCCCATGATGACGTTGTAGATCGCCGGGTGATCAGCTACGGAGAATTCGACGATTTTTGTCACCTCGCCAGTTCGAACAGGCAGTTTGATCGTCTAGTAGTCATGGTGGTTTCTCCGGAGAATCCAGTCAATGGTTTAGGGGTAGATATTACTTCCGACAGGTCCACATTCATTCTTCTGAGAGTCTCGAGGAAGATTACTCCATAGTACTCCCGGTGTCTACCAATACGCGTGCTATGTCGCAGTCATTGATGATTAACTCGATTACGAGAGGGTCATCGTGCGGTCTGTCGATTCCGATCGTCTCCCTTTCCTCGAGTGATATCACATCATTTGGAAACTTTGATGGTTTAGACCAGTTGATGCTGATGTGCGCCCTTCGCTAGAATGCTTTGATTAATGAGATGGTATCCGAGCAGTAGTGAGATCCTCCCATAATCATGCTTATTCTCCTTCTCGTTCCGGAGTGTGGCACCTCATCATCTCGTCTATAACGCTTGGAATGATCTTCCTTCGTCAGATCGGGTCTGTGTACGTTCATATCCATCTCCAAATCCTTAAGGCTGATGTTCCCTCCAAGTTTGCCAGCTGCTAATTTTTTGACGAGTTTTAAGCCAAGGATGCAATAGTTTGCGGTTGAATGCCCATAGATGTGATGGTATTCGCAGTAAGCCGTTTCATCATAGGAACTATCGCTTGTGGTCCATGTGTTCCATGAGCTTCTTCCACGGCCTCGGCCTCTTCCTCGACCGAATCTAGGAGAGTCAATTTGATAGTTATGGGCTCCTCGAAAGCCTCCCTCGTGCTGGATATAGCCAGAACCTTGGTTGTTTTTCCTAGCGTTGGAAGGGGTTGAGACTTGGGGGGAGTGGTTCGTTGTCTTGGCCTTCCCATACTTCTCGGTTAGGATTTTCATTTCTTCTTCTTCGGTGATGAAGTATGCGGCTCGATGCATAGCATCCTGTATCGTCGTGGGGTTCATCAAGATATGGTTGTAACCTGAGAAGGCATCCATGAAAGATAGGAGTGCGTTCCCTGCCGTTGCTTCGACTAGGCGATCGATATGTGGAAGGGGAAAGCTATCTTTTGGACAAGCTTTGTTCAGATCGGTGAAATGCACGCATACACGCCATTTTCCATTCTTCTTCTTGATCACCACTAGGTTAGCCAACCAGTCCTGGTACTTCACTTCAGTTATCTACCCGACACGCAGGAGTCTTTCAACCTCGTCATTAACTGCTTTGGCTCTGTCTGGCCCAAGCTTTCTCCTTTTCTGCTTCACCGGTTTGAATGTTGGATCAACGTTCAGTTTGTGGCTTGTAATGTTGATATCAATGCCAGGCATATCTTCTGCTTCCCATGCGAAAGTGTTTGATATTTTTTCTCAGAAAGGCAACAAGTTCTTCTTTGATCCTTTCGTCTAACATTGCTCCAACTTCTACGCATCGCTCCGGATGTTCATTGTCAATGCAAACTGGTACTACGGGGTCGCAAGTTGGCTTAGGTACGTCTTCTTTGCGATCCTCAGCAATCTGTAATTGCTATAACAGTTTGGAAAGTTCTTTCACTGGTTCTCTGTCGTTTTTTATCTTCTTGCATTTTGAACTTGCCGTTAGGTCACCGGGGTTCTGAGCTTGTGTACGGCGAGGAAGCAGACAAAAGACTCTTTTTGATTTCCTCGTATTGTTTTCACTCCGTTCGGTGTAGGAAACTTGAGACAGAGATGGTAAGTTGATATAGCTGCGGGCATAGAATTTAACCAGGGGGTCCCCATGATAACGTTGTAGATCACCGGGTGATCAGCTACGGAGAATTCAATGATTTTTGTCACCTCGCCAGTTCGGCATGCAGTTTGATCGTCCAGTAGTCATGGTGGTTTCTCCGGAGAATCCAGTCAATGGTTTAGGGATAGATATTACTTCCGCCAAGTCCACATTCATTCTTCTGAGAGTCTCGAGGAAGATTACTCCATAGTGCTTCCGGTGTCTACCAATAAGCGTTCTACGTCGCAGTCGTTGATGATTAACTCGATTACGATAGGGTTATCGTGCGGTCTGTCGATTCCGATCGTCTCCCTTTCCTCGAGTGATATCACGTCATTTGGAAACTTTGATCGTTTAGACCAGTTGATGTTGACGTCTGCCCTTCGCTAGAATGCTTTGATTGATGAGACGGTATCCGAGCAGTATTGAGATCCTCCCATAATGATGCTTATTCTCCTTCTCGTTCCGGAGTGTGGCACCTCATCATCTCGTCTATAACACTTGGAATGATCTTCCTTCGTCAGATCGGGTCTGTGTACATTCATATCCATCTCCAAATCCTTAAGGCTGATTTTCCCTCCAAGTTCGCCAGCTGCTAATTTTTTGGCGAGTTTTAAGCCAAGGATGCGTTAGTTTGCGGTTGAATGCCCATAGATGTGATGGTGTTTGCAGTAAGCCATTTCATCATAGGAACTATTGCTTGTGGTCCATGTGCACCATGAGCTTCTTCCACGGCCTCGGCCTCTTCCACGGCCTCGGCCTCTTCCTCGACCGAATCTAGGAGCGTCAATTTGATAGTTATGGGCTCCTTGAAATCCTCCCTCATGCTGGATATAGCCGGAACCTTGGTTGTTTTTCCTAGCGTTGGAAGGGGTTGAGACTTGGGGGGAGTGGTTCGTTGTCTTGGCCTTCCCGTACTTCTCGGTTAGGATTTTCATTTCTTCTTCTTTGGTGATGAAGTATGCGGCTCGATGCATGGCATCCTGTATTGTTGTGGGGTTCATCAAGATCTGGTTGTAACCTGAGAAGGCATCCATGAAAGATAGGAGTGCGTTCCCTGCCGTTGCTTCGACTAGGCGATCGATATGTGGAAGGGGAAAGCTATCTTTTGGACAAGCTTTGTTCAGATCGGTGAAATCCACGCATACACGCCATTTTCCATTCTTCTTCTTGACCACCACTGGGTTAGCCAGGAAAACCACTGGAGCGCCGGTCCCTTGAGATGCTCCACGAAAGGAAGGCACTGTCCGGCGTCTCTTTTGTTTTCGTTGAAGTTAGATGCTCTTTTGGATCGGTATTCCCCTCGTAGATCGGGACTTTCATCTTTCCAGGGTTTGGGATTCTTGTGCTAGTAATCCGTGCTGTGAACGGGGTATTCTGCGCTTCCTTCAGTACACGATCTATCTCCGGCACCTTGCTAGTCATTTTGTGCATCATGGATCGGACAGCTTTTATGTCGGCAGCTACTCGGTCCATATTTGTTCGCATCATAGCCATCTCTTCTTTATGGGCTCGGACTCCCGCTCTGCGTTCTTCATTGACCCGTGTTTGCTCGGCTCAGAGTATGTTCTCCTCCTCCTCGGTTAGCTCTTGATCTCCTTCTGAGATGGCCTCGTATCTTTCAGTTCGGGTCTGACCCGCTGCTAGGGGTTCGGGATTGTCACGGCTCTCCATGTTTTGCTCCATTCGGTTCTCCGCCTCTAGATTGATGATTGGTGCAGGCTCCTCTTCGATTGGTGTGTCGCCAGCTCCTTGGATTCCGGAAGCTAGGTTTGCTGAGCTTTGATGGAGTGGTGGCAATCGTCCCCGGGTCCTTGGTGGGTTGAGCGGGGTTGAGAAATCTAGAGCCGTTGGGTTGAGGTGCCTTTCGATTCATCTCGCCGGATCCAGACCCGAGCCTATCCCACGGGTTCGACTCGCCGTCGCCAAGGCCTTCAGCTTTGCCTGTCATCGTGTTGTTGAGTTTGTCCTGTTCCTCTGCCTTCTTGAGCAGCGTCTCCAGCATGATCTTCATCTCCGTGAGCATCGCCGAAGTCTCACCAGGGTTCCCGGATTGGTTCGTCTGATCCTTCACGCATGTGTTTATGGTGTCAAGAGCGTTGTCGTCTCCGTCGTTGGTCTTCGGATCGGTTTTGTGGTGGTTCTTTTGAGTAAGAAAATTTCGTTTCCCCCCTCCTTCTAGCTTCAAATTGTGGGAGTGTAAATCAACGCCAATTAAATTTGTCATGTCTTTTAGAGATATCCGAAACTTCAGAGTAAAAACCACCAAAAACACAAACAGAGATCCAAAGATGGTATTTTATTAAGTTGCTTAGAAAGCTTTTTGTATGAGAGCAAAAGTACAGAGTTTTGCTAGGTCAATTGCGGATCCCCTTTTCTAAGGGTGTACATGAGTATATATATACAAGCCAGAGTCGGCTAAGTCAATGTCTAAAGAGATAAGGAAGATTTCCTAATTCTTCGAGATTTCCTTTTAGCAAAGTCGGCAACCTCCATGGGCTTTAACCTTGTCATATCTCTTTTGTGGGCTTGAATTCGTGGGCTCGTTCTTTCGGCCCAATCTCATGTCGTTGAACCTTGGCTTGAGTGACACCATGGTTCACGGCTCGGGTGACACCATGGTTCACGGCTCGGGTGACACCATGGTTCACGGCTCGGGTGACACCATGGTTCACGGCTCGGGTGACACCATGGTTCACGGCTCGGGTGATACAATGGTTCACGGCTCGGGTGACACCATGGTTTACGGCTCGGGTGACACCATGGTTCAGGGCTCGGGTGACACCATGGTCCACGGCTCGGGTGACACCATGGTTCACGGCTCGGGTGACACCATGGTCCACGGCTCGGGTGACACCATGGTTCACGGCTCGGGTAACACCATGGTTCACGGCTCGGGTGACACCATGGTTCACGGCTCGGGTGACACCATGGTTCACGGCTCGGGTGACACCATGGTTCACGGCTCGGGTAACACCATGGTTCACGGCACGGGTGACACCATGCTTCACGGCTCGGGTGACACCATGCTTCACAGCTCGGGTGACACCATGCTTCACGGCTCAGGTGTCACCATGGTTCACGGTTCACTGTCCAAACGGTTTGGGTGCCAATGGTTATGTCTGTCTTTAACCCCGATCCGTCTTATATTTGACTGAGGTCACGGTACCCAAACCCACTCATCAACGCACGGTTAGGGGGACACCCGATCTGTTTCTTCCTATGCACAGTTAGGGGGGCACCCGATCCAACTCCTGTCACGGTTAGGGGGCACCCAAACCAACTCCTTCTATCACGGTAAGGGGGCACCCGAACCAACTCCTTCTGTCACAGTTAGGGGGACACCCGATCCAACTCCTGTCACGGTTAGGGGGCACCCGAACCAACTCCTTTTGTCACGGTTAGGGGGCATCCAAACCAACTCTTTCTGTCACGGTTAGGGGGCACTCGAACCAACTTCTTCTGTCACGGTTAGGGGGATACCCAAACCAACTCATTTTTTCATAGTTAGGGGGCACCCGAACCAACTCCTTCTGTCACGGTTAGGGGGCACCCTAACCAACTCCTTTTGACGGTTAGGGGGATACCCAAACCAACTCATGTCACGGTTAGGGGGCACCCGAACCAACTCTTTCTGTCACGGTTAGGGGGCATCCGAACTAACTCCTTCTGTCACGGTTAGGGGAACACTCAAACCAACTTCTTCTGTCACGGTTAGGGGGATACCCAAACCAACTCCTTCTGTCACGGTTAGGGGGCACCCGAACCAACTCCTTCTGTCACGGTTAGGGGGCACCCGAACCAACTCCTTCTATCACGGTTAGGGGGACATCTAAACCAACTTCTGTCACGGTTATGGGTACCCGAACCGTGGTTAGGGATCCAGTTGCTAGTGCTCTTTCATACTTAGCCATTTTTCAATCGTTGATTCTCAAGAGGTGGAATCTGACCCCAACAAGACTTCGCTTTTACAAGCCTTTTAGTTAAAAAGTTGCTATCTTGTACCCATGTTTATTAAAGTCTCTCTAGTTGTTTATTCCTTTTCTTATTAATGGAGATTCTCATTTTTTATATAGTTTAAAAAAATTGGTTTACAAGCTCTATATTTAAAAAAAATCTATATTGGGTATAAAAGCACATGTTTGAAATAGTTCATTGATAGAGACACACACATATAAGAAGAAGCAGAAGATGCTTTCTTTGAAGGAGGATTGGACTTATAGAGAGGGGAGCAAGATATTAAGCTTTGCGAATACGAAGTAGAAGCAATGAGCAAACTGGATTGTCTTTCTCAGAGAATAGGCAGTAGCGACGGAAGTGAGGAAAAAACTAGAGAGAAAAAACCAAAATCGACAAACACAGACCGGTGATGTGAACTTTTTTTTAATCTGAGGTGTATTAATTAAAATGTTCTAATCGGTTGTGAAGAAACTGAACTTTGTTTATGAGGTGGCAGCTCCATAATGCTTGAAAATACTGATGTGTCTTTCTCTAGAGAGATACTTGTGTTATTATAGTGTTGATTTACCTACGTAAATTATTAGCACTTTCATTGTAGCTATTAATATTGTATTTCCCTTTCTAGTGCTTGATCCTTATTCTAAAAAGCGTATTGGTGTCCAGATGGGAAGTTGGGTCGAGGGAAACTCGACTGGTGGGTCGTATGATTCTCGACCTTGGGTCGGGATATTGTTTATCATGGGATGTGGGTCCAGGACGTGATATCTCGACCGGGGGCATGTTCGGGTTGGATACCGGTCACGGGTATTGGTCTGTGTCCGTAACCGGTGGATCGAGGAAATTTGGGTCGAGGAATGGTCTTGTACCGGTCACATGATTGTGGTCCATATCCGTTACCATTATTCGTGGGACATGGATCGAGTGGGACGCGAGTCATGGGATGAGCTAAGGATCGGGTATCGGCCACATGATTTTGCTGCTACCCGTGACCGATATTGAGGTTAGTTGAGGGGCAGTACCGATCACTACCCTACCGGGATAAGGGTTGGTGATCTGTGACTAGTATAGGGGTATCAGTCACGGTTCGTGACCCGTATCCGTGACTGATATGACCCGGTCACACTTTTTTTCTTTTTAATATAAGTTTTGTAAAATCCTGAAACTTAAAAATAAAATAGTTAAGCATAAAACTAAATCATAAAAATTAAAATTAAAACTTTAAACTTAAAATAAAGCATAAAAAAAAATTGTGGGTTGCCTCCCATAAAGCACTTGTTTAAAACAAATTAGCTCGACTCCTTTATCGTTTAGGTGTGAGATGGATCATATAAGGGTTCCAAAGAACCACAACACCATATGGTTTAACCTCTTTTATTTTAAATGGTCCTGACCATCGCGATCTAAGCTTACCGGGAAAGAGTTTCAAGCGTGAGTGGAAGAGTTGGACCCGGTCATTTGGCTAAAATGTCCTAGGGACAATCTTCTTGTCATGTTTACAACTCTCATAGGCGTGATGAAGAATTTCATGCAACTCATTCACATGAATTAGACATCTCTCGGTCGATGTCTTGATGTCGTAATTTAGCTTCTTTAGTTCCTATTCAGACTTGTACTCTATCTCATCAAGAAGATGACATGCCTTTCTCATCGATCGTGCTTCATGTCCTTGACTTGCTTCTCCTCGAACCTCAATTGACCAGTCTTCAGTAAATCAAGCATATCTTGAGATCGCACCGCTGAATTTTCACAATCTAATATGGAAATCGAAACTCATACTCCCATCTATCTTGTGGTAAAATTTGAGCTTGATCCAATAGTAGAAAGGTCTCTATCTGATGCGAAACACATGATGTTCATGATATGTCATATCTTCAAATTGCTTGTTTTGCACCCTTTTTTGTGAAATTTGCTCCAATTTCCTGTAAAGACTCTAAGATCCACAAAAACAAAAAAACAACCATAAAACCGATAAAATCGAAGGTATATCATCCATTTTCTTGGGCATTCTTTGCCTTTATATTATTTGATACTGTAGATATACTCGGTGTCTCCATGCACTTGTTTTTGATCCTTTCTTGATGTGGCATGGTACTTAGCCCCTTTTTCTGATTTGTAGCACTCAGCCAGAATAACTTTCTCTTCTTCTATGGTGGTCGAGTTCGAACCTCGGTGTAGTGTATCTTTGATCATTGCAGGAGATGTTACCGTCAGATACTCGCGGAACCGAGACTTGTACCATAATCCACTCTTTAATGTTGCAAGCGCGGTAAGTTAGTTGACATAAGACATTTTAGCTAGAGTTTCTTAGAATTTCTTCAAGTATTTACGGTGTGAATATTTCGGTCCTTGGGATAATGCCCTAAGATTTGTATCTGAATTAACCTTTTCGATAAACATGGAATATGTTTTTACAAAAGCAGTTGACAGCTAGGTGAAGCCATCAATCGACCTTTCTCCCAACTTGGAAAACTAATCTAGAGGAGATTCGGCAAGGGGCTCTGCAAAAAGCATACACAAACCTGTTTCCGTTTCTTGTTCACAAAAGTGAGCTCTTCTGTCCGCGATGATGAAAGTAGTCATATAAGCTTGTGGGTCAATCTTTCCTCGTAAATCAGAAGCCGAAGTTTTCCGACGTCCCTTACTTGGGTATTCTCAATTTTCTCTGTAAATGGAGTTCGTTTTATTTCCTCGACTACGCGGTTGGTTTCGGCTGCAGTATTAACTGCTTGATGAACTCTATATTCATTGCCATGAGATGCTTATTAGTCTTTTCATTTGACATTTGGAGAAATTCCATATTTGAGCTTAATATACCTTAGAATTAACCGGTTTTTATATTTATAGCTAATTTTAGTGTTTTTTGTGGATCTTAGAGTCTTTACAGGAGTTTGGCACAATTTGGACCAAAAGTATGCAAAACAAGCAATTTGAAGGTTGGACAGCTTCTAAGCATAAAATGTTTCGCATCAGATGCATACCGTTGGATCAACCTCAAAATTATTCTACAAGATAGATGGGAGTGTAATATTCGATTCTCTTATTAGATTGTGAAAATCCAACTGTGCGATCTCAAGATATGCTCGATTTACTGAAGACTGGTCGATCTGGTTTCAAGGAAAAACAAGCAGCGGAGTTTAAGAGTGATCCATCGATCACCACCTCAGCGATCGATCGATCACCACCTCAGCGATCGATCGATCACCCATCCACAACTCTGACTGGGTATTATTTTCAGCAGCGATGGGTCGATCTCACCCCAAGCGATCGATCGATCGCCCTCCCAAAAAGGGAATATTCCTTTTTCATCTTTATCTCCTAAATCTTCAAGGGAATATACTATAGCCGCCATACACCTATATAAAAACATAGAGGATACCACAAAAACCAAAGCTTAATCACCATATCATATGCCACCAAAAGTTTCATAGTTTTAGATTTTACCTATAAATTTTTACGCTTTGTTCGATAAGGGAGAAGATCTTGCCTCCTTGTACCTTTTGGAGAAGTTTTTTGAAAGCCTTTACTATTTTTTTATGAATATGATTTTGTCTTATGCTTTTGCTTTGATTTATATATCCATGATTGAGTAGTAATTCGTTGGGTTTAAGAGATAATTTGATAGGGAAACTCATGGCTTGATAAATAGGATTATTAGAATATGAATTCAATTAGGGTTCTTCATTTAAACGTGTATCTACTTCAAGGATATGTAATTATCGTTACGAGAGTAGGTTAGTTACAAAATAGTGATTTGAGTTCAAGAATGTTAATTGGTTAAAATTATCTATTCGAAAGCCTGAATAAATTAATCCATGAATCACTAGAGAAATCCCTAATGCCCAACACTTAGTTTATTTGATTAACTTATTATTTTAAATTGCTTTCTTTTGCCATTTTTATTTATTATTACATCACAAAACAAACCTCCATATTTCTTGTTTTAGCTTTAATCCTAATTTTACAAATTCATAGTGCACACTTGGTCCTTGTGGATTCGATACCTAAATACTATAATCGTCTACTGTAATATATGTGATAGAAAATTAAAACGATTGGAGGAATGAACGTACGAAAATCGAGGTTTCATGCAAAATTGGGGCAGAAAAAAGGGACACATGGCAGTCTGGGAATCGTCTGTGACACATGGCGGACACATGGCGGACACATGGCGGACAGGTGGCAGACTCAGAGGAAGCAGAGAAACGTGGCAGTCAGGACACAGAACGTTGCCACGCAGGGACACGTGGTAGTTTGTGAAGAAGCAGACACAAATAGCAGACACGTGGTGATCACAGAGTATGATGAAGCCACGTGTCAGACATGTCTCAGATCCCAGGGCATGGTGAAGTCACGTTGAAGACACATGTTAGATTGCAAAGCATGATGCTGCCACGTAGCAAACACGTGTCAGATCGTAGAGCATGATGCTGCCACGTGGCACACACATGTCAATCACAGTGACACATGGCAGACACGTGTCAGACATTCAAGTAGTCGGATTTTTCTATATAAACCCGCTAGATTTAGTATTTTTCACATAGAAAACCTTCCTGAAACTCCGTCAAAGTTAAACCGTGACCCGTAAGAGAGAATTTTGAGTTTTCGTGAACCGTTAGAGGCTATAAGCAGAGATTTTAAGTTCTGATTAGAGAATCTGAATCATAGGAGCAACGGTTGGTAAGCCTTTCTAGACTTAGCTTAAATTATTGATTAGAATTCTGTCTAAGCCTAGTTTATGTCTCGAGACTCAGGTGGTTTCTGAGACAAGGTGCTAGGATCCGAGGATATCGTTATCTAGCAAACCTTCTAGCCACAAAGAGTGAGTTTCGGAGGTTTTTAAACGGCTAAGTGCAGAGCGCACTAGTCGTGGTTATTTTTGCATGCACTGCATTTGATTACTTATTTTTATGCATGTGTTGAGTATGGTATGGATGTTGCGTAGGACCTTAAACGGCGGCGTAGTCATGTTGTACTAACTCAGTGATTGCAGGAGATGGGTTGTTTGACACAAGGAAACGTAGGGGACTGAAAGGCACTCATTGTTCTTGCTGCTAATAACCATCAATCAGTTGAAGTTAGCGGTTTGTACAATTCCCAAGATTTGCACGGTATTGTTTTTGGGTCGCACCCATAACGGCTGTTGCATTGCATGGTGTTGCAATAGAAAATTGGGGTTAACGCTGTTCGGTTAAGTCTTTGTGACTTGGCCGGTGAGGTAAAAAGGACGAGAATGGAATTGTCAAACTCGCATAGTGAAGGCATTTGCGTTGCTTAATGATTATGTTATTGATTGATTGTTTGCTTCATATTATGCATGGTTGCTTATTTATGAATGCTTGTTATTGGGGTTCGGGTGGGAATCCTTATTGTCCTTACTGGGAGCCGGAGCTCAATGGGTAATCTTAAATTACTCATCCCTCGTAATAAAATTGTTTCGCAGGTAACCCTAGCGGGAGCAAGTAGCGGGGAGCTCAGAACGTTAGGCAAACCGGAAGTAACTTTTTGTTGCCTTTTGTAAAATTATACTTTGGTAGTATTATGTATGACTCGATTTTGGCTATAGGCTAGCCTCGTATATGTTTATATAGCGGTTTGTACGAATATGTTTATTTACGATATAAAAGTATGTTTTAAAGTATCGGGTGAGTAATTGAAATGATATTAGTCTTGTCCGGACTAACACAACTCGAGGTTATGGTTCAAGGTTGAAAAGCCAAGAATCATGATATCGAGGTTAGGCGTCGCAATAGAACGGTTAATGAAACTATATTTCTTCTGTGAGCTCTACTGGTCTATTGTGATTACCTTACGTGACGCTCCCGGGCTGCCTGGAGGTCAAAAACGGTTTGGGGGTGTTACAAGAGTGGTATCAGAGCATGGTTTTATGATCATACTTTTGGAATCATGTTTTCAAATGTTTTATCGAGTCAAAATGTGTCGCAGAAGGCAATTAGGTAATAAGGTACGTTCAGTGTTATTAGGTAGTCGGGATAGGACTTAGCTGATCATTTGGTGCAGATTTCTTATCGAAGATTTAGTGGGAGTGGTCGGGATTCGTCATCTGGTTACCAAGGATCAGGACATGGATATTTCTATGAAGATGATGGTTTAACAAGAACTCAGCCATTGTATCTAGTGGGAGATAACATGTCAGCTTCTGAGGAGTCGAGTTGGACAACACATGATCAACATGAACCGTAAGAACCGATGAATGTGCAACCAAGACAAGCAGGACCAAACCTTATAGTTGAGAGGTAATAAAATCTCACATAAGCAGAGCACAAGGGACTAAAAATGCATAGTTGTGGACTCTAACTCTGATTGAAAAGTCCGACTGACCACCGTCGCCGGAAGATAGAAATTTGTCCGATATTCATTTCAACCTCGCAGACAACATCTCGATCGGCACAAGAAATCGAATCCACAGTCGACGACATCTTGTTGGTGCTAAGAATCAATCCCGACCTCACATCTCACCTCATATCCGAGACCGTCCCGACCCCATTTACAGCGATTAATAAATCTTGTAAACAAAGATCTCCCATTGTATTGCCGAGCTCAATATATATAAACAAGGATCTCCGACCCTCTTTCTATTATAAATACCGAACCAGACTCGTGGTTAACCAAATTGGCGCGTCAGGTAGGGGGCACTTGATATTCTCCCACGCAAAGATTCGAGCTCGAAAATGGAGAACGACCAACCGATCAACGATCACTCAAGAAGTCACAATCATAACGCATGAACCTAACTCAGAGGCCGACAGAGATGAAACCAACACCGAAGGTATCACCGCAGCCCAATCCGAACCAGCTAGACACGAAAGCACTCTAATCACTGAGGATCAGGTAGACTTTACGACAATGCTGGATAAACTACTACAACATTTTGACCGACAGGACGAGCTGACGCAAAAAACAAACGAAAGATTAGAAGCACTAGCCACCACTTAAGATATTTACCGCGAACAGTTGGATACCCCAAACTTGAGATCGGCCAACGAATCACCACAACTCAGGATCCCTTCACCCTTCGCCACTGAAAGGTCAAGTCTGCCGGTTAACCTGGATAGGACGACAAACTTAGTAGCAGCTGGGTCAATAGGCAGCCCAATAAGCCTCAGAGTAGCTCGGGCCTCAACCCCGCAGCACCGGGATCTGACCTCTCAATGAGACTCTGAGATCGAAGGCATGAAAGCTAAGCTTAAGGATATGACCTCCAAGGTCCACCGAGCTCTCAGCTCTGCCCCTGAAATAGACCGTTTGCTTGAAGAAACACAACAAACCCTGTTCACCACACGGATCACCGCGGTTCCAATCAGGAATACGAAAAGCTAAAAATATCGACTTATGAGGGCCAGAAGGATCCTAGAAAACACATGACCGCATTCACCATAGCTATGGGCCGAACCCAGTTCATTCCAGACGAGATGGACGCCGGGTACTGCCTGCTGTTCGTAGAAAATCTAGACTGTTCGGCACTCAACTGGTTCTCACGTCTCGAACCAAACTCTATAGATAGTTTCCAAAAGCTATCCACAGCCTTTCTCAAGCATTATTCTATATACATGCAAAGGGGGCATCAGACGCCGACCTATGGGCCCTGACTCAAGGATCAAAGGAATCTCTCCGAGCCTACATGGATCGGGTTAAAGCGACACTCTCTAAGGTCGTTATTCCGGATGGATCTGCCCTTGTCACACTGAGAAATAGTATGTGGCATGATTCCAAATTCAGGGATGACCTCTATTTTCTCTACCAGTCTCTCTCTGAAAAACTTCGCGTATACCAATTGCTTGGATGGATGCGTTTGAAAGCCTGGAGATGACTTGCATAAAACCAGCTTTCTAGGTTTGTCTTGTGTCTCCGTACCAAATGTTCCATTTATTGATTGATGGGCGAACGACGGGAATTGAAAATCAATGAAGCCGTGACCCTCGAGGACACGATACACCGAGCCACACGGTATATTATGCTCGAAGAAGACCGAGCGATCAACTTAAATAAACACTCACCGGCTAAACCCCCGACCACCAAGGAAAGGCCAAAAGACGACCACTACGAACTGCGACAACACTACAACACGGACTACAAAGAGGATCGAGGAAAGAAATCTTCAACCTACTATATGGGGAACACACATAATTCCCCCCAGAAACCATGGAACAATAAGTATGTGCGAAACGAAGATTCCAAAGATATCAAAGACACCAAGTCTTTCTGCGACTATCATCAATTGTTCGGGCACTCTACCGTCCAATGCCAACATCTAAAAGACCACCTCCTAGCCAAATACCAGAGCGGAAGTCATCACAACAAAAATGACATAAACACACGGCAGAGCAGTAACATTACCGACCCGCCTAAACGATCGCATGAAAGCCGACCTAGCTCGAACGCCCCTCTAGCTTCCAAGAGAAGGATCAACATGATAATGGGCAGATTCCAAACCGGAAATGACTCGGTCAGGTCTATAAAGCAGTATGAGAAACAAGCTACCGCAAGCCAGAGCATTATGGAAAGGGTCGAGGTCGACATGCCCATCATTTTTGGTGAGGCAGACACCAAGAACCTGGCCATGCCGCACAATGACCCTCTGGTGATGGAGTTGAACATCGAAGATTGTGAAGTGACCTGAGTCTTAGTCGACACCGGCATCTCAGTCGACCTAATCTTCAAAGAAACCCTGAAAAAGATGGAGATCAGCGAGGACAAGGTCAAACCCAGCATCAAACCGCTGACCGGGTTCTACGGCGAGTCCATGATGACGGTCGGAACAATCAGGTTGGCCGTGCACACCTGCAGTGTACAATGTTATCATGGGGACCCAGTGGCTTTTCTCGCTTAGAGCGGTACCATCGACATATCACCAGTGTATCAAATTTCCGATGGCAACAGGAGTCTTCACGATCCGAGGAAACCATCGAATGGCCGGAACATGCTTTATCACCGAGCAGAGGCTCCGACGAGTTAACCTCAATATTGGAAGCTCGGAGGCACCCGCAACGATGGAGCCGAACCGAGGCCTCACCACTATGGTATCCATCGATCAAGGTAGGCCATAAAGATACGTTGGAATAGGTTCCGAGCTAAACGAAATGGTCAAAACCGAGTCAATTTAGTTCTTGCGAGAAAACGCATCAACATTTGCATGGTCGGCAAAAGACATGAGAGGCATTGATCAGCGGGTCACGTGTCATGAGCTCAATGTCGACCCGACCTACAAACCGATCAAACAGAAATGAAGAAAGTTGGGGCCAAAACATGCTCAAGCGGTCAATGAAGAGGTCGAAAAGTTGCTCGAGGCAGGCTCAATCTCTGAGGTAAAATATCCCGATTGGCTGGCTAACTCGATACTGGTAAAAAAAAAGAATGGTAAATGGCGTGTATGCATCGATTTCATCGATCTGAACGAGGTATGTCCAAAGAACAGTTTTCCTCTCCCCCACATCAATCAGTTAGTAGAGGCAACCATCGGGAACGAACTCCTCTCCTTCATGGATGCCTTTTCCGGATACAACCAGAGAATGATGCATCTAACCGACCAGGAAAAAACTGCATTCATCACCGACCGAGGAACCTACTATTACAGGGTCATGCCATTTGGCCTTAAGAATGCAGGCACCACTTATCAAAGGATCGTCCACAGAATGTTCGTCGAGCAGCTCGGCGAGACAATGGAAGTCTACATCGATGACATGCTCATCCAATCTCGTAAAGCCGAAGACCATATCCAACATCTCAAAGATTGCTTCGATATCTTAAACAACTATGGAATCAAACTCAATCCCTCCAAGTGCACATTCGGTGTTACATCGGGGAATTTAAGGGGTACGTCGTCACCCAACGTGGAATCGAGGCAAACCCAAAACAGAAATCAGCCATCGCCGAACTCCCCTCACCGAAAAACAAGAGAGAGGTACATCGACTTACGGGGAGGATAGCCACACTCAACAGCTTCATCTCCCGATCAACAGACAAGTGTCTACCCTTCTATCAACAGCTCCGAGCAAATAAAAAGTTCGAATGGGATGATAAATGCGAAGAAGCATTAAAAAAACTATAAGAGTATCTTACGAGACCACCGATCTTAGCAAAACCAGAGGAAGGAGAAATGCTCCTATACGTATCAGTATCAGGTACGACAGTAAGCGGTGTGTTAGTACGAGAAGATCACGGCAAGCAAAAAGCCAATATTTTATATTAGCAAGTCATTGGATGGCGCGGAATCACGATACCTGATCCTCGAAAAACTTGCTCTGGCCGTCGTAACTTTCGTACTCTAACTTCGACCATACTTCTAATCACATACAATTTCTGTTATGGCAACAGAGCCGCTCCAAGCAATACTCCACAACCCGAGTCAATCCGACTGCATCGGCAGATGCATTGACATCTCTAGCCTCTGCCTCAGATTCGGATATCCAACGTATCATACCCATGAAAATATCGCCAGCCCAAGCATCGAACTACCCCGAGGTATCTGCCATATCACGGAATTCGAAAACGACTCCGAAGATCCCGAGCAGGATATAACTAATTTTCTCAAGCATAACAAGCATCCAACAGAATCCGACTGGCGAGATGAGAGTAAAAGTACAAAGTTTTGCTAGGTCAAATTGCAGATCCCCTTTTCAGAGGGTGTTCATGAGTATATATAAATGCCAGAGTCGGCTAAGTCAATATCTAAAGAGATAAGGAAGATTTCCTAATTCCTCGGGATTTCCTTTTTACCCAAGCCTGCTACCGCCATAGGCCTTGATTCATGGGCTCATCGTCTTGGCCCATAGGCTTCATCAGCTCGGCCCAACTCCCTGTCATTAAGCCTTGGCTCGGATGGCAGTGGCTGAGTGGCTCGGGTGACACCATGGTTCATGGCTCGGGTGACACCATGGTTCACGGCTCGGGTGACACCATGGTTCATGGCTCAGGTGACACCATGGTTCACGGCTCGGGTAACACTATTGTTCAAAGCTCGGGTGATACCATGGTTCACGGCTCGGGTGACACCATGGTTCATGGCTCGGGTGACACTTTCCAAATGGCTCGGGTGGTGACACAAATCAAAAAATGATTCTTGCCTTAACCCCAATCCACTTGCCTTGAGCCCGATCCATTTGCTCAGTCACGGGTCATGACACCCGATCCGTTTGCCTTGTCATGGATCGGGGTACACGACCCAATTTTCCTCACCGTGGGTCATGACACCCGATCGGTTTTCCTTGTCGTGGATCGGGTACACGACCCAATCTTCTTCCTGGATCGTGACACCCGATCCATTTATAGTTATTTCCTCAACTGTTAACTTCAGATGGGTCAATATGGACTCCAACAATGGTTGACGACTCGGGTGGCACTATGGTTCACGGCTCGGGTGACACCATGGTTCTTGGTTCGGGTGTTACCATGGTTCACGGTTCGGGTAACACCATGGTTCACGGCTCGGGTGACACCATGGTTCATGGCTCGGGTGGCACTATGGTTCACGGCTGTCGTACTATGGGTCGTGACACCCGATCCGTTTGTTGTACCATGGATCGGAGTACACGACCCAGCTTCTTCACAATGGGCCGTGACACCCGATCCATTTGATGTACCATGGATCAGGGTACACGACCCAGCTTCTTCACTATGGGTCGTGACACCCGATCCGTTTGCTGTACCATGGATCGGGGTACATGACCTAGCTTCTTCACCATGGGTCGTGACACCCGATCCGTTTGCTGTTAACTTTAAGTGGGTGAATATTGACCCCAATAGTTAGCCCCCTAGCTCATCAGTTTTAATGTTGAAAGTGTCGAGGTAAAGAGCAGTCTGAAGTTAACTCGCCCCGAGCCACTTCTCTTCGTGACCCCGAGCTATTTTTGACTGTCACCCCAAACCATTTTTAGTGGTCACCCTGAACCGCTGTTATAATAAGGGTTTGGATTCCGTTTGGGGGACATTGGCAAGCTATCACCTTTATCGGGGAGTCTAAATGTTTCTGCTGATTCCCGAGGTATATGACGTCACCGTTTGCCAATATAACTCGTGATGCCTCCCATTTTCTTTCACTACTTCAGTTCTTCGAAAACTTCTCCAAACAGGTAACCTTTCTCTTATTTCTCTCTCTAATTTTTGCTTAAGTTAATTTATGCTTGTGCCGTCGAGCCATTCGAGTCTTCCGATCTATCTTCAATTAGCTCTACCGCTATCCTTGAGTTTTTCGGTGATTTGTATGAAGATTTCAGATCTAATTTTAAATTTATTTTTAAGATCACGACTTGTTCTTCGGTTCCTAGAATGCCTCGATTCATTTTGATAAGCTGTTAATAATCTTGATCTATTTTCTGAATCTTCGAAAACTTAGATCTTTTCTTCTGAGGTTCTGGAGATCCTGATCTGTTTGTCTGCCTTCCAAAGACCCCAATCTGTTTTCAAACAAAGGAGGTCTCGGCTATCCGTGTCTGCATCACCTGATCCATATGCCAGATTGTTTGTCAGTCCAGACCAATCTTCATTTCCCGAGCCTTCAATCTCCCCCGATCATCTCCTTGCTCCAAATTACAGCTGAGAAGATTTATTTGGAGCGAACAGTTCGGAGGATTTACATGATTCAAACGGTTCGGGGGTAGGACCTTCTGTCCTTGGTAGAAAAATGGTACTCTCCGAATCCTCGAGGGCTGACAGCAATGCCTGGGCTCTTATGGAATTCGAAATCCCCCATCTTCACAATTCTCCATTTTACAAGATGGCGAACCCTTTCGCGGACACGGTAGATCACGAGTCGGAAAAAATTGAGCCAGAGGATTGGTTCTATGATCCGGTTGTGGCAATATGAGAGTTAGAGCATTTGATTGGACCTATCCAACGAGTCTCAAGGAAGAGGAAAGCTAAAAAGAGACCCGATCCGCCGGGTTCAACTCTTTCTACTCCAGATTCATTGACAACCCTTATGCAGAGATTCAATATCTCGGAAGAAATCAAATTTGTTCTTCCGTTAACGACCGACCGAGCTAACAAACCTCCCCCAATCACTTCACTCTTTATAAGAGCTTCTTCTATCGTTGCTTGTTGTGGCTCCCGATCCCCAAAGTGATATTGCGGTTTTTATGGAAACATAATCTGGCAATTGCCTAGATCATTGCTAGGGGAATAAGACATCTGGTTGTAAGAAGTTACAAATGCGACGTTGAGGTTAGGGTCGAACTTTGAGAAGCCTTCTCGAATTCAGGTAAAGCCAAGAAGAAGATCATAAAAGGATTTCCAAGCAAGGATGACAATTGGGAGAATTTCTTCTTCTTCGTTCCCATCACCGAGGCGTCAGTGGGATCAAGATGTCTTAGCATAGTCAAGTCGAGCTGGGGAGAACTTGGTAGCCGACCCGTGGCTTGTTCTTGGGCTACGGCTTAGTTTTCCTTTTTATTTTTTTTGTTTCAGGTTATTTATATTGTTTCCTTCTTTTGCCGCATGCCACTTTCAAATCTCGATGCCACCCGATTTGTCTGCGATTCACGAAATGCTCTCAGCTCGGAAGTGTAGTTGGACGAGGGATTTTAATCTCCAGCGAGTGGAGAGAGCCCGAGCCCTTTTTGAAGGTCAATATGCTGGTCCCTCATCTTCCTCCAACTCAGGCGATACCATGGGAAGACCAACCTTTAGAGATAGCACCGCAGCCAAAGCGAAAGCGGAGGCCGAAGCTAAAGAGAGGGCAAAGCAGGCCGAAGCATTGGGCCAGCTTCGCCTCCCGAACCCCCAGGTTGATGCTACTCTCCGCCCCGATCTAGTCTCCTCCCGTATCCAACCCGATCAGACTTCTCATCCTGCGGCTTCTCAAGGGGCCATATTAGGTCTTCGCCCTGCCGACTCCCAAATAGTGCCACATACGGATAAGGGCAAAGGGAAAGCTAAGGAAAAGAATGGTTCGAGCATAAAATGGTAATCGTCGGCCGATGACGTCGAAAGATTGGTCGAAGCGTCGAAACGACAACGACGCTCTGAGAAACCTAGACTTATTCCCAAAGCGATCCCCCTCTCTGATGTGCCCATTAATGATGCCGGGTCTTACAACGACGCTGGGGCATCTGCAGCTATTTTCTCGAAGATTACCTGCCCCAGCGATTGCCTCCCACCATCCGATACCTTGCTGAGGGACAAATCCTACAACGAGGTTTCTCTTCGTGGCGTTAAGGTAAGCCGTTTGTCATTGCTTGTCCTGCTGCTACCACCCGAGGCATTCTTGCTCGTCTTGTTGTTTAAATAACTTTTTTTCTTTCTGTGCAGTTCATTGCCCATCTTAACAGGATGGTGTTGGGGTATGAATCTAACGCCCACAAGGAGAGGGAGAGGGTTGATGATGCTCGGAAGAAAGCTAGGGAGCTTGATGGGAAGCTCAAAGAGATCGAGGTGAGTCATGCCGCCGAACGAGAAAAGGCTCTCAAGAAAATCCAGAGTCTTGAGGGTGAAACGGAGGGACTCAAGAAATGTCAGAAGGAAAACGACGAGCGGATCATGCTGTTGGAATCTGGCAATGTGAGGAGGGATGCTCATATTGCCAGCTTAACGAGGCAGCTGCATGGGAGCAAGGTCAAGCAAGCCGTGCTTGAGGCCAAGCGGGAGATGATGATAACATTTGAGGATAGAATCTCCCGAGCCAAAAAACTCCTCAGCAAGATTGACGGTGAGCCGAAGGAAAACATGCTCGAACTCGCTTAGATTGAGGGAAATCTTCAGTTCGTCGAACTGCTTCAAAGTGAGGAGCCACCGTCACTTGATGTCGAACTGAAGAATCTGGCTGAACAGAAGGGGGAGCTTCAAGGTGCCCATGAGGTATTTGCCGAGCTGGTGGCATGTTTGGGAGAAGTTTTGAGATTATCCCCTATTCGTTCTGATATCTTAAAAGAGCTTAACGATGGTGAACCTATGGAAACGGCCGCTGCGAGCGTCGGCATTAAGGATTTTTGTGGTTTGAACCAGGGGACACCAGTTTTGGCTATGCCAGACTTGAAGAAAATACCAGAGGATCCAACATCTTATGAATCAAGTGGCAACGGTACAAAGAAGGTTCCTGAACCGTCTCCTGAGGAGACCATCGAGGAAGCCGTAGTCGTGCCCGAGCCAGAGAAGGTGATTGACCCCGTCATTGAAGAGCATGAAAAAGGATGGGAAACCGAGCACCCTAAAGGGCTAGAACAAGGGGAGATTGAGCATCTCGAAGTTCTAGAATCCTATGATCCTATTTTTTGTATAGTTTAAAACTCGTTTGGCGCCTGGATGGCTTTATCTACCTTATTTTCTTCTTTTTATCACTTGCTCTTTTTCAGGATATCGGTTATAAGAGAATGTCTTGTGTTTTGATGAATATTGTGGGAGTGTAAATCCACGTCAATTGAATTTGTTGAACGTTTGTTAAGAGAGATGAAATTTCTGAGCAAAAACCACCAGAAACAAAACAGAGATCCAAAGATGGTGTTTTATTAAGCTACTTAGAAAGCTTTTTGGATAAGAGCAAAAGTACAGAGTTTTGCTAGGTAAAATTGCGGATCCCTTTTTCAAGGGATGTACATGTCTATTTATACAAGCCAAAGTCGGCTAACTCAATGTCTTAAGAGATAAGGAAGATTTCCTGATTCCTCGGGATTTCCTTTTAGCGAAGCCGGCGGCCATCATGGGCTTTAACCTCGTAGTATGGGCTTGAATTCATAGGCTTGTTGTAACGGCCCGAATGATCGTCAGCTTGGCCCAACTTCCTGTCGTTGAACCTTGGCTTGGGTGACACCATGGTTCACGGCTCGGGTGACACCATGGTTCACGGCTCGGGTGACACCATGGTTCACGGCTCGGGTGACACCATGGTTCACGGCTCGGGTGACACCATGGTTCACGGCTCAGGTGACACCATGGTTCACGGCTCGGGTGACATCATTGTTCACGGCTCGGGTGACATCATTGTTCACGGCTCGGGTGACACCATGGTTCACGGCTCGGGTGACACCATGGTTCACGGCTCGGGTGACACCATGGTTCACGGCTCGGGTGACACCATGGTTCACGGCTCGGGTGACATCATGGTTCATGGCTCGGGTGACACAATGGTTCACGGCTCGGGTGACACTATGGTTCACGGCTCGGGGTTGCTTTGTATCACGGTTCGGGTGTCAATGGTTGTCTTTGTCTCTGACCCCGATCCATCTTGTCTTTGACCCCGATCCGTCTTCTCTTCCATTGATGTCACGGTACCCAAACCAATCATCCATGGTTCGGGGGTTCTCGCACAAACTTGTCATGTCGCGGTTAGGGGGCACCCGAACAAATTCACCTTGTCAAGGTTAGGGGGCACCCGAATCAACTCACTGTTCGGGTCCGATTCCACCCCTTGAGAATCAACGACTGAAAAATGGCTAAGTATGAAAAAGCACTAATAGCTGGATCCCTAACCGTGAAGGAGTTGGATCGGGATCCCTAACTGAAGGAATTGGATAGGGATCCCTAACCGTGAAGGAGTTGGATCGGGATCCCTAACTGAAGGAATTGGATAGGGATCCCTAACCATGAAGGAGTTGGATCGGGATCCCTAACTGTGAAGGAGGAGTTGGATCGGGATCCCTAACTGTGAAGGAGAAGTTGGATCGGGATCCCTAACTGTGAAGGAGTTCGATCGGGATCCCTAACTGTGAAGGAGAAGTTGGATTGGGATCCCTAATCGTGAAGGAGTTAGATTGGGATCCCTAACTGTGAAGCTGGGTCGTGTAACCCGATCCATGATACAGTAGACATATCGGGGTCACGACCCACAGTGAAGAAGCTGGGTCGTGCACCCCGATCCATGATACAGCAGACGGATCGGGGGTCACGACCCACGGTGAAGAAGCTGGGTCGTTTACCCGATCCATGATACAGCAGACGGATCGGGGGTCACGACCCACGGTGAAGAAGCTGGGTCGTGTACCCCGATCCATGATACAGTAGGCGGATCGGGGGTCAGGACCCATGGTGAAGAAGATGGGTCGTGTACCCCGATCCATGATACAGTAGACGGATCGGGGGTCACGACCTGCGGTGAAGAAGCTGGGTCCTGTACCCCGATCCATGATACATCAGACGGATCGGGGTCACGACCCCCAGTGAAGAAGCTGGGTCGTGCACCCCGATCCATGATACAGCAGACGGATTGGGGGTCACGACCCATGGTGAAGAAGCTGGGTCGTGTACCCCGATCCATGATACAGCAGACGGATCGGGGGTCACGACCCACGGTGAAGAAGCTGGGTCGTGCACCCCATTCCATGATACAGCAGACGGATCGGGGTCACGACCCACGGTGAAGAAGCTAGGTCGTGCACCCCGATCCATGATACAGCAGACGGAGCGGGGGTCACGACTCACGATGAAGAAGCCGGGTCGTGTATCCCGATCCATGATACAGTAGATGGATCGGGGGTCACGACCCATAGTATGTGTGGGAGTCGAAACTCGCACAACCAAAAACTTGTAAAGAGATTTAGGGATTCGACAAACTTCTATGTAAAGAAACCAAGAAACTGAGATCCAAAGATGGAGATTTTTTTTTAAGCTGTTTCGAAAGCTGTTTGTAAAGCAATAAGCCTTTTGCTAGGTTAATTTTTGGATCCCCTTTTTCAAGAGGTACATTGTTTATTTATACGCCAAAATCGTCGGCTAGGCCTTTTCCTAAAGGATAAAGGAGAACTTCCATATTCTTCGGAATTTACTTTCTCTGATTCAGATGCGGGCTTCTTTCTTTGCCTCGTTGCCTCAGCCCACCAATATCTTGTGGCTCGTTGCCTCGGCCCGAAAAGGTATTGGGCTGGTTACTTTGCCGGGTCATCGATGGGCCGGCTCGTCGCCTATCTCGCCTGCTCCTCCCAACACCGAACCAGAAGGAGTTGTTGTCGTCGGCTCGTCATATTATCACCTTAACACCGAACCAGAGAAAAGTCAGCTCATCACCATTCCTCAATGCCAAGCCGAAGGAGAATTGGCTCGTCGCCTTTCCTTTTCACCGAGCCAAAGAGAGGTTGGTTCATGTCCAAGTGTTTGGCTCGTCACTGAGTTGTGGTTTACCAACATGTTGACTCGTCACCATTTGTTGGTTCGCCAACATGTTGGCTCGTCACCTTTTTGTGCCCTAGCCAAGATG
>OVBL01000321.1:0-295619 GCA_900406555.1 Pseudoturritis turrita | reverse complement strand
ATTAAAAATTTCCTTTTTCTTGTCGAAAAATAGCTTGGATCGATCGATCCATGCATGGATCGATCGATCTGATGTTGGTTCAATCGATCTGAGCTTCTCACGTCGATCCAAAAAGTCCGGGTATATTGGATCGATCGATCTATACTTGGATCGATCGATCCAGTCTAGATCGATCGATCTGATCTCATCAGGTCGATCCTAAATGTTACGATGTTTTGGCTGGAGAGTTGGATCGATCGATCCATATGTGGATCGATCGATCTGAGTCTTTTTCCGCCGCTTTGCTCTAATCCTTACTCCTTATTCCTCTTTTCTCATCCAAACATGTTCTGGCCCTGAAATGACACTAAAACCATAGAAACGACTCGAAAAACCGTTAAAAACATATGTTAGAGTGCGTAAAAATGCAATACATCAGGACCTCGCTTTTTTTCCTTAGTCGAAATTCCAGATGCATCGATTTTCTGTGGGTGTTCGTGTCGACCGACACCAATGATCTGTTGATCAACACGGGTCGATTTTGGCACGTCTTTAGGGGGTGTCAACCGACACTCCACCTTGGTGTCGTCCGAGCTCGATTTTGGCACGTCTTTAGGGGGTGTCGACCGACACACTCCACTCGTGTCGACCGACACAGGCAAATTATCTGCGAAATCTTCTTCAGTTTCTTCTAACTCCACGAGTTTATCAACACTTAGACTCTTTTTTAGCACTGGATTAAGCTCTTTACCACTTCTCAACATGATGGCATTGCATTGATACTTCGGATTAGTGTCTGTCCTTCCAGAAAGGACTTCATCTTGTCTTCTCACAGACCCAGCAGTCTCCGCAACCTGAGTATCTAACTTCTTGACATGAGTGCTCAAAGCTTCGAACTTACCATTTAAATCAGTGTACATGACATCGATCTTCCCATTAAAGTCAACTGTGATCTTCTGATGTCCCTCTAGTATCTGCTCAAGCATAGATTTCATCTCACTTTGCTCAGTTGGTGCAGGAGGTGTTTGGTAAGATGAAGATCCATAATTCCTGCTGAAATTGTTGTTACTCTGGAAAGGATTCTGATACTAAGGCTTAGAGACATACCCAGATGAGTTTTGATTACCCGTAAAGGTACTCCTCTGACCGTAACCATTGTAACCACCTCGGCTTTGTTGATTTCCAAATCTCTGACTCGGAAAACTAGCCCCACCTATGTAGTTGACATCCTCTTCAATTCCTTCTTCGGGCTCGAAAGTCTCAACCTCTGCAGCAAACTGAATTGACTTCTTGTTCACCAAGATGTTGTGAACTGAATCCAACTTGTTCTTCAACTCAGCAATCTGTTTTCCATCAATGTTTCCAGCTTGCTTCTGCCTCTCAAAATCAGCATTCTTGGTGCTATTGCTAGACGCCAAGTTCTCAATCAACACATAAGCTTCTTCGGGGGGGGGTCCTCGTGTTGAAGTTCCCATTACTCGCAGAGTCAAGAGCCATCTGATATTTCCAATCCACGCCTCTGAAGAAAATACCCAGCAACTGAACCTCACTGAAACCGTGATGTGGACAATCTCGTTGGTAAGCTCTGAATCGCACCCATGCAGCCTTGAATGCTTCAGTTGGTCTCTGCGTGAACTGAGAGATGTTATTCCTTAAATTCTCTAATCTCGCGTCATCATAGAAGTTACGCAAAAACGCCTTCTTGGTATCTTCCCAATTGGTGAGAGATCCTGTTGGTAACTGCTTCAGCCAATAAGCTGCTTCACCACTAAGAGAGTGTGGGAAAAGCTTACAAAAGAGATAGTCATAACTGACTCCATTGTGCTTCATGCTAGTCACCAAGTCCTCGAACCTCTCAATATGGTCCATAGGATGTTCATGAGCAAATCTATGGAAAGGATGCTGATCAACCAGCGTGTAGTAGGATGGTTTCAATTCAAAATCGTTTCTATCAAAGTTAGGAAGTCTGATCGCAGACATATTAGCATAAAACTCATCAGGTCTGTTGTAATCCCAAAGCGTCCTTACTCTCCCAACTTGCGCTTGTACCTGCGCATATTCAATAGCAACTGGCACGATGGGGTTTCCATCTCCATCCAATCTCTGGCCTTGCTCATTGCAAACATGACCCTATTGGTCCGTGATAACACCAGCTTCGTCCTGACGTAAAATCACAGGATTAACCATCTCCACTGGCTTCTTTGCTTTTATGTTCGTTCGTTCTAACCTCGCAAGCTCTTGATTCGGAAGAAACAAAAGCGGACTGTCCTTGTTGCTCCTGGTAACACGACTAGGCATACACCTGAAACACACAAGACAAACAAATAGAACGATGTGAGTAAAACTTAAAATAAAAACTTAGTCTAAAATCTACACTTAAATCTATCGGAAACTCAAAAGAGTCCCCGGCAACGGCACCAAAATTTGATATCGCTCAAATTAAATCCCTAGAGTTACTCTCTCAAATTAAGAGATCGATGCAGTACTTAGGGGTCGAATCCACAAGGACTCAAGAACCTCACGATAGACTTTTTTGTTTCGAATTCATCTAAATGAGTATGAAATAAATTAAGTAACAATGCAAACAATAATTAAAATGGTTTGTTTATCAGATGGGGAAAGCGTCAGGTCCAGGGAATTTCTCAGGAAATCAAGTAATGAAGATCAATTAATTGGTTAAGATCGAATTACGAACAAGTTCCAGAACTCAAATCACTAATGTAAAATAAACCAACTTTCGTTGCGAGAATTAACTATGTTTAAAACTTAAGAAACCAAATTCCTTTGAGAATCCTAAATTCTAAACAAGCATTAAGCGCATGTTCGATTTTTTCACAAATTATCTAATCCAAATTCTTTTGCAATTATCTAATTTGCCCACTCTAGGTTTTAATCAGATTATAAATCACACTCTCGTGCCAATTTAACAACCTAAGATCGAGATTCTAGGTGATCAATCCAGAACTAGCTTTAAGTGCAACTTAGGTGAAGAATTATTGAGTTTGAATCCTAACCAATAAATCAATATCTCATTCCATGAAATTCCTAATGAGAATCCCTAAACCTAACAAGGGATCTACTCACACATATCAATTGAAATCAAAGACATGAATAAGATAGATATCATATATATCAGAAAAGAGAAATAGAAACAGAGGTTCGAAATCTTCTGTCAAAGTAGTACAAAGTATCAGATCAGCCCCAAGCTATAAAAATCTCCAAGTTCTTCGTTTAAAGCCAAGCAATAATATCCCAATAATCGTTCCAAGTGTAGTCAAAGTAATCGTCCTCTCAAACCTTAAAAAACCCTAAAATATATGCTAAACACGAGCTGGGCTTTTTGGTAAATACATGAAACTTCAGGGCAAAGTTGCAAATCTCCAAAAAGTATTGGTCTTCACGTGGAGGTATAAAAATCGGACTGTGTCGACTGACACACATGGTTGTGTTGGTCGACACAGCTGAACTCGAAAGACACCAACTTCGACTTCTCAGCTACAATGCTCCATAATTGCTCCATAATGTCCAAATGATCCCAAATGTGTGTAAACCTGTAAAAGACTCGAAAAGGACTCGACGCATAAAATACTCGATTATATACATATATCATGGCTTTAAAACCCATAAAAACCTTGATATATCACACACACATCTGAATGCACCAAATCAAGTATCTCAGGTTTTCTAGAAGGAGCAGAAGACTTGAACGAGACCCTGTGTTGTTTTCCTGCAAAACAATGCGTACACTTCTGCAAGTGTAAACCGGAGATATCTGGAATAGCCTCCTTCTTTGACAACACAGACAATCCCTTCTCGCTCATGTGATCGAGTCTCTTATGCCACAACTCCATGGCATCATCATTCTCCACTGCATTAACAATGTCTTTGGAGACCTTAGCTTGCATCCAATAGAAAGACGAAGATTTATCACCTCGAGCCACAACCATGGAACCCCGTATGAGTTTCCATTTACCTCCTCCAAATAAACTATAAAAACCCTCATCATCAAGTTTCCCTGTAGAAATCAAGTTCAACCTAATATCTGGGACATGCTTAACTCTCTTAAGCAAAATTCTAGTACAAATACTAGTCTCCAAGCAAATATCACCAATGCCAGCAACCTGAGCCACACCATCATTACCCATCTTCACAGAACCATAACTACCCGGAATATATGTGGTGAACAAATTCCGCTGCGAAGTAGCATGAGTAGTAGCTCCACTATAAACAACCCAACTGGTGTCCCGACATGCAACATTAATGGCATAATTCTCAAGAAGAATAAGAAACTCATCTTCGGTGATAGTCACCCAATCTTCACCATCTTCTTGCCTCTTTCCTTGCTTGCTGTCCTTTTTCAATTTCCAGCAATCCTTCTTCATGTGCCATTTCTTATGATAATAATGGCACTCTATATTAGCAAATTTGTTAGATTTGCTTCTGCTCCTGTTCTTGTTATTCCTGGGCTCTCTATATGAACTCCTCCCCCTTGACTCAGAAACTAATACATCTGAACGCGAGAAACTAGGACTAGATTTCCTCCTTACTTCCTCATTCAAGACACTGTTCTTCACTAAGTCCATCGAAATAGAACCATTTGACGCGGAGTTACAAAGAGAAATCGTGAACACCTCCTAAGAATCTGGTAATGTACCAAGAAGCCACAAACCGTGAATCTCATCCTCAAACTTAATTCCCATGTAAGATAATTTATTGAGAAATCCTTGAAATGCATTCAAGTGATCTGTCATCGGAGTTCCCTCCTGATATCTCAGCTCAATCAACTTCTTGATAATGTACATCTTATTATTCCCGGTCTTTCGAGCAAACAGCTGCTCCAGCTTCAACCACAAAGAATGAGCATTAGTCTCATTTTTAATATGATTCCTCACATTATCATCTACCCATTGTCTTATCAAACCACAAACTTGGCGATGTAACAATTTCCACTGATCATCAGTTTTAGCCTCAAGTTTCTTCTCCTCAAAGACTGGAACGTGAAGCTCTTTCACATAAAGCAGATCTTCCATCTGGCCTTTCCATATATGATCATTAGAACCATCTAAGCTGATCATCCTGCCTATATTTTTCATCGCTCACAAAAGCAAACAACCAATAATCCAAAGTTATCAAACCACAAAACTCTCAATCCTGAAGCCCTTAAACCTCAAGCTCTGATACCACTCTGTTGGGGAAAACACAAAATGCTCCAAAGGCGTAGCGGAATAAAGTTCCCCACACTTGTGTGAACCTGTGAGAAAAATATAGAAGATGCAACTCAAAGCATAAGGTAAATGAGACGACAAATTCTTTTACGTGGAAAACCTCCTCGATGTGAGGAGTTAAAACCACGAGACTGTAGTCCAGTCAAAAATCCACTATATCAAATGAATATGAGTTACAAAAAACATCCTCCTTGTTTCCACAGAACAGATCCAGAGAGTCAAACTCCAAAGAGCAATCTCCAACACAAGAAAAATCCAAAAGAGAGCAATACAAGAGCCTAGAAATAAGCAGTTCCAAACAACCCTACGTTCACTAGGATTCCGGTCACCAAATCAGATCTCCACCGTACAAACCCTAGATAAACGAGTCAAGAACACTTCTGCAAAATTTTAGCTCAATCCAAGAAGAACTCACCGTCAGATTTCCCAAACACTCAAGACAACACAGTCTGAAATCTGAACTCGCAGCTGCAGCAAACAGCCCCACTAAAACTCAGATCTGCGACAAACCAACCGTTGAAACACAATCTCCACTGTTGAAACTCAAGACCACTGAGTCACGAAGCTACCCAGAAAATTTCAGCCAGATCCGAGTACATTTAAGCCTCCAAAGGTTCTCTTGAATAAATCCTGACGAAAGTGTTTTTCTTCTTCTTTGCCTCCAAAAATTGCCTCTCTTGGTTTCTCTCTACCTAAAAATTAGGTTAAGAGTAGTATATATACTCCCTCGTAACCCCAAGTCAAATAGCAACCTCATGGATTAAAATAGACCCAAGTTTGGTTCTTCCTAAACCAAATCCAATTGGTTTCCCACGAGGAGGAAAACCAACAACCAGGACTTTTAAATTGCATAGATGGGTTATGGTCGAGTTGTGGAAACGAACGCATAATAATATTCACGACGAACAACAAAGAGGAGCTGGATCCCGCATTACTCAGACCAAGTCGTATGGATATGCACATTTACATGGGACATTGCAGTTTTGATGGATTCAAGACATTGGCGTCTAACTACTTAGGCCTGTCTCACGATGTTGGGTTTTTCAAGCCCATGTCCAACTCCCCTATTAGTATGATATTGTCCGCTTTGGGATTAGGTGGAAAAGCCCGCACGGATTTTTTATTGGGCTCCTTCCCAAAAGGCCTCATACTAATTAGAGTTGGACATTACTTATATATTAGACAATATTTGTCTAAACTTCCTATGTGGGACTTGGATTGATATCCCAACAATCCTTCCCTCAAATCAAGGACCACACAAACCCTTGGCCCCCAACCTCCAGCGAAACTTGACATCCATCTTGTATCGCATGGTACTTTTCACCTAACCCTTGGGATATCAATCCAAGTCCCACATAGGAAGTTTAGACAAATATTGTCTAATATATAAGTAATGTCCAACTCTAATTAGTATGAGGCCTTTTGGGAAGGAGCCCAAAGTTCAGAAAAGTGAACCTGGAGAAGTGGTTTGGGCTGGAAATTCGTTGTGGGAGGAAAACCATCAAGCTGACCTCGCGATTAAGGGTGCAGGGATCTTGTGTCGAAAGTATTCCTAACCGGTATCCCAAGGGTTAGATGAAGAGTACAGGCGACACAGGATGAATGCCAGGTTTCGCAGGAGGTTGGAGACCACGGGTTTATGTGGTCCTTGGTTTGAGTGGAGGATTGTTGGGATATCAACCCAAGTCCCACATCGGAAGTTTAGACAAATATTGTCTAATATATAAGTAATGTCCAACTCCAATTAGTATGAGGCCTTTTGGGAAGGAGCCCAATAACAAATCCGTGCGGGCTTTGCCATATGGGCCCAAAGCGGACAATATCATACTAATAGGGGAGTTGGACATGGGTTTGAAAAAGCCCAACACACGAGAATGACGATCCGCACCGTCTCTATCCAGAAATAAAGCATTTGATTGATGGACAAGTTTTGACTCCGGCTCAAGTTGTGGAGGAACTAATGAAAGATGAATATGCTGATGCGGCTCTCGAGGGTTTGGTCAGGGCTCTCAAGAGGAAGAGGTTAGAGCCAGAGAAGTGTGATGATGAATCTAATAAGAGACTCAAAGAGGGAGAGAAGAGAATATCGGACGTTGATGAGACATTGAGAGGACAAGTGTTGACTCCGACTGAAGCCGAGGACAAGGCGGAACTAATTGAAGATGATGATGTTGATGTGGCGCTCAAGGGGAGCTCGAGGAGCTTCTCATCAGAGTTCTCAGGGTTCCAAGGAAGAGGGTTCGGAGGAATAGGCGGTTTCCGTGGGAGAATGTGATGATGAATCTAAGAAGAAGATGAAGAAATTTGAGAGGGAGAGGAAGAGAATCATTCGACATTGAGGAGACCTGAAGAATTTAATTATTCACATAATAAGCTAATTGTACGGGTATTGACTAATCGTATGGTATCAAATCCGTACATGGCCGCAAGAAACAACAATTTTGTTCAATTCTGATTATTGGTTACTACTTACTACCCTAATATCTTTTTTCTTTTTTTGGGTACATTGTTAAAAGATTTTTGTATTTTGCTTACCAGATTTGGAATTTCGATCTCTCTCTCTTGACGTAGGTTTAGGTTTCCTGGTTTTTCTTGCTTTTTCTTTCACCCTAATGATTAAAATGTTTAATTTTCTTAGTGTATGATACTGTTGTAAAGAAATTTCTATAGTGCTTAGCACTTACCCAATACCATATTATCCGCAAATTTTGAAAGAAATAGAAAGACCTTCTAAATATGAAGAAGAATATAGAAGACTATTTTAAAAATATATTTGAAAGATTTGTAGAGATACTTAGAGAACTTCTGTTTATGAACACTTTTTTTTTGAATTTGACTTTTATTCCACTTGTTCAATTTAGCTACAAACAGGAGAGAAATAAGCTATTTATTCCACCGTATTATATAATTAGATTAGGATTCGCGTGATACACATGATCCGCTCAATATGAGCATGACACATACGGAAAATTGTAACTCATCAGATCGTGACATGTGTTAATTTTAATTGAGATTGTGACACGTGTCAAATTGTTGTGTAACTAAAATGAAATAATAATTTTAAAAATAAAAAAATAAAAAAAATAAATTCTAATTGTAGTGTGACTAAAAATAAATAATAGTTAAAAAATGAAAATAAGACATATTATAAAAAAGAGAATTTTTGAGATATGCCACTTCTCAAGTGCCACTTTTTCAAAACTCACACTATTTACAAATCTTTACAAGTGTGCCACTATTAGGGATGAAATTATTATCCGGGATCCGAGATCCGCTCCGAAAATTAGGATATCCGGAGCGTCCGGATCCAGATAAGGATAGTAAAATCTCGGATCCGTGAAAAAAGGATCCGGATCCGGACGCATTAAATATATTAAAAAGATATATTTTTTACATATATTAAGTTATTTATATATATAAATTGATTTTAGTTCTTTTTCTAATATATCATATCTATTTTGAAAAATATTATTGGAAATTTTAATTATAATTTTGCTTTAAAGTTTTTAGTATTTTAATTTTTTTTCTTTCTTTTTTCGGATCCGTATTATTTCTTTTTCGGATCCAGATCCGGATCCGGATATCCGCGGATATCCTTATTTTTTGTCGGATATCCGGACGCCACGGATCCGGATCCGGATACTTTGGTCACGGATCCGGATATCCTGAAATTCCAGGATACCCGGAATCGTCCCACCTCTAGCCACTATCCCTTTTTCATATTCCCATTATACCATAATTTTTCTAGTTGTCTTTATCCTCTGAGAGAAAAAGCGTTGCCGGCATCGATAATCTCGCGATATTGCCGTCGTCTACAATCTCCAGATTTTGCCGTCGTCGAGAATCTCCAGATTTCGCCGTCGTCGTCGACAATCTCCAGATTTCACCATCGTCGACAATCTCCAGAAGAAATCTCGAGATCTCATCAAAAATCGCCGTCGTGGATCTCCTCTAAAATCACCGTCGTCGATATGAGATCTCGCGGTGAGTTTGTGGCTTTGTTATTTCTGATCTGATTTATTGTCTCATCATTTTTACAAAGGATTTACTCTGTGATAAATTTGGTAGTAAAAATTGGGGGGAGGGGGGGGGGGGTTGCTTGATTTGAATCTAAATCTTTGTTTCTGTATTTTTGTAAATGTCCATATATAAACTTTTTAAAACTCCTTATAAAGCATTTAAAAACTTTATAAAAGTATTTTCTCTGAATCGGATGTCCCTTCATTATGTTATCAGGTCATAATGGTGGAATTGTATTCTTTGTGTGGAATGTGGAGGTTGACGGATAACAGCCATTGAGAATTTTTGTTAGATGTTGAAAGGGGAGGATCTCTTAGCATTGTTGACGAAGATATTAGTTTCACTGATTTAGTGGGGGGTTGTGTTAGAAGATTTTGGGATTGATGGGTGCGGAAATTCGGTCAAGATTAGTTATGCGTTACCGGATAGAACATAGCTTCCTCCAATGTTTATTAGGAATGATAGACAATTACGAGCATTCATGAACAAGTTTGTAGAGAGTGGATGACGTATTCAGTTATGTGTGTCCATGGAGGAGGTATGTTTTATCATAACTATTTGTTTATATGATTTATAAGGTTGTGTACTGTATTTTATAAAGTTAGGAAATTTTCTGTAACAGGGACAAACAAGCTCAAATCCAACGACAGAGCAAAGCAATATCAAAATTAGAAATGATGTTCAGTTTACTGCTGCTGCTTCTACAGTTTGGTTATTTTAACTCCTTGTTTTTAAGTTTTTATCACTCTTGTTTCTAAATAGATTGATCAAGTCTTCAAAATCTGTCTTGCAGGGACAGAGGACGTCAAATCCGATGATAGAGGAAGACAACAACGAATTTTGTTTCACTGCTCCTATATCTCACATTCGGAATGAGGTATTACTGTGCAAATAATTTTATAACTCACCTTATAAATCTATATTATATAAAAGTTCATGCTATAAGCTTTTGAAAGTATCTACGTAGGATTTAAATCAATCAATTAAACATTGCAAATCAGTATTTAAATTAAACACTAATTATTTACTTTTCTTTAATCATCTAGCTTACCATTGCGTTAGCCCAATCAATTTGTTTTAAAACTTCATTGTAGTGACGAAGTTTTTCTAAACAGATATGTGCATCAAAGGCGAAAACCATAATCTTTAAGATACAATTTTGGTTTATTTATGTGTACGTATATATTTTTATTTTTGTTTTTAATATTTTTAATGATGGACTAAAAGCATATATTACAGGGAATGTCGAAACCACATTAGGTTTTCTTAAGATTTAATATTGTCCATTAATTAGAAATTAATTGGGAATTAAACTCTTTCTTTACTAATTTTATTTGTATACCAAACATGTTAAGGAATACAATGGAAAACAAATTACTATAAAACCACATAATAAGGGACAAAAGTATTTCTACAGTTTTCTCTCAGTTCTTTTGGTAATTTTTATGTTCCTTCTATCACCACTAAACTTTGTCCAATATATTCTTGAGCACCATCATAAAAAAAATCATCCTCCCATTTCTATCTTTGTATTTGATGTTTAGCATCATTGTCGATGAGCTAGATCTGAAACGAGCGCTAAAGCAAAGGTAGAAATTAGAATCTGTTAAGAAGGTACAACTCTCTTAAATGGCTTTATACACAGCCTAAAAAGCTACACCACTCTTAATTGGTTACCAAAGCGAATTCTAATCTAAGCTAGAACAGAAATATACTATACGACGATATTTCTTAGCTCTCTTGCTCTCTGAAACAGTAATTTCTACTCTAAACCGAAAAGGCTGCTATTACTTTTTCTTCTTGAAACGGCTAAAGAAGATACTCCAATCTTTTTTATATTCTCGGGTTGAGTGGATCTTCTAGGTTGTTTTTTTTATTTGGACGCCTTCAAATATTCTCTTTCCGTTTTGAACATATCTTCATGTGGCACGCATTTCATGTCAGCTGCAAATGCAACGTCATTAATTTCTTCTTGTTCCAAAATGTCTTTGTTCCGTGCTCCAATGTTACTTCCGCAGGATTCTAACACTTTCATCTTTTGACATTTGAGATTTCATTTGCATTTGGATATCGTTCTAAGCCTTTTAGATCGTACTGGTATATATGATGTGTTTGTGCAGGTATCATTCCGGTCACGGGCGGTGATCATGCACCTAATTAAATAGTATATGGATATATAATTAAATGCAATTCTCAAAATGTCACCAAATAAATTTTGTTTCCAACATACCATCATTAGTTTTCTTTTTTTTAAAATACCACTAAATTTTTTTTTTTTTTAAATACCATAAAATTAAAACTAAATGTTAAATTCTAAAAAATTAAACCCTAAACCCTAAAAACTAAACTCTAAACCCTAAAAATTAAACTTTAAACCCAAAATACTAAATCAAAACGTTTAAATTATAAACTCCTTAAAATTATTTTTACTATTTGTGGTATTTTTGAAAAAAATAAATTTAGTTGTATATTTGGAAAAAGAAGTTAGTGATGGTATGTTTGGAACAAAAATTTATTTTAGTGGTATTTTAAAAAAAAATTTCTATAATAAAAAAATTATTTTAATACTATTTTGCGAAATGTCTCTTTCTTTTTACTTTTCATTCAAAAATAACATACAATATCTTATACATATTTATTTAAGCCATTCTCCAATAGTTTTTGTATTGTTTTATGAAAATATATATTTTAAATTAAAAAAAGATCCCACATGTTTACAATCTTTGATTTAAGAATTTTTAATAAATTACAAGCTTATTTTGGAATTTTATACATTTGGTGGTAGTTTTGAAAACAAAGCATCAAAGTGGTAGTTTAAAGAATTTATTTTTGGTTTTATATTTCTTTCCATTATATTATCATGAAGAATTTTTTAAAATTTGTTAGGAAATTTTAAGTTTGTAGAATTTACTTAAATTATAAATTTACTCGTTTGGTTATTTTCATTTCTTGATATAACTCTATTTTGTCCGAAATATTCATATTAAAATTTTATTATATATGTATATCTAAAGTTGATATTACAAAAAATCTAATTTTAGTTAATAACAATTTCTAAAACATATAATAATATATGTTTCAATTTACTTAAATTGTAATTAATTAAAGTTATAATATTATTTTGACAAGCATGGGATCTTATAAATTATTAAAAGGAGATGTATATGACATTGATATAAACCAAATCCAATTTTAATTAATAAGATTTTATATATATATAGGGGTTGTTGTCAACTAGTGGAAACTGGAAACACCAAACAAAAAAAAAAAAAAAAAAAAAGGAATTTCGTTTTTTTCTTCGTGAAGGTCTAAACAATATAAATGAATTGCTCCTCTCAACATATATTAATACCTCTACTTTGAGTGCATATGCAATATAGTTGGTGTGTTTCAGATCATCAACAATGTTTTCTCTTAGAAATCTCCCTTCTCTTGTTGCATCGATTTTCTCGGCTTACGCATCATTGACGGGATACATCATGATGATCAAACCAATTTTTGAGATGACAATTCCTCCACCGCTACCAAACTACATCATCTCCTATCTCAAGTCTTGCTTCGACTCTACTCCATCGACTCTTACGCTCATCATCGACAACGAGATCAAGAATGGGATGCGTAACGAGCTCTACACGGCTGCTCAGGTTTATCTCTCCAGCAAGATCAACCGTGATGCGGCAAAGCTAAAGATCTATAGAGACCGAAGTGAGAAAAACGTAAATTTATATCTCAACGTAGGAGAGGTTGTCTTCGATGTTTACCAAGGTATTAATCTCAAGTGGCGGTTTTTTGTTAACAACAAGAAGAGCACCGATTTTGGGGAATCCTTTAAGGGAATAATCCCCCATCAGGAATGTTTCGAGCTGAGCTTCGATAAGAAACGCAGAGACTTGGTGTTGAACTCTTATATACCTTACGTGGAGAGCAAGGCAAAGGTGATCAATAACGAGAGAAGAATCCTCAAGATGTGCTCCTACTGCAACAGGACTCTAATATGGAACTCCGTGAACCTCGACCACCCTTCAACATTCGACACCATGGCTATGAACAACGAGCTCAAGCGCTCTGTGATAGGAGATCTTGATTGATTCATCAAAAGGAAAGATTTTTACGAAAGAGTTGGGAAACCTTGGAAGAGGGGTTACTTGCTGTACGGTCCACCTGGGACCGGGAAGACTAGCCTAGTTGCGGCCATAGCTAACTACCTCAAGTTCGACATCTATGATCTTCAGCTTGCAAGCGTGAAGAGAGACGCTGAGCTGAGGAGATTACTTCTCGGTACTACGAACAGCTCGATTCTTCTTGTAGAAGATATAGACTGCTCTGTGGATTTGTCTACACGGTTGCAACCTAAGACTCATGATGATTCGAAGGTTTTGTCTTCACACTTGTTTTATTTTCATAAAACACTATACCCTTTCTAGATTATAATGATATGCTTGTTTTAAGTTTCGTGAAAGACTACCATTTCATAAAAGACTACCACTTTAGATGTGAGATTCCTAACAATGCTTGCAAACAATACGTGGATCCTATGTGAATATGTAGGGACAAGAAGAGTTGACGTTATCAGGGCTCTTGAATTGCATAGATGGGTTATGGTCGAGCTGTGGAGACAAACGCATAGTAATATTCACGACTAACAACAAGGAGAGGCTTGATCCGGCATTGCTTAGGCCAGGTCGTATGGATATGCACATTTACATGGGACATTGTTGTTTCGATGGATTCAAGACTTTGGCGTCTAATTACTTTGGCATGTCTCACGATGATCCACACCATCTCTACCCGGAAATCAAGCGTTTGATTAATGGACAAGTGTTGACTCCTGCTCAAGTTGCAGAGGAGCTAATGAAAAATGAGGATGCTGATGTGGCGCTTGAGGGTTTGGTGAGAGTTCTCAAAAGGAAGAGGTTAGGGCAAGAGAAGTATGATGATGAATTTAAGATAAAGATGGAGAAACGGGAAGAGTGAGAAGAGATTTGAGGAACCCGGAAATTTAGAATTTATTTCTTATTTATAAAAAACCCAGATAAGTCACTTATATACAATCCTCAAAATTCACATAAATCCCATCAAATCTAAAATCCATCAAATTATTTAAAATCGTTGATTCAATACACCCTTTAAGTCTTTTTTTTTATGAGTTACAGTCTTGATTTAACAATACTAGACAAATATGTTTTTGAAGGTTATGTTTGTTTATTTATCAGAACATCAAGTCTAGATTTTAAGTTTCAACTAAGAATTGATACTTGATATTATGACCTTTCGATCTCGTAACAGGAGTGTTGTTAACGTGAGAAAGAGAGAAAGTGATGAAAGATAAAAGGAAATTAGTTTCTGATTGATTATAGAGAAATTGCATTCTATATTAATCTTTACACCTATAATTAACTATCTAACATCATATAAAATAGAATATAGTAACTAGCATTTAGTCCATTTAAAATTTCGATTTTACTCTTAATGAAAAACAACAAAGATTCATAAAACGAAAAACCCTAATTCATAACCTCTTCTTTTTCTTCTTCCATCATTTCTTCTTCTTCTTCTTCCATAATTTCTGAGTTTTTTCTTCTTCCATCGTTTTTTCTTCTTCTTCTTCTTCCTCTTCCATCGTTTCTTCTTCTTCCTCCATCGTTTATTTCTTCTTCCTCTTCTTCTTCTTCGTCTGACACAAGCATCATAATCAATCTCGTCTCTCTCTGGTGATCCACAAAACCAACTCTCAATCACTTCGTATTATCTCGTTGCCATGGATCGAAAATCTCCAATCGTGGATTAAGATGGAAATTGATATAGTTAACTATGTTCGGAAATTAATAGGTAACTATGTTTCTGATAATAGTTAACTATGTATGTTATTTTTTCCATTATGCAAACTATAATAGGTAACTACGTTCTGAACGTAGTTAACTATGTTTGTTTAAATAAGTAACTATTACAACAATATTTTTATGTAGTCAACTATGTCATGAAATTAGATAACTATGCTCTGAAAATAGTTAACTATGTTTTTAAATTGGTAACTATTTTCTGAAAATAGTTAACTATGTTTTTAGATAGTTACAAATAATGTGATGTAATTAACTATTTTATGAGATTAATTGAATAGGTAGTTTCGATGAAAATAGTTAACTATGTTTTTAGATAGTTACAAATAATGTGATATATTTAACTATATTCTGAGATCAATTGAATAGGTAGTTTCGAAAATAGTTATCTATGTTATTAAATAGTCAATATTTGTTTTTTTTGTCATCTTCTTATTCTTTTTTTTCTTCAGATCTACTTTTTGCAGAGATAAAACTGTAGGAGCAATTTTTTCAGAAATAGATCAAGAGAAGATTTTTAGGGATTTATTTTATTTACTTATTACCTAAAACATATGTATATGGGTAATTTCGTCCAGTTTTGTTTCTCTATGCTATTTACCTAATTTTGAAAATAGAACTACTACTTTCCCAATTATCTCTCTCAAATGTAATATTCAGCTAATTAACCCTTGATTATATAGGCCAAAGTACAATCAATCATAAATCTAATATAAAAGGAAAAACACCTTAAACCTACGTGAAAAAGGAAAAACACCAAAACCTTAAATTCTAATGTAAAAATGAAAAACACCAAAACTTTTTAACTGTATCATTACTCTCCTCCTCGACTGGGAGTTTGTCCTCAAGCTCCAACTCCATGTATGCCTCTAGGAGTTTATATGCATCTTCCCACAAGTTCCACCAAATCCTCCTCCTCCAATGGTCCGTCCTCCTAATCATCCCCGTCAATGACTGGTAGAATGTGAAAAAGGACGGGTATGCATACTTGGCATGGCGTAAAAAATTCATCACAGTTGAAGAATAGCCCTTTTGCTCGTCGCTCTGTCATTTCTACACTAGTTAACTTCTTCCAAAACTGCTTTTGCAGAGTCTGTTCCGCTTCCGCTTGTTGATGTAGAGGAGTTTCCTCGTCATTCTTGACTTGTCCCCTGTTGTCCCCTGTCATTCTTGGCCTAGCTAAAGAGACTAAGTGTCCAGCTAACGGGGCCATATGCTCTCCAAACGTTTGTGCCCGCTATCGCTATCGATCTTGTATTCATTAATCACTGACATATTCCATTGCTTCAAATATCTTTTTGGGATGGAGATACTCTACTTTCTTTAGCAAATTGTTCGTTAATCCTGCACAAAATTTCTATAGTTGCTGGTCTCCAGTGAGTCTTGTTTTCCGACCAAGCCACTCCTCAAAATGATTGCAATATTCATATACAGTCCTGTGTGTCTTAAATTAGACAACTCTCCGACAGGGTTAACTGTGTCTGCTTTCCCAAAACGGCTTTTGCAAATTCTCTTGCATCATTTGCATGAGTTTTGCGAGTTGCTTCATAACGGGACCAGTGTCTCTCATTGGATCGCTCGTCTCTGATATCAAATTAATACGAGCTTTCAATCCGGTAATATGAGTGGTTGTTAATGTGAGAAAGAGAGAATTTTTTTAGGAAAAACTTCCATTTAACCCTAGTAACCTTAACCTTAATTGTTGGAAGTTAGTTTCTGATTGATCATAAGAGACCCTTATAGGACTGGACAAAATATCTGGAACCGTGGAACCGAACTGGAACTGATTCAAAATTACCTGAACCGAACCCGAACCAATTTTTCAAAAATACCCGATGGATCCTATATGCTTGGAACAGAAGAACCGGAACCGAACCGAAAACCAAACGGGTATCCGAAATACCCAACATAAATTAACCCATAGCATTTTGGTTCTAGGTTAGGTATGTTCGGGTAGTTTGGGTAAATTTACAATTTTTTCTGTTAATTCGGCTAGTTAAGGTATTTTTAGGTATTTTCGGATAGTTCGGATAAAAATAACCAATTTAGGTGTATTATTTCAATTTTTTTATAAATTTTTATTATTAATTTTCGGGTATTTTTGGTAGTTTGGGTAAAAAATACCCGGAACCGAATTGAACCGAATGAGAACTGGAAATTTTCGGGTAATTATCGGTTCTCATAATTAAAAACCGAACCGACCTGGAACAGATTAGAACCGAACCGAAACTGTTTTGGTACCTATATGTGTCATAAATCTTTCTACCCGAAAAACCCGGAAATGAACCGAATACCCGAATGTCCAGGTCTAGACCCTTATATAGGCCAGTGTACAATCAATCATAAATCTAACGTAAAAGGAAAAATATATTAAACCTACGCGAAAAAGGAAAAACATCAAAACCTTAATTCTAATGTAAAAAAAAAAAACATCAAAAATCTTTAACCGTATCAATACTACGCATCTAGATGATGTTTGTTTCTAAAATCAATGTAGAAAATTGTAAGCTTGGAATTTTGATAAAATTAAACAAAAAAAAAACAAATATCTATTTATGATAGCAAATATAACTAGGAAATTGTCATTTTGGTAACATAATTTGATTTATGATGACATATAATATTATTAAACTTAATATTTAACTTAATGTGACCGCCAAAGAAATCATTATACTTCTCATTTTTCAAGTTTTTATCTATTGCATCGTAAATGATCTCATAGTGTGTTAGTGTTGTTGTTATCACAACATCTGAATTTAAATCCACATAACGTATATTGTTTAACAAAATACAAATAATATCGATCTGTTGTAATTGTAAGCAAAAGAATAATGAAATACTCTACATACCTACTTATTTAGTTTTCTTGAGGTGATTGAAGAAAATCGCTCTTAACCTTTGGTGTAAGTTGGCCATCTTTACTGCCCCATCGTGTGTCCAAGTAATCTAACATGTTTCTTGCCACTTAGTTTCGGCGTATTAATCCACTAACATTATATAGTGATCACTCTTTTTTTTTTTTTTGACAAATATAGTGATTACTCTTATTTTTAAGTTCTTCAAGGTTACCAATTTACTCTTGTCCAAGTGCTGACTCGTCTTTGCTTTTGTCTTTTTCCTTTTTTTAGTCTGGTCTTTTTATGTATTCTCCAGCTTGAAAAGTATGTAAACAAAAAAAAAATTGTATATGTATTTAATCCAAGTAAGTATGCACATGACATGAGAGGGCCTCATAATCTACCAAGAACCTAAACGGGCTAACCATGCACAATTAAGCTTGTGGTCTTATTTAATAATCTATGAAATAAACGGCCTTAAAATGTGATGGTCTGTTTAGAGTTTTTAGACATGTGGGTTTAACCGCTAGTAAACGGGCCGATCCGTTTAAAGAAAAAAATACTAAAATTTTACATGAGACATTTTAATTTCGACTAAAACTCGAAGCCCATGCCGGCCTGAATTTGGAAAAAAAAAGGAATTAGAGGTAGTTTAAGCTCTTAAAAACCAGACCTCTCGGACTAACCTTATTCGGAATAGACTTTTTCGGGTTTAGTCCTATCGAGCTCGGACCGGTCTAAAATATCTCAACATAAATAAAAATAGTTGTCGAATTTTTTTAACTGTGTATAATGTAAGTTTCTTATTATATGATTTTAATGCAATTTTAAACATTTGATTGCTTATATTTCCTTACATTTCGGTTTACATATAATATGATTTCAAAAGTTGTGTGAAAAATAGAATTACATAGTGGTTTTATTTTTTTAAAGATGATAAATTAGAAATCACTTTTTCTTATAAAATATAGATTACAATGGTACAAACAGGGGCTATGAACAACGAGCTCAAGCGCTCTGTGATAGGAGATCTTGATTGATTCATCATAATAACCTAAACCCTTTGTCTACATCAGAGGATTTGAAGACATCACTACAAGTACAAAATGGACCTACAGCACAAGCCCAATGTCTGAAGAAAGAAGAAAATATATCCAAGCCCATGACATCAGACATGTCACCACTGCCGCTAACTTCAGTTAACAGTACATATCAGTTGCAGAGAAAGCATAATCGTATGTGGTCCTTCACACAAAAGCATTATCAGAGTATGGCTGCACCAGCTCATCAAATCCATCTGAGCAACCGATTTGATGCTCTTGATTCTTCTGCCATCATGCGCTATTAAGGACACATGTCATCCGTTGATTAGAAAATTTTCTCTATATATGTTTTGAGGTTGTAAAAGAAAAACTTAAGTTGAATAAAATCAGAAAATTCATCTTCTCAAAAGCTTTCTTTTAAGCTTTTCTTAAAGCTTTCATGGTATCAGAGCCACAGAGGTTTCTTCTGATTCCTTCTCGGCTCCTACACTCTCTATTTCTCAATGCGTGACTCTTAAGCTTAATGAAAAGAACTATCTTCTTTGAAAACTACAGTTTGAGCAGTTCCTTTCTTCTCAAATGCTTCTTGGCTTTGTTACTGGTGCTTCACCACGACCTACACCCACCATCTCTGTCCGTAATGGAGAACAGGTCACCGAATCTAGTAATCCTGATTTTGTGAAGTGGATGCGTTCAGACCAACTTGTTATGGTTTGGCTCTACGAATCTCTCTCTGAGGATGTTCTCAAGTGTGTATATGGTCTTCACTCTTCACAAGAGGTATGGTTTTCCCTAGCTAAAAAGTACAATCATGTTTCTGCAACTAGGAGGCTAGATCTACAAAGGCGTATTCAAACTACTACCAAGAGTCATAAATCTATGGCTGCCTACTTATCTGAGATTAAGACCTTTTGTGATCAGTTGTACTCTATTGGTTCTCCAATCTCAGAACATGAAAAGATTTATGGAGGAATGGTCTAGGAAAAAAATATGAATCTATTTGCACTGTGATTGAAAACTCTATAGATTTCTACCCTGGTATTTGCTTTGAAGATGTTGTGTTCAAGCTTACTGGTTTTGATGATAAGCTTCAAGCCTATGAATCATCCACCTCAGCCACACCTCATATAGCGTTTCAAACTGAGAGAGGAGGTTACTCACAGACGTACAACAACAACTGTGGTGGATATTCACAAGGTTATCGTGGTAGAGGTCAGAACAAAAGAAATTTCAGAGGAAGGAGTTCTTATTTCACTCGTGTTCGTTGTTTTCATCGACAGTTCACCTCTGGTTCCAACGCATATGCTAACACCAGACCTACTTGCCAAATTTGTGGAATATATGGACACTCTGCCTTCAAATGCTACAATAGGTTTGATCATGACTAGCAGACCAATGATGTTCATAATACTTTGGCTGCAATTAAGCTCTCAGATCAAGATCAAACCTCAGGAGAATAATGGTATCCGGATACAGGAGCAACAACTCATATTACCCACTCCACCAATAAACTGCAAAAAGTTCAACCATACGCAGGTGATGATTCGGTTATGGTTGGAAATGGTGATTTTCTACCCATTACTCACATTGGATCCATAGCTCTACCAACTCTTCAAGGTACTTTACCCTTAGAAGATGTATTGGTGTGTCCTAACATCACCAAATCTCTCTTGTATGTTTCCAAGCTAACTACTGATTATCCATGCTTCTTTACTTTTGATTCTGACTCTGTTCGTGTAAAGGATAAACGGACAAATAAGCTCCTCACACAAGGAAGCAGACATAAGGACTTGTACATGCTGGAGAATTCTCAATTAGTGGCATTCTATTCAAAAAGACAACAAGCTACAAGTGATGAGGTGTGGCATCAAAGAATTGGCCATCCTTATAATGAGATTCTTCAACTTCTTGCAAAAAATAAAGCAATAGTGCTAAATAAAACAAGCTCACATCTGTGTGATGCTTGTCAGTTGGGAAAATAATCAGATAGTCAGACTTCCATTTATTCTCTCTGATTTTGTTTATTCTAGACCTTTTGAGCGTGTTCATTGTGATTTATGGGGTCATGCACCCGTTGTTTAAGGCCAGGGCTTCCAGTACTATGTCATTTTTGTGGATCATTTCTCAAGATACACTTGGTTTTACCCTCTTAAAAGGAAACCATACTTCTACTCAGTTTTTCTTCTATTCCATAAGCTTATTGAGACTCAGTTTCAGGCTAAGATTAGCATGTTTCAATGTGATGGAGGGGGTGAGTTCATCAGCACTAAATTTCTGACTCATTTGACAAATTGTGGTATTAACCAACTCATCTCTTGTCCACACACACCACAACAAAATGGACGTGCTGAAAGAAAGCATAGACACATCATAGAGCTTGGTCCATCTCTTATTTTTCAGAGTAAAGTTCCTCAACAACTATGGGTAGAGGCTTTCTTCACTGCTAGTTTCTTAGGGAATCTCTTACCCTCTTCTGTTACAACCAAAAACAAAAGTCCCTACGAGATACTTAATGGCAAATCACCAATCTATACTTCACTCAGAGTTTTAGGATGCTTCTGCTATCCCTATCTCTATGCCAAAAATAAATTTGATCCCAAGTCACTGTTATGTGTTTTCTTGGGATATAGTGAAAAGTATAAAGGTTATAGGTGTCTCCACCCACCAACTGGTAAGGTCTATATTAGCAGACATGTCCTATTTAATGAGCTAAATTTTCTTTTTGCAGATGTCTACAATATGTTTCAGGATTCAAACACAACTCCTTTAATGTATGCCTGGCATTCTGGTGCTCTTAAAGTTACTTCTTCTATTATACCAACTTCTACTGATCAGTCTCCATCTGAAGATGTCAATGTGGTGACTCTTCATGTGGTGTCTACTTCAAATGAATTTGGAGGTTCTGAGTGTACGTCAGGCCTTGAACCTGTTTCTATAGGCAATAGTCTCCCAAATTCATCTAGCAGGATAGACACTCCAGGATCTAATACGTCTACTTCTTCTACTGACACTTCTACCACTGATTCACTCTTTACAGAAGAAGACTTTTCAATAGTGTCCTCTCCAGCTCCTTTGTCTACATCAGAGGATTTGGTTTCACAACAAGCTGATTCACCAGCACCACAAATGCCTACTTATTCAATGACTACTAGAGCCAAGACAGGTATCATCAAGCCTAATCCTAAATATGCTCTTTTCGCTGTTAAAGATAATTATCCTGAACCCAAGACTGTTAAGACTGCTCTTAAAGACCCTGGATGGAACAATGCAATGGAAGAAGAAATGGATACAATGCATGAAGTTGATGCTTGGGACTTGGTTCCTCCTGATGATACACAAAGTCTTTTAGGCTATAGATGGGATTAAAAGCAAGACTTGTAGCAAAATGGTATGATCAAGAAGAAGGGGTTGATTTTATTGAAACTTTTAATCATGTTGTTCGAACTGCTACAGTCAGGCTAGTTCTACATACTGCAGTTACACAAAGATGGTACATAAAAAAACTATATGTTAAAAATTCTTTCATTCATGGAGACTTAAAGGAAACAGTTTACATGATGCAACCTCCTGGCTTTGTTGACCCTCATCGACCTGATTATGTTTGCAAACTCAAGAAATTCATCTATGGACTTAAGCAGGTTCTTCGTGCTTGCTTTGATAAATTCAGTACCTATCTTCTTCAGTTTAGCTTTATTTGCAGTTTATTTGATCATTCACTCTTCATTTAGATCAAAGGCCATGATATGATGTTCTTACTAGTTTATGTTGACATGGTGTTGATTGGAAACAATGAGGAATTGATTCAACAGCTTCTTACCAGTTTAAACAAAGTATTCAGAATGAAAGATATGGGTCATTTACACTACTTTATGTGTATTCAGGCTCATCTTCACAAAGATGGTCTATTCCTCAACCAAGAAAAGTATACAATGGATCTTCTCACTGTTGCAGGCATGGCTGTTAGAAGATATAGGGCAGGTCCGTAGTCCGTCAGGTTAGGCTTCGAAGATTTGGTAGTTCGTCGGCTTAGCTTTCAAAACATTGTTCGTTAGTCGCGGGTTTTTGTAACTCTTGTAAGTTTTATTATCAGTATATATATTTCAGATGAAAAAAAAAATATTGGGCATGTCCGTGAACTTTAACTCAAATTGACGTAATGACAATTGGATTTGTACAAGGAAATATATATTTTAAAAAAGGGAAAGGAAAATATATTAAAGTTCTCTATAAAAACTAATTTTAGATATTCCTTTCTCTGTTAAACAGATCTCTCTTTCTTTTTGCGTCGACTTTCTCAGCGGCGGTGGCATATCATCATGATGATCAAATTGATCAAATCAATGGTAAACGCAATAACTCGTCCTATACAAAACTTGATAATCTCTTATCTCCGGTTTCTTGCTGGCTCTCCTTCATTGACTAATCATCACCACGAAACACAACTTGATCATCATATCACTCTTATCATCGAATACTTAACCAATAATGGGAGGAATAACGAGCTCTATTACGCCACTCATACTTATCTTTTCACCAAACTCAACCTTGACTCTGCCAAATTATACGTCAGAGAATGCAACTTCCCCGATCTGTACCAAGGGGTCGAGCTCACGTGGACGATTTTCGCTAAGAAAAATATTGGAAGCTTCGCTAAGGAATGCTTCGAGTTGAGATTCGACAGAAAGCACAAAGACTTGGTCTTCAACTCTTACTTGCCTTTCGTGGAGAGCAAGGCCAAGGAGATGATCAAGAGCGAGAAGAGAAACCTCGAGATGCACACATACTCTCACTGCTCTGACACTTGGGAAACCAAGAGCCTCGAGAACCATTCAACCTTTGAAACGATTGTTATGAAGGAAGAGGTCAAGCGTGGCCTCATGGACGATCTTGATCGGTTCATGAGAAGGAAAGATTTCTACCGAAAAGTTGGGAGACATTGGATGAGAAATTACTTGCTGCATGGGCCACCGGGGACCGGGAAGACTAGTCTTGTGGCTGCTATGGCTAATTATCTCAACTTCGATGTCTATGACCTAAAGCTCTCTCGAGTGGTGAAAAGGGACTTCAATCCAAGGAGAATAATTCTACGAGTCATGGACAGCGCGATTCTCGTCGTAGAGGATATAGACTGCTCCCTCGAGGTTTGGTCTCCTTTTGTTGATTTCTTCAACATTATATTTATTTTCTTGAATAAACTTGTGCACCAAACTAAAATTGTTCTAACAAATTCTTATCTGTTTTTGTTTTTTGGTTTTGGTTGTGATCAATAGGGATCGACCTCGACATTATCGCAACTGTTAAGTAGCCTAGCTGGGTTTTGGTCGTATGGCGAAGCACGCATCATAATATTCACGACAAACAACATGGAGAGGCTTGACCCAACATTGCTACATCGAATGGAAATGAAAATTTACATGGGACATTGCTGTTTTGAGGGATTCAAAACTTTGGCGTCTAACTACTTGGGCCTCTCTCATGACGATGCTGAGCCACACCGTCTCTACCCGGACATCAAGCGTTTGATTGATGGACAAGTTGTGACAGCGGCTCAAGTTGCGGAGGAGCTAATGAAGAGCGAAGACGTTAATGTGGCCCTCGAAGGTTTGGTGAGGACTTTGGAGATGAAGAGTTTAATATCAGAGGAGAAAGAACATTTGGCATGTATTGGAGACTTATGAGTTATATACCTTAGTGTGAGTTGGTTTAGGAAGTCTAGCTGATTTTCCACAACATCGATTTCTATAATAAATTATTACAGCCAGCCAAATAGCCAAATAGTGTGTGTTGATTAGTTTCACTGAAAGCTTGTTGAAAATTAAAAAAAAGTCATTCAAATAGAAATATGAAAATCAATTCGTCAAGGTTTTGAAGAATAGATATATGAGTAGATAAATAATAAAACGTAAACATAAATAATAAAACGTAAACTCAATTCACCCCCCCCCCCCCTTTTCTTTGAATTTTCAAATTCGTTGTCTTTCGATGGCTTCTATGTTTATCTAGTTGTGTCTTGGTGATCTTTTGCGAGACACGAGTTTATTTTTGACATGTTATGCTCTGATACCACTTGTAAGTGCAAAGAACATTGCAAGACGCACAAAGATTTCCTTGAAGTTTGGCAAACCGCCAATTCCTCACAAACCTCAATAGAAAGCATTTTAGTCCATTCTTACAACTTAATCTAACTGGATTTAATTGACATCAAAATACCCTTTGGCTCAAACACTTTATTACCAACTTGATTTTCTATGATCAAACACCCCCTTCGTCCTCACTCATAGTACAGGCTCCACAGTGTTACATCTCGTGCTCTCGAACTTAATGGTTTTTCATCGCGAAAAGACATTTTTCGGTACTATAAGGTCTTTTGTTGGTTTTTGTACGCGAAGATACATTATTCGGTACTATATAAAAGTCTAATGTCTTTTAAAAAACAGAAAAAAGAGTCTGTAAGCCTCTAAGAAGGCTTGTGGCCTTTTGGTTTATACTTTATATATAAGTGAGGCTCCCGATCATGGTATTTTTTTACAAAATAAATAGATAAAAAAAAAAAAAAAAACTAAAACTGAAGTATGACAAAAGAATACAAAAGTTATTGAAAACTCACAGATTTTTGCGTCTGAGGCTTTATCGATTGGCCGTGGGTCTGAAGTATCCTTGAACTAACAAACCGTAACGGCGTCGTTTCTGTTCACCAACTCTTTCGAGAAACACTGATTAACCAAGTGCAGCTTAGGCGCATGAGATCCACTGTCCTATTGGCTTCATAAAAATACTAATAATGAGCATCACGATTTCAAAGAGATCTATGATCTAACATTTAACAAACATTATCCCAAAGAGATCTTTCATAAGCAGAATATACAATCAAACTCTCTCATGAGAACATCATTTGCCGATAAAAATTCTTCTCCTTCAAAAAAAGTCCAAGTCTTCAGAGATTCTGATTCGTGATTACCTTTTCTAAACCCAAGAAGAAGACTTTGGCCATGGATCAAAGTATTCATACCTGTACAAGATGAAGAGAAATTGATAAAGACCAAAGCCATAAGATTGGGAGTTAGTTAGTCTACTTGTTAACAAAATTTTAAACCACGGTCAGTAGAGAAGGACTAAGGTCTCAAGGTTGACCAAACAACATATGATAATGCAACATCAACCAGATGTGAGTAACATATGATACTGCAACCTACAAGTTATATATTTGACTGAAAGCACAAAGCGAAAAGAGCGAGTAAGTATATACGTACACGTCCATTGGTATTATTTGAAGTAATGCCTCCACAGGGCACTCAGTTTCTCTTGGCCACCAACATCCCACGCTGTGAACATCACATTCTTGCACTGAAATTTCTCACCATTGAAACCTGCATATGATTTGTCGGCAAACCAGAAAACGTCTTCAAAGCAACCAAAGGGAACACGACAAAACAACAACGTATATGGTCTCAGGAAGAGATTGCACGTCAGGGATCAACATCATTATATAAGAAGAATTCACTGATATGACTCATGGTTTCAGAAGTACGTACAAGGCATCACAAGATTAGCATAGTTTCATGTGATCAACTGATGGCAGAAGACAAACCAGGTATCAGGTCATATTTATAGCCGGTCGTTTAAGGCAAAACAACTCCTTAATTATCACTCATTCCTATGAATCAATATATATACACACACACATATAAAGTAATGAGACTAGCAGCTTTCACCAAAGATCGACTTGAATCTCGTTCACTAATTAGCTGCTGAGAACAAGAATAAGCTACAGCTATGAAAATAGCACAAACTCTGAAAACTCCTTAAGAAATGGGACCAACCGTGGGAACCGTGGACAAAACATCTCCTATGTGCAGTTTGTTAAGTGCAGTTTTTTTTCCAGCCGCATCCAGCCCCAGCATAACGACCTGGCATCGCAAAATTGAAAAGCACCAACTCAAACGCAATTCTTCTTTTCACCATACACAGCGTACAACAAGATATGACTCAGTAAGACAGAAGAACCAACGATCAATTTCTCATGATAAATCTCATCAAAAAGTATACAAGGTTTTAAGCACACAAGAAAAGGAAAAGGCAGATTACAACGATATGGAGTTAATTCTTTACCAAAAACCTAAACTCCTGTAAACATTAAGATCAGACATGGGCAATAAAGCTATCACTAAACCCCGAAACAGATTAACGATTGGTAACACGAGATTCCATCAAGAAAACCCAGGAAAGAGATCTGTGCTATCTACATAAATGCACACAAAAAAATATCGAGAGACGAAAAAAGTATCGAATTACCAGCGGAAATCTTGACCCATCACTCCTGAAACTCAGAGTTGTAAAGCTTAGATAAGACTGGAAAAGATAGGGAAACACAAAACAACTCAGATAACTAAATAAGAGTAAATCCCTTCATATACTTCTCAGATGATCCCACACTAGTGTACGTGACAAGCCATATTCAATTCATATAAACAGACTACTTTCTTGAGACTTCAAAGAGAGATATTTGTTGGTAGCAGTTTTGTGGAAAGGATATGTCAAGTTAAAGCTATTCTATTAGAAATTACATAGATAAAGATTAAACGAAATTATAAATCATTGAGTGGTAGACCTGATTATCAGCCTATCTTAATCACCAAATTGTATGGGAATCAGAATGATTAATTGGAATGCCATCACAAGATTATTTCAGAAACACAGTTTCGTCCAAACTTCACAAGCAATATACAAAGTATCTAAGCATGTATTTCTAAAACAGCTAATCTGGGTCACTTGTGATCCAGCACCCATATATGACCGTTTCAATAATTAGGGTGGTCAACTAGAGATGATTAATCATGTTCTTGCCCCTATGCTAAGCGTCTTCGCATGGTGTCAAATATTCATCAAAATTATTTTTTGCAAGAAAGGTAACAAAACTAATAAATGAGTAGATATAGATAGACCTCCATCCGATCGACTAACCAGCTCTGAGTATGTTTCTCCTAGGGATGCATTTTGTTGTTCATCCGCTATTTCTGCCTCGGGATATTCTGACAGAACTTTACAACGCACCATATAAAAGGTCAGATATTGCAATAATTGGAAAGGACGCGGAATGCAAACATGTATTCTAAGCATGCTGCTGGTAAACCTGCACATACCTTCTTCAACCAACACCATAGCATTCCCGCTAATTTCTTCCAGTCCTGCCTGTATTATTACAAGCCTACAAGGTAAGAAAGTACTTCAAAAGTCTTTGCAATACAGAGAAGAAGCCCTAATACCCAAAATTACTGAGAAAGAAAACATTCACCAACTTCATTTAAATATACATGCAATCCCAAAAACGGCAAGGATACTACAGCATGCCAGGTTTTAGTGAATAACCCGGAGAAAGTGGTAATACAGAACTTCTAGGTAGATGCTATTGCTTCTAATGTGCCCTTTATTTCTCCCTCAGGAATTTTTTCTTTCGGGTCAGTTCCACTGCAAAAGAAAGATCCATCAGTTTCAGAAGAGAAACGAGGGTAATTATGAAATGTGAATCAAAATCCAATTAGAGAAGGTACTTCAAAAGAAAAGAAAAAACTGGAAAGTTTCCCACACAGAAAAGAACTCAGCTTAGATTCCTATACAGAGCCACAAATGACATCATGACATATTTAAGATGTATGAAGCTAAAAGCCCAATACTCATGACATCATCTTGCAATAAGTTTACTCGAAGGCAATCAACAAAGCCTATGGAAAACAAAATGTATACCTGAGTGTTGTTGCGTTATCCTAAACAGACCAGGTCAAGATAAAACAATCCAAATATTAATGGACGAGAAATACGAAAAACGAAGCCATAACCAGATAATGAGACAAGACTTAGAAAACTGAAATACAAAGAAGGCCATAAATTCCTTAGAGATTAATCGAGGAAACATAAACGCAAAAACATATCCGCCAACTTTACCAAGGCAGGGAAACAAAACATAGCAGTAGCACAGGGACCCTGTGGCAGGGTAATGCGAAAACTTGAGGCAGAGTTCCGGGTGATCTTCAAAATTCTTAGCTGTCATCGGCAGAAGCACTAAACAATGAGAAGTGGTACAATGTATAAGTCAGACCTCCATGTACATTTTTCAACCCCAAGATTAACATTTGTGAAGGAATAAAGGAGTGAGAAAAGAATCATGTCACAAATATTAGTTCGAAAGACCGTCCAACCTCCAATTAAGAATCAAAACTTCAGGCACTTTAGTACATAATTATTATGAACTTTTCAATCTAAACTATCCCATGTTCTTCATCACAGTAAGGATTTCAAAATCTCCTCATTTTTGTTAACAGCTGTAGTGTGGATTGTGGAGAGTCAACAAAGAAATGGTCCAGAGAATCTGTACCTAAAACTAAAAGAACAAATCAAAAGTGTGCTAGCTTTAAACGAATAGTCAATGTCTACGATATAACTCCATCGTTACACCACACCGCAAACAAGTGAGACATTGGACAAGTAGCAAAAAAGTAAAAACTAAGGAAACAAAGGGTGGGATAAAAGAATGCAAAGTTGGGATTACACTAAATATTTGGAATATCATCATCTACAATTACAAGCATCCGTTTTATTCACACTAACTTAGCCACAGAACAGTGAATCAAGAAGAAGTGCGTACCTCCGGTGAACAGATCTGATGGATCTATGCGACGGATCCTCTGTATCTCGTGGATTTTGATCACTCCTAAGATCCTCTGTATCTCGTGGGATTTTGATCACTCCTAACAGATCATCAAACACTCAGTATCTCACCCAAACCCTAGTTAGAAGGCACCAAATTTCAGCCTTTGTTCCCAAAGAAATCACAAGAGACGACACAAAGCTCAAAACTTTATCCAAAACAAAAACAGAGGGTCAGGTGAAAATTGAAGAGCAGACATAAACAAAGAGGATTTGAAGGGGACACCATCGACGGAGAAGGTGTCGCTGCCAGTGTGCTTCCCTATCTCGATTCTCAATCAGATAAACAAACAAAATAAAATGTAACATCATTTACGATCATCTTCAGATACTGAATACCTGTTCTCTAAAACCTTAACGAAATTCTCCATGGCCAGTTCAGCGTTCTCTGCGTTCATCAATTCCTCGGCGACTTCAGCGGGCGTGATTACATTTCCCCTGATCAGTCGCTCGACTTCTGGGAAGAGAAGCTGCGGAGAGTCCAAGTCCAAGTAGTTTGATGCCAAGGTCTTGAAACCTTCAAAGCAGCAATATCCCATATGTATATGAACATCCATTCTACCTGGCCTAAGCAAAGCACGATCAAGTGTTTCCTTATGGTTTGTGGTAAAAACGATTATGCGTTCCTCGCCGCAGGATGACCAAATCCCATCAATGCAGTTTAAGAGCCCAGCCAAAGACAACCCTCCAACCTAAAGTCATCAATCATCAAATCAACAATCATAACATAAGGCAAGAGAAAACAAAAAATATTCAGGGAGCAATCGAAAACTATATACCTTAGGACTGGTTTGTATCTGTGAGGAGCGATCAATGTCTTCCAAAAGTAGTATCGAAGCATTTTTGGTCCCAAGAAGAAGCTTCTTAAGGTTGTAGTCGTCTTGTACAGCGGTTAGTTGTAAGTCGTATACGTCAAAGCTTAGGTGGTTTGCAATGGCGGCAACTAAGCTCGATTTTCCTGTTCCCGGTGGGCCATAAAGCAGATACCCTCTTTTCCATGCCTTTCCAACCTTTTTGTAAAACTCTTTCCGTCTTATAAACCGATTGATGTCGTCTAGGACAAAACGTTTTAGGTTCGTGTTCATGGCCATGGTGTCAAACGTAGAAGGATGTATCAGTGTAGTCTTCTCCCAACGGTTATTAGAAGAGTTGGTGTATACCATTAGTACTCTATTCTCACTTCTCATCTGAGCTGCCTTGCTCTCCACATATGGGAGATATTTGTATAAGACATCATCTCTGGACCTTTCATCAAATCTAATCTCTAAAAACTCTTGGCCATGTATTCTTCCAGGATCACTTTTATCAACCTTACAATACTTGTAATCTAATTTGATTCCTTCAAAGATATCAGAGAGTACCTCATCTCCGCTTATGGAGAAACTGAGATGTTTCCCGTCCGTTTCTCTGGTAACTCTTATCGTCGTTCCATCGCCACTAACCTTTGTGCCAATGTATTCCAAACAATCATCATAGAACGGATTACGCTTCCCACTCTTATCAAAGACCCAAAAAACAATACGGAATTTCGTTTTTCTTCGTGAAGATCTATCATATATTGTCTTCATATCTACATTACCATGCATTGCAATAATATTATTCAATATAAATGAATATTGCTCATCTCCACATACGTATTAATACCTCTACTTTGAGTACATTTGCGATATATTTACCGCATGTGTTTCAGATCATCAACGATGTTTTCTCTTAGAAATCTCCCTTCGCTTGGTGCATCGATTTTCTCGGCTTACGCATCATCGACGGGATACCTCATGATGATCAAACCAATTGAGATGACAATTCCTCCACCGCTACGAAACTACATCATCTCCTATCTCAAGTCTTCCTTCGACTCTACTCCATCGACTCTCACGCTCATCATCGACAACGAGATCAATAATGGGATGTGTAACGAGCTCTACACGGCTGCTCAGGTTTATCTCTCCGGAAAGATCAACCGCGATGCGGAAAAGTGAAACAGTAAAAACAGGGAGAAAGATAAATCCCAGCCTAGGAACTCACCAAGAGTCCGAAAGAGGGTGAATCACAGTCTAGGTGACGATCGGAGAGTAGAAAAGCCGTCACGAAGATCTCGGATCCGAAGAACAACCGTGAGGTTGAATCGTTATAGAGAAAGTATGAGAGAGAAAGTATTTTGGGAAATGAAATCTTGTTATTCTGCAAATGGCCGTATCCGACCTTACATAAGACGTGTTGTCACAAAACGACAACTCCGTAGATAAACATCGGTTTTATGCTATTAAAGTTATTAAAGATAAACCGAGAATTCAAATAAAACGAAATAGAGATAGATGTTGCTCTGCGATTAAGGTAGAGATGAGAATTCCTGTCACAATACTCCCTTCTTCAGATTAACCTTGTCCTCAAGGTTGGAAATCTGGGAATCGTGCGATGATATCCTGATAGAATTCCCAGGTGGCTTGCTCCGATGGCAGTCCCTTCCATTGAATCAACAGTTTTGTCACTGCCCTGTTTTGACGTTTAACCATTTTCTTCTCAAGAACAGCTTCTGGCTCTTTTGTGTTACCGATGTCAAGCAAGTATTGAGGCAGTTCAGGTGGAGACGAAGGAGGATTGGGGCAGAGTTTCAGCTGACTGACATGAAACACGTTATGTATGGCTGAACCGGGAGGGAGCTCGAGTTTGTAAGCCAAAGAGCCAATGCGATCAATGACTGGAAAAGGGCCGTAGAAACGAGGAGACAGCTTGTGTGGAGTGTTCCGATTTTTCAGGGAGTGTTGACGGTAAGGTTGGAGCTTGAGATACACGAAGTCTCCCACCTTGAATTCCCTTGGAGAGCGATGTGCGTCCGCACACTGTTTCATTCTGTTTTGAGCACGAAGGAGGTGGAACTTGAGCATGTTGATGACTTCTTCGCGTTTCTGCAGGCTGCGATCAACCACACGTGAAGAACTCTCCCAGGCAGGTAAGGAAGATGAAGAGGAGGTGGTTGACCATAGATGATTTCAAAGGGTGTGCTCTTTATGGCTGTGTGAAAAGTAGTGTTGTACCACCATTCGGCAAGAGGTAACCATTTGCTCCATGTGTGCGGTGCCTCAGAAACCATGCACCTGAGGTAGGTCTCCAATGTTTTGTTAGTAACTTCTGTCTGTCCGTCGGTTTGCGGATGATATGAAGTGGAGAACTGCAGCTCTACTCCATGAACGCGAAACAGCTCCTTCCAAACATCACTCAAAAACGTTGGATCTCTATCACTGATAATATTTCGTGGCATTCCATGTAGTTTAAACACCTGATCCATGTAGACCTAGGCAACTTCAGCCGCTGTATACGGATGTGACAGAGCGAGGAAATGAGCATTTTTGCTAAGGCGATCAATAACCACAAGAATGCAATGTTTACCGGTGGATTGGGGAAGTCCCTCTATAAAATCCATACTGATGGATTCCCAAACACCGTTAGGAACCGGTAAAGGGTGTAAGAGGCCCGGTTTAGCTGCGCAATCATACTTGTTCTTCTGACATACCTCGCAGTTTCGGATGTAGTTCTGAATCTCGACATTCATTTTAGGCCAGTAGAACAATGATTTGATTCTGTGGAGAGTGGCATCTCGACCTGAGTGTCCGCCGATGGCAGAATCATGTAACCAACGCAGGATATGGAGCTTTAGTTCCTTGTCATTCCCCACCACTAGTTTACCCTTCCTGCGCAACTCCTCGTTAGAGAAAGAAAATGCGGGGTGAGTAGACGGTTGCGTCTGGAGATCAGAAATGAGCTTCTGTAAGTGAGGATCAGTCTTCCACAGCAACCTCAGAGAGTCATAGAAGCCTTGGTGAGCTTGTGATAAAGTGATGCTGAGAAGCTCAGAACCAGAGACACGGGACAAGGCATCGACAGCGACATTCTCAACACCTTGTTTGTACTGAATTTCGAAGTTGTAGCCCATGAGTTTAGACAACCACATATGTTGGAAAGGTGTGGTGATCTTTTGTTCCATCAGAAACTTTAGGCTCTTCTGATCAGTCTTGATAACAAATGGGCGATGAGCAAGATACGCACTCCAAGTTTGCACAGCGTGAACCAACGCCATAAGTTCCTTTTCATAAACTGATAGACTTTGGTGTCGTGGACCAAGTTTCTTACTGATGAAACAGATCGGGTGCTTATCCTGCATCAACACCGCGCCAATACCCGTGTTGGAGGCGTCAGTTTCAATCACAAATGTTTTCTCAAAATCAGGCAGTGCCAAAACTGGTGCAGTGAGCAACGCGGTTTTGAGAGCTGTAAAGGCCTGCTGAGCTTCACTTCCCCAACGGAACCCTTCCTTTTTCAGTAGCTCAGTAAGAGGTCTTGCGATGATACTATAACCTTTAATGAAGCGGCGGTAGTAGTTGGCAAGACCCAAGAAACTGCAGAGGTATTTCTGTGTGGTAGGAATCGGCCAATTCTCTACTGCGTTTACCTTGCTGGGGTCGGTGCTGACACCATCTGCTGAAATAAAATGCCCCAGATACTCAATTATCGTAGCTCCAAAGGTGCACTTGGAAGATTTCAAGTACAGTTGATGTTGCTGAAGGATGGAAAACACAACTCCCAAGTGATGTAAGTGTTCGGCCCAGCTCTTACTGTAAACCAGAATGTCGTCAAAAAATACAAGGAGGAACTTCCTGGTGATCGCTTTGAAGACGTGATTCATGAGACCTTGAAAGGTGCATGGTGCATTTGTCAAGCCAAACGGCATAACAAGGTATTCATAGTGGCCGAAATGGGTCTTGAAAGCTGTCTTGTATACGTCTTCAGAGGACATCCGCAACTGGTGGAAACCGGCTCGTAAGTCCAACTTGGAGAAGAACTTAGCGCCTCCTAACTCATCCAAGAGATCCTCAAGAAGCGGAATAGGGTATTTATCCTTGATAGTTTGCTTATTGAGTCCCCTATAGTCAACGCACAACCGCCAATTGCCATCCTTCTTCTTTACTAGGACCACGGGTGATGCGTATGGACTTGAACTATACTGAATAATCCCCTGGTTCAGCATTTCATGAATCATAGCGTCAATTGAATCCTTCTGCAGAGAAGAGTAGCGATAGGGACGCAGATTAACTGGATTTGCCCCTGATTCAAGTGGTATTTTGTGGTCAAAGCCTTCTCTAAAAGGAGGAAGTGTGGTTGGCTCCTCAAACAAATCTGAGTAGGATTCAACCAGAGATTGTAGGGAAGGATCAGTAGATAACGCAGCTCCCTTAGCGTCGATGTGATTGAGCAGCAACTCAGGCTCAAGAGAGGACGGTTGCAGTTCAGTACCAAACACATCACGAATACATAAGAGAGCAATCTGAGGTTCTTGTAGTAACAACTTGTTGAGTTTTCCACCTCGCACAACTTTGCAGCCGACTTTAGTAACCCCTCGGAGTACATGTTTCAGCTTGTCCAAAACAAATTCCATCCTGAGGCTGGAGAAATCCCACAAAATGGGTCCTAATGTAGATAACCATTGGATGCCAAGCACCAAATCACAACAGTCGAGAGGGAGAGTTCTGATCTCCGTAGTGAAGTGATATCCCTGCATCCTCCACTTGAAGTTGCTGCACTTGTACTTTGTTACCAAGTTACTCCCATTTGCAGCAGCTACTGGTATTGGTTTTATTGTTTCCAACGGGCATCCCAACTCCGTGGCCACGTTGTGGTCAAGAAAGTTGTGTGTGCTTCCCGGATCGATAAGGACATGAAGCTTCTTTTTACCGTATAGACCCAGCAAACATACAATTGAAAGTAGTTGACCCATCCAGGGCATTTACTGAGATGACGGGAGTTTTATCATCACCCTCCACTACTGCCTCATCAGCTATGATTTGATCAGTTTCATTGTCCTCAGAGGATTCATCATCTTCAGCCTCCATGAAGAAGACTTGTCCCCTCTTGTGTTTCAGGTGGTGGCCAGGGGTGTAAGGTTCCTCGCAAATCATGCACAGCCAGTTGTTTCTCCTCTCCTGCATCTCCGCATAAGACAACTTTCGAGTAGGTTTATCTCCTTGGGTCTTGGGAACAAAAGGTAATTTGAGCTGTTGTTGAGGTTTCTGCGGCTCAGAGGGATATGATGTTTGAAATGATCCTTGAGGCTTGTATTGATTACTCGCCTTTTGGTATGGATTGAAGGGAGCTCTATTCATTCTGGGAGGGGTGTGCAAAAGGACTGTCTCCTGGAGCTTGGCCTTACGAGCTGCTTCTGCGACAGTGTGAATCTCAAACTGTCGGACTTGATAGGCAAGGTGAGGCTGCATATTCGTCAGGAAAATACTGAGGGCATGAGATGCGGATAGGGAAAGCCTTGTGAGGGCATTCTCAAACTTCTCCAGATACACTTCCACTGTATCACTCCCCTGTTTCAAACTAACCAGCTCCGACATGGGGTCATCACAAATTCCGCCGAATCTCTCAGAGATAGCACCAACATACTCCGGCCACAAGGGAAATACTTCGTAACGATTGGAGATATAGTTGTGATGCCACTGTAGGGCTTTTCCTTCGAGATGTAGTGACGCCAAGCGCACCTTTAACTCCGGCGGCGTACTGTCGAGCATGAAAAATTGCTCGCATCTGTAGATCCATTCACGCAACATAGATCCGTCAAACGAGGGGAACCCGATCTTAGATAATCGAGTCACCATCCCGTGAGGCAGCAGTGAAGATCGATCTGCGTCGTGGGTAGGTTTTCGGGAGTTGCTTTGTTCTGGAGGTTGCCGATCTGGTGGGTCCGGAGGGTGTGATGAGTTTGCCGGTGTGAGGGAGACCGCCGACGGGTTAAGGCCGAGCTCTGGTTGTTTCTCCGCTGAAATCCGAGTGTGCGAGAAGTATTTCGCGAACGTAGCCTCCATCGACTCTGAGATTTTGGTGTTAATCTCAACGCGCAGGTCCTCCGCAAGTTGTTTCTGGCCAACCGCGAGCTGATTTTGTAGCTCCCGTAGCTCCTCCATCTGTTCTTTCATATCGATCAACGAGGTTTGCCTGGTTTCCATGGTGTCTGGTCCCGAAAGAGAAGGAAATCGGTCAAAGCTCTGATACCAGTGAAACAGTAAAAACAGGGAGAAAGATAAATCCCAGCCTAGGAACTCACCAAGAGTCCGAAAGAGGGTGAATCACAGTCTAGGTGACGATCGGAGAGTAGAAAAGCCGTCACGAAGATCTCGGATCCAAAGAACAACCGTGAGGTTGAATCGTTATAGAGAAAGTATGAGAGAGAAAGTATTTTGGGAAATGAAATCTTGTTATTCTGCAAATGGCCGTATCCGACCTTACATAAGACGTGTTGTCACAAAACGACAACTCCGTAGATAAACATCGGTTTTATGCTATTAAAGTTATTAAAGATAAACCGAGAATTCAAATAAAACGAAATAGAGATAGATGTTGCTCTGCGATTAAGGTAGAGATGAGAATTCCTGTCACAAAAAGCTAAAGATCTATAGAGACCGAAGTGAGAAAAACGTAAATTTATATCTCAACGTAGGAGAGGTTGTCTTCGATGTTTACCAAGGTATTAATCTCAAGTGGCGGTTTTTTGTTAACAACAAGAAGAGCACCAATTTTGGGGAATCCTTTAAGGGAATAATCCCCCATCAGGAATGTTTCGAGCTGAGCTTCGATAAGAAACGCAGAGACTTGGTGTTGAACTCTTATATACCTTACGTGGAGAGCAAGGCAAAGGTGATCAATAACGAGAGAAGAATCCTCAAGATGTGCTCCTACTGCAACAGGACTCTAATATGGAACTCCGTGAACCTCGACCACCCTTCAACATTCGACACCATGGCTATGAACAACGAGCTCAAGCGCTCTGTGATAGGAGATCTTGATTGATTCATCAAAAGGAAAGATTTTTACGAAAGAGTTGGGAAACCTTGGAAGAGGGGTTACTTGCTGTACGGTCCACCTGGGACCGGGAAGACTAGCCTAGTTGCGGCCATAGCTAACTACCTCAAGTTCGACATCTATGATCTTCAGCTTGCAAGCGTGAAGAGAGACGCTGAGCTGAGGAGATTACTTCTCGGTACTACGAACAGCTCGATTCTTCTTGTAGAAGATATAGACTGCTCTGTGGATTTGTCTACACGGTTGCAACCTAAGACTCATGATGATTCGAAGGTTTTGTCTTCACACTTGTTTTATTTTCATAAAACACTATACCCTTTCTAGATTATAATGATATGCTTGTTTTAAGTTTCGTGAAAGACTACCATTTCATAAAAGACTACCACTTTAGATGTGAGATTCCTAACAATGCTTGCAAACAATACGTGGATCCTATGTGAATATGTAGGGACAAGAAGAGTTGACGTTATCAGGGCTCTTGAATTGCATAGATGGGTTATGGTCGAGCTGTGGAGACAAACGCATAGTAATATTCACGACTAACAACAAGGAGAGGCTTGATCCGGCATTGCTTAGGCCAGGTCGTATGGATATGCACATTTACATGGGACATTGTTGTTTCGATGGATTCAAGACTTTGGCGTCTAATTACTTTGGCATGTCTCACGATGATCCACACCATCTCTACCCGGAAATCAAGCGTTTGATTAATGGACAAGTGTTGACTCCTGCTCAAGTTGCAGAGGAGCTAATGAAAAATGAGGATGCTGATGTGGCGCTTGAGGGTTTGGTGAGAGTTCTCAAAAGGAAGAGGTTAGGACAAGAGAAGTATGATGATGAATTTAAGATAAAGATGGAGAAACGGGAAGAGTGAGAAGAGATTTGAGGAACCCGGAAATTTAGAATTTATTTCTTATTTATAAAAAACCCAGATAAGTCACTTATATACAATCCTCAAAATTCACATAAATCCCATTAAATCTAAAATCCATCAAATTATTTAAAATCGTTGATTCAATACACCCTTTAAGTCTTTTTTTTTATGAGTTACAGTCTTGATTTAACAATACTAGACAAATATGTTTTTGAAGGTTATGTTTGTTTATTTATCAGAATATCAAGTCTAGATTTTAAGTTTCAACTAAGAATTGATACTTGATATTATGACCTTTCGATCTCGTAACAGGAGCGTTGTTAACGTGAGAAAGAGATGAAAGATAAAAGGAAATTAGTTTCTGATTGATTATATAGGCCAAAGTACAATCAATCATAAATTTAACATAAAAGAAAAAACACCTTAAACCTACGCGAAAAAGGAAAAATACCAAAATCTTAAATTCTAATGTAAAAATGAAAAACACCAAAACTTTTTAACTGTATCATTACTCTCCTCCTCGACTGGGAGTTTGTCCTCAAGCTCCAACTCCAGATATGTCTCTAGGAGTTTATATGCATCTTCTCAGAAGTTCCACCAAGTTCTCCTCCTCCAATGGTCCGTCCTCGTAATCATCCCCGTCAATGACTGGTAGAATGTGAAAAAGGACGGGTCTGCATACATGGCATGGCGTAAAAAGCTCATCGCAGTTGAAACATAGCTCTTTTGCTCGTCGCTCTGTCATTTCTACACTAGTCAACTTCTTCCAAAACTGCTTTTGCAGAGCCTGTTCCGCTTCCGCTTGTTGATGTAGAGGATTTTCCTCGTCATTCTTGCCTTGTCCCCTGTTGTTCCCTGCCATTCTTGGCCTAGCTAAAGAGACTAAGTGTCCAGCTAACGGGGCCATATGCTCTCCAAACGTTTGTGCCCGCTATCGCCATCGATCTTGTATTCATTAATCTCGGACATATTCGTTTTGGGATGGAGATACTCTACTAATTTCTTTAGCAAATTTTCCGTTCATCCTGCACAAAATTGCCATAGTTGCTGGTCTCCAGTGAGTCTTGTTTGCCAACCAAGCCACTCCTCAAAATGATTGCAATATTCATCTACAGTCCCGTGTGTCTTAAATTAGACAACTCTCCGACAGGGTTAACTGTGTCTGCTTTCCCAAAACGGCTTTTGCAAATTCTCTTGCATCATTTGCATGAGTTTAGCGAGTTGCTTCATAACGGGATCAGTGTCTCGTTTTGGATCGTTCGTCTCTGATACCAAATTAATACGAGCTTTCAATCCGGTAATATGAGGCGTTGTTAACGTGAGAAAGAGAGAAATTTTTTAGGAAAAACTTCCATTTAACCCTAGTAACCTTAACCTTAATTGTTGGAAGTTAATTTATGATTGATCATAAGAGCCCCTTATAGGGCTGGACAATACCTGGAACCGTGGAACCGAACCGGAACCGACCCAAAATTACCTGAACCGAACGCGAACTAATTTTTCAAAAATATCCGATGGATCCTATATGCTTGGAACCGAAGAACCGGAATGGAACCGAGAATCAAACGGATACCCGAAATACCCAAAACATAAATTAACCCATAGCATTTTGGTTCTAGGTTAGGTATGTTCGGGTAGTTTGAGTAAATTTACAATTTTTTCTTTGTTATTTTTTCAGTTAATTCGGTTAGTTCGGGTATTTTTAGGTATTTTCGGATAGTTCGGATAAAAATAACCAATTTAGGTGTATTATTTCAATTTTTTTTATAAATTTGTATTATTATTTTTCTGGTATTTTTAGTATTTTCGGTTAGTTTGGGTAAAAAAATATCCGGAACCGAACTGAACCGAATGAGAACTGAAATTTTTCGGGTAATTATCGCTTCTCATAATTAAAAACCGTACCGACCCGGAACAGATTGGAACCGAATCGAAACCGAACTGAAATTATTTTGGTACCTATATGTGTCATAAACCCTTCTACCCGAAAAACCCGAAAACAAACCGAATATCCAAATGTCCAGGTCTAGACCCTTATATAAGCCAGTGTACAATCAATCATAAATCTAACGTAAAAGGAAAAATACATTAAACCTACGCGAAAAAGGAAAAACATCAAAACCTTAATTCTAATGTAAAAATAAAAAAACACCAAAACTCTTTTAACCGTATCAATACTACGCATCTAGATGATGTTTGTTTCTAAAATCAATGTAGAAAATTGTAAGCTTGGAGTTTTGATAAAATTAAACAAAAAAAACAAATATCTATTTATGATAGCAAATATAACTAGGAAATTTTCATTTTGGTAACATAATTTGATTTATGATGACATATAATATTATTAAACTTAATACTTAACTTAATGTGACCGCCAAAGAAATCATTATACATCTCATTTTTCAAGTTTTTATCTATTGCATCGTAAATGATCTCATAGTGTGTTAGTGTTGTTGTTAGCACAACATCTGAATTTAAATCCACATAACGTATATTGTTTAACAAAATACAAAAAATTTCGATCTATTGTAATTGTAAGCAAAAGAATAATGAAATACTCTACATACCTACTTATGTAGTTTTCTTGAGGTGATTGAAGAAAATCGCTCTTAACCTTTGGTGTAAGTTGGCCATCTTTACTGCCCCATCGTGTGTCCAAGTAATCTAACATGTTTCTTGCCACTTAGTTTCGGCGTATTAATCCACTAACATTATATAGTGATCACTCTTTTTTTTTTTTTTTTTTTTTTGACAAATATAGTGATCACTCTTATTTTTAAGTTCTTCAAGGTTACCAATTTACTCTTGTCCAAGTGCTGACTCGTCTTTGCTTTTGTCTTTTTCCTTTTTTAGTCTGGTCTTTTTATGTATTCTCCAGCTTGAAAAGTATGTAAACAAAAAAAAAATTGTATATGTATTTAATCCAAGTAAGTATGCACATGACATGAGAGGACCTCATAATCTACCAAGAACCTAAACGGGCTAACCATGCACAATAAGCTTGTGGTCTTATTTAATAATCTATGAAATAAACGGCCTTAAAAATGTGATGGTCTGTTTAGAGTTTTTAGATATGTGGGTTTAACCGCTAGTAAACGGGCCGATCCGTTTAAAGAAAAAATACTAAAATTTTACATGAGACATTTTAATATGAAGAAATAGTCCAAAATAATATCTTTTCTGACTTTAATATCAAACGGAGTACACTCGTAGGAAAAATTGTAAAACTAGTACACTTTTTTGAAAATACCAGCGCTACCCCTTAAGACCAGCAGAGTTAACGCGGACCGGTGGCACACTGTCTGCATGTTGACATTGGCAACGCAAGTAAATGTAGACTACGCAAAGTACAAGTAGAGAGAGAAAAGAGTATGCGCAGTCTCTGCTTTTACTCGCAGAAGAAAAACAAAGCGTTCTCAGTCTCTGCCGTTGGAAGCAGAGTATACGCAAACACTGTTTATATTCTACTTGTATTATGCAAAAATTTGGTATACACTGCTGTGCTTTTTTACAGTTAGGGTTTCGCAGACCAAACCACCTAACGGTAGACCAAAGCCAGACTGGTATCAGACTTTAGGATAATTCATTACAAAAAGAGCTGAACATTGACTCCTTCCAATTAGCTTTGCACTTATGTTTCTTCATAATAAAACATAAACTCCCGACCAAAAAAAAAAAAACAAACATAAACTCATAAACAGTTTTATTAGAAGTGATCAGAGTTGTAATCTTGAAGGGGTGGAAGAAACAACACAAAAGCGTCTCGTTCTCATCCATGAAGCGCTATGCGAGCGTGTTGTTAGGGAAACGGGCCGAAAGTGAGTGAGTATTGGTTAGGCCCAACCATGAAGTAGACATATCCATGTCCATTCGCTTCATCCTCAATGAACTTCACCGTGGCAAGGAAATGCATGGTTGGCGCGGGGTAGGTCAAGTAGTCCATATATCCTCCAACTCCTTCAAGTGCTTGAACCCTTCTTGTGTCCACTCCTCAAAATCGCAGGTGCCTTGAAAAGAATGGTGACTGATTCTTGTTGAAGTGCTCGTGGTTGTGAAATAATCCCTAATTTTAGTTATGTTCTAAAATAATTTTGAAAATACTAGCGCTACCCCTTAAGGTCACCAACGGCAGAAGACAATCACCAGTAGTGCATTAACCGGTATAAGCCGAAACCAGAAAACTCGAGAAACTCGGCGAAAACCGAGTGGGTAGGGTATGAAAACCGAGTGGGTAGGGTTTTGCAGACTGACTGAATATCACCAACGGCGGACCGAATGCAGATCACAATCGGAGAATTCGTTTGTAGAGAGTTTTTGTTGATGTATATTTGTATATACTTCCACTTCCTTTATACATTATTTCATTAATTTCTAACTGTTGTCAAAGTACAACTTATGTTAAAAAGGAAAACTCCAAAGTGAAAACTGAGTGGTTAGGGTATCGCAGACTGAATGAATGTCACCAACGGCAGACTGAATGCAGATTGATATAGGATTTGTAGTGATTTTTTGTTGTTGTATGTTTGTATATACTTCCACTACCTTTATACATTATTTCTTACTGGTTTGAAAGTAAAACTTATGTTAGAAAGAACAACTCAGACAAAAAAAATCGTTATCATATGTTTCTTCGTGTATCTTTGTTCAACACGACACTATGTGAAACATTTCCTTGGTATTTACCATGGTTATCGATTTTTCTTCCATTCTGTGTTTTCAATGTAAATAAGCTTTTAAACACTTAGATTGAAGATCTAATGTTAATCGAAGTTTTTGAAGAGTTTTGAGTGGTTTAGGGTTTCACAGACTGTATGCCAATTTAGCGCAGCGTTTTTGAAGAGTTTCAACTAAAAATAAAAAGGCGACGCTGACTTAACTGTACGACAAAAAAGGGCGCCGTCTTAATTAGGTAATATTAGTTTAAAAATATTTCCACAATATATATTTGGACCTCAAAGCAGTTGTTTCAGGCCCATGAAACCCAGAAAGCTTGGAAAACACAACATTGACTCTTCTTCTACTTCTCCTCGGCAACCCTAGAGCAGAGGAGCGTATCTTCAATTTTGTCGATCTCTTTCTTCATTTTCTTCATTTCTCCGATAATTCTCCGATCTCTTCATTTTTCCGATATTTCTCCTTCGAATATATCATGTATATGAATGATTACGAGATGGATTTTCCTGCCATTATTTTTTCCAAAGGAAACGAGCCAGATCCAAATACCAGAATAAACTACAGTTCGAAGTTCAATCATCTTTCACTGGTGGAAAGTGTAGTGGGTGAGGAAGTGTGGGATTATGTCCGCAAGTCACAGCTAGGAGTTATTTGTAAGTTTGAGAAGTTGGGTTTCGGATGGAGTGCAAAATTAGTGCATCACCATCTTATTTGCAAACAATTGGAGTGTGAAAGCCCATTTGAGTTGTGGTTTTTGATCGCGGGGCAGCCAGCACGGTTCTCGCTCTTCGAGTTTGAAGAGATCACAGGTCTTAACTGTAATGAAATTACGCAGTTGGATGGGTTGGAATCTTCTGAAGCTAATCACCAAACTTGGAATCGCTTTCGGGGTCTTCTCAAAATACGCCGTCCTAGCCCTTGTATTGAGGACATAGTGAAATTGTGTATGAAGCATGGTGGAGATATAAGCAAATCTTGGTCCAGGGAAGATAAAATTAGGCTTAGTTACCTAGCTATTCTGTCTAACGTTCTGTTGGGTGTTGATCGGCGTACAGAAATACCTCTTAACCTAGCTAGGTTGGTGATAGATTTGGCAACTTTCGAAGGGTATCCCTGGGGGAGGGTTGCTTACAAAGATCTTGTTGAGCAGGTTAAGTTAGTAACTAAAGAGAAGATATGGCAAGACTCTTATGTTTTGAAGGGGTTCGTGCAAGTTCTACAGGTCTGGGCGTATGCTTATGTGCCCAAAGTGGGAGAAAATTTGGGAACACCTATAGCTTTTGAAGGTACACATCTGCTAAGATACAAGGGAAAAGTTGGCAGACCCGATATGGAGAAGATCTTCTCGAGTGAAGAGGTATGTATATCTTTGGCATAGTTTGTAAAAATATAGAGTTTTGGCAGAGTAAGCCATAGTGGCAGCGTCTGCAAAAAGACTCTGCCACAAGTTTACATATTCCCATCGCTAGACTTCTGGCAGAGTTACGTTGACTTCTGGCTGACATTTATGTAACCATATATTGTTTTGTAGGTGATTGTAACTACTATGTGTGAGAGATCCCGGGCAGAAATCTATCCACGTTGGAAAGGTAACGACGTAATAGATGTCAAGCTTGATAATCTCATCAAATACATTCTCTCTGGCCAGCCATTGTCGGACATCAAATGGAGGGTCTCAAAAGCGCCGCCAGTCCCAGAAAACCGCACTGAAAAAAAAAAGTTGATAATGAAGGAAAGAGAGGAAAAGGGAAAAAGAGGAAGGGAATTAAAGAGCGAGATGGGGAAAAGAAGAAGAAGAAGATGACGGACGGTATGTCATGAAACCGAAGTTCTCTGTAGCTAAAATCCCATCTACTGGTTCAACAGATTTCGTCGATATCATTGAATTTGTCCTAGATAAACAGCAGACCAAGTTTGACGCAGTTGTAGCTAGAATTGAAAACGCCAGACTTGAGCAGCAACGAGTAAATTTGGAACAGCAACGAACCAGCATGGAACAGCATACTGTTTTCGGTGAAACCTTAAACAAGTTGGCACAGGTCGTTGAAAAGCTGATGGAGAGGATGACTTGTTTCGAGCAAGATACTCGCTTCTCTAAAAACAAACTAAAACCTGACAATCGCATGGTATGTCCAACTCAGCAATTGTTGAAATAAAAACACTGGCATGATATGCGATATCATGCTCTATCAGATGTGGTAAAACAATAGAGGGGCAAGGCATACTCTGCTTGCATAGGTTGTATCATTCATTTATGTGAGACATGTAATTGTTACGGCAGACTAATAATGGCATTCAATTCTATTCATCATTGACATCCCTTAATATCCTATACGGCAGAGTATGCCCTTAAGGTGTAAGAGGTTGAAGCTGAGTTCATGTAACAACCATTACTTTGAAATTTTGCAGAATGACGAAGAAGAGACGACGGTGGATAACAAAGGAGATGGCAAAGACAACGAAGGAGAAGGAATCAAGGTTGTTGCCTCTGGCTCCTTTTCAAATGAGAAAGTAAGAGATGGCAAAGAAAAAATAACTGATAATGACATCAAGGCAGAGGATGCCAAACAAGAACAAGTAGGAGATGATGCAAAAATAGATTGCAGTGAAAAGGCAGATGGCATCGAGGCAAAGGATGCCAAACAAGAACATCTTCAAGATATGTTCCATGGGGAAAAAATATACAAATGTGAAAAGGCAGAGGATGCCAAAGAAGAACATCTTCAAGATGATGGTAGAGTTGGAGATGTTGAAAAAAGTGATGGGAGTGAAAAGGCAGAGGATGCCAAAGAAGAACATCTTCAAGATGATGGTAGAGTTGGAGATGTTGAAAAAAGTGATGGGAGTGAAAAGGCAGAGGATGCCAAAGAAGAACATCTTCAAGATGATGGTAGAGTTGGAGATGTTGAAAAAAGTGATGGGAGTGAAAAGGCAGAAGATGCCAAAGAAGAAAAAGGAGATAATGATCCCAAAGCATGCCTTCAGGCAGAGAATGCCACTCCCGCATATGAAAGCAATGTCTGCATTAAGGATGCCGCTGCAGCAGATGAAACTAATGTATGCATTAAGGATCCCATTACGGCATTGATAACCAACGTCTGCATGGAGACAGTTGCTTCGACTGCTGAAGATGGTAAAGGCTCAGTGATTGACACTGAAATCATTGAAGAAAGAGGAAGAGGAAGAGGAAGAGGAAGAGGAAGAGGAAGAGGGAGAGGAAAAGGAAACTCCCACCCAGTTAATATCATTGAACCATCAGTGGATTCAGTCCACCCAACTACATCTCAAATCGAAATATACGAAAACTCCAGAAATCTTCGCCAGACCAACAAGCTAACAACAAGGAGGAGTGAAAGGTTAAGCAAATTGACTGCGCTTCCTGTTGTACCTAGCAACAACGCAAAACCAGTGGCCCAGAAATCTGCTTACGAAATTGTATTTGGAGATGTTGACAAAACACTGGTGGACAAGATGAACGTATTCAGAGCCGATGAGTAAGTACACACAGCATATAAGATCGTCTATTTTATCTTGCAGTCTAACTTGAATGTTGATTTTCTTCGACAGAAGAAAAACAACGGCCCGTGAATTCTTCAACTTACTTTTGAAGCCTAGGGAATGGTTACACGATATGGTAAGTACATTCTTCCTCGTCAACAGTGGATCTGGCAAAAGTGTTTATTTCATGTTTAGCTGGCAGACCGTTGTTGTTGTGTGTCTAGTAGACTATGCTTTGGTGCCTAGCATTTGTCCTTCTTTTATTATCAGCACCTTGACGCAGCACTGAACTTGTATAGACTAAGGCTAAAGAGAAATCCTAGTTCTTTCAAGAGTCCGCGGATTGCTATATTGGATGCAGCATTTCAAATGCTTTGGAAGAATAGGTACGCCGAGTGGCTTGAGCTTGAAAGATGGCCTGGTGGTACTTACGAGAATGTACACGGTATTCTTCCGCTTATGCCGCAACAAATTTGGCCTGGGGCAAAGACGTTGATACGTTATACTTCGTTCTACACGTGAGCTCGAATCATTGGGTTGGGACGGTCATATCATTGGTTGACCAGGTTGTCTACATATATGATACCTTAAATACTCCAGAATCAGATATTGTGGCAGGTGCGAGGGCTTTTGCTGAAATGGTTCCTGCCGCAATTCATATGTTCTTTCCTCAAGACTACGATCAAGCAGCTTTTACAATCACAATTGTAAAAGACGTTCCCAAAATGCGTCCACAAGTAGGTGATTGTGGAGTATACGCACTCAAATACATTGAGTGTCACATGTTAGGATTGCCGCTATCAGCAAGAGAACTGTGTAATGCCAAAATGATGACCTGGAGGACGAAGCTCGCTGCAGAGGTGTTGGATGAGACATCTTCGTATACCGATCAACGCATGTGTGATGAGTCAATTATTGCAAGTATCTACGATCCCTACGACGTTCAAATTTAATTGCATGGTTAGTAAATATATGTATATAGTAAATAGGGAGATTTGTTCTAGTAAATATTACATTAACCAAACTCTGCGGCGTACAAGCAGAATTTAAGTTTTTCCTTCCTTAGTAGAAGAGAACTTATTCTGCTTATTCTTCGTTTACACGCATCATCATAAACTACGCTGATAGATTGTAAACCGAGAATACGCAGCACCTGCTCATACTCTGCATCTGCTTTGCTTACACTCAGCATAAACATGGGCAGAATAAGTTCTCTTCTACTAAGGATAAAAAACATAAACTCTGCGGCGTACTCTGCGGCGTACAAGCAGAATTTAAGTTTTTCCTTCCTTAGTAGAAGAGAACTTATTCTGCTTATTCTTCGTTTACACGCATCATCATAAACTACGCTGATAGATTGTAAACCGAGAATACGCAGCACCTGCTCATACTCTGCATCTGCTTTGCTTACACTCAGCATAAACATGGGCAAAATAATTTCTCTTCTACTAAGGATGAAAAACATAAACTCTGCGGCGTACTCTGCGGCGTACAAGCAGAATTTAAGTTTTTCCTTCCTTAGTAGAAGAGAACTTATTCTGCTCATGTTTGTGCCGAGTGTAAGCAAAGCAGATGCAGAGTTTCATTGAAGTTGGAATATCTAGCGTCATCACTCTTGTAATTAATTTTAAGTGGATTTCGTCAACCACTCTTGTATTTATGAAGTGGGTCCACTCTTGTATTTCGTAACTCGGTCCACTCTTGTATTTATGACGTGGGTTATCTTCAACACTTCTTCTTTATTTGCAGAGCACATATAACCGACTTTTAATGGAGCCATCTGTAGCCTCTGTCTTCAATCCGATGAACGATAATGAATCTTTCGAGAGTTCAACAACTGTATTTGAACGATCCGGATTGAAGATTCCTTCAGTTTTACTAATGAACCATAACCCGAGATGTTTTCAGCAATCCACGGAGTTCATAACTAAGGTAAAGGTGTTGCATGTTTTTCAAGAGTTTTCCATTGCTGTTCCTTATGTATCTATAATTTATTTTATGCAGCTTAACGAGAAGTACCGGCGAGCAATCGAGACTCACGAGAAAATCTTGAAGAAACAGGCTAAACTTCACAAGAAACAGAAGAGAATCGAGAAGATTATAAAACGGCTCAGGCCCATCCTTCAGAATGGGAACAGCTTGGATTTGACAAAATATCCCCTATCCCGGAAATTATCCGCCATGTATTTCACAATGATCAAGACGAATAAGAACATGTACCAGTTTTTGCTCGAATTTTTTTGTAATAAATTTAGAAAAGGAATATGAAGAATCATCCCATTTTCCAGCAGAGAAGTTGATGTTTATTATAAATGCAGAGTTGATGTCAAAAAAAAAAAAAAAAATTATAAATGCAGAGAAGAAGTAGTAAACGCAGACCTAGGTCCAAAATCTGCCTAAAATATGCTCCAAACCTAGGTCCTCTGCTTCGCATACTTTTTGGGTACTCTGCTTCTATATTTGAGTCTATTTGTACTCTGCACCCAAATCTGGCCGTAGTTTGCATCCAAAAGGAGATGTAGTTTGAAAGTTTTGAATACACACAGAAACACAAGTCGAAGAAAAGAGTACAAACAACAAATCCAAGAAAAGATAAACAACATCAAATAAACTAAATGTTGTTGAAATTTTAAGAAAAGTAAAATAACAAGAGTTCTACATAACTTTAGTCCTCCATAAACGAAAGACCAAGTTTTAACCAATCAATACGAGGAACTGTAATTCCTCTCAGCTCCTCCTCAGCAATCATTTCTTTCTCTGCTAACTGCTGCCGCCTAGCATCCATGACCACTTGTTCTTCATGCATCATCTTCTCCAACATAGAGCGTTTACCGGCAATTCTTTCCAACTTGAGTTTGACGCGGTGAGCTTCGTCCTTCGCTCTCATTTGAGATTGCACCAGCAGAAGAATTGGCCTCAGGCGATCCTTTCCTTCCTTTTCCGCCTCCATAACTGCATCATTCCGCTTCTCTTCTGCTTCCAACTCCAGGTCTGACATTGGTGCTTTTCTTTTCTTCGAATGATGTGCGGCCATGATGTCTTGAATATGTGCCTGTAAAAGAGTAAAATGCAGAGAATGTGTTGAGGGTTCTTCTTTCTTTTATAGACGAGAGGGATAAAGCAAAACCACGTACGTCAGTTTTTTTCGCTTAGCTGTCATTTCAACGGTCCACCTTCCCATCATTTCAGCGGTCCACCTTCCCATCATTTCAGCGGTCCACCTTCCCATCATTTAACCCGTTATTTCGTAGAGTATATGCATAGAAGGTGCCTAAGCAGAGTACTATTAAATTTATTGCAGAATATAAACAGAGTAGTCGCAATCACTGCCATTCCTTACTTAACGTGTTCTATCATGTATGATCGACACGTGGCGTATGTCGTATTGTAGTAGAACAATTAATAATGTACCTTGTTTCTCGTGTTCAATAATGCGATGATCGACACGTGGCCCTTGGAATGGAGCAGCATCATCTCAGAGGCGTCTAGTAATAGCTGCAGAGAATGACTAATTAGGGCTTCCATACCGATACGGTTTCCCTTCAACGAGTATAAAAGATCTCTTCTTTATTTGGGTGTAAAAACTAAGATAATTTATCCTTTCCTCCATCAGTCTCAAACAAACAAAACAAAGATAATCCAAAAGCTACAGAACGCAAGCGTATCTTTTATTCTTCTTTTCTACCCATCAGTCTCACCAATCTTCTTTGAATCCGATGTCTGCCTTTTCCTCATCTTCTTCTTCCTCTGGCGGGAGCGAACCCAACAGTGTGATTCCTGCTCTGCCAAGGAATTCGGACTGGTTCAAATATCCAGAGGTACAAGATGTGCCCGGGATTCCTCCGGTAGGCTATATCACCGTCTATTGGTCTTCCTTTCGGGCAGGTTTCCGCCATCGCCTGTCTTTTTTGATGATGGAGTTTTGTAAAGAACTTCGGATTGCACCCAGCCAGTTTAATGCCCGCTCATGGGGGTTGATAAACGCCCTCCAAATACTATCGGACTTATCTGGAATCACTGTTTCCAGTGCTATGATTTTTGGGGCTTTTGAGGTTAGGAGTATAGACCCCTGGTCTAATAGATATGAACTTGTTCTTCGTGACGGTTGCAGATCTCCAGTTGAACTTCCCCTCCAAATTGAGGGTGGTGATGATGACAAGATTCACTACTTCTTTGTTCGTCATTCCGGTCCTGACGGACTTCTCCGCTTGTGGTCTGATTCAGGTAATTTCCATCTTACAAAAAATTCATTAGACTCTGGCGAATTGATCAAGCTAACTCTTTTAACATGCGTTTTCTCTCTGTTGCGCTTCATCAGTTCTAACAAAGCAGAACCGTCGCACATATCCCGATTTTCCTAATGCCCTTTTTTTGATTCCACTCCCTTACCGGCGCCCTGAGTTTCTTCTCTCCGATGCCACAGTTGACGGGAGTTCTCCTCGGGTGGATATCGACAAAGCAGAGGTCCGTCTAGGTAGCCTGGATCACCTTAGGCTTACTTGGCAAAACGTGTATCCGTCTCGCATCACTAATGTTCATTGTCCTCGTTGCGAGGAGTTGGAGTTGGAGGGAGAAGTCCTCCGTGCTAAAATATGTGGTTTGGAGACTCGGCTTCAGAATGTGGAGAGGGCTGTGGATTCGGTTAGGGTTGTGGCAACAACTTTGACCCAGCAGTCAAGGTTCTTGAATCGTATAAGTCGCGAGTTTGGATCGGCCGACGTTGGCTGCGATGTTCCTGGGAGTTCTAGAGGGATGAAGCGCGACCGTTCCTCGGACACTTCGTAGAATATCACCTGTTTTTTATCTATTTAGCTTCGTAATTGTCACATTTATCTATTTAGTTTTGCTATTGATCTTCCGTTGGTTTGCTATTGATCTGCCATTGGTTTGCTATTGATCTGCCATTGGTTTGCGACTAAATAATGATGACGTGGCGATATATGCCAAATGGATAGAAATGTTATTAACACTACACCTATACATTGTCCTTTGATTCTTCTGTTATATAACAAATGCATGCTTTTTACCGTTTATTTTCGGTAGTATCAGCCCGTATTTGCCACGAGATTGATAATGTTTAAAAATTCAAAGATATTTATACTGCAGTAAAATGCTAAGTAAAAGCAAACTCACCACATAAATCTGCAGTTTATGCAGCATATTTTTACTGCAAGTTAAATCAAATATAACATCTACTGCAACTCAACTTTGATACTAGATGCTACCATTCGGACCCATCAGCTGATAGAGCGTCCAATAAAATGGGACCCAGAAAGGAGTACGCAGATTAAAAATAGATGTCTGCGATTATCGACAAGTCCTAGACAGAGTAAGAGCAGTATATGAAGTTTGCTCGTACTCTGCTTTCTTGAAGTTTGAATATTATACTATAATTTTCTACTAATTCAATAAGTTTATTGGGTTGCTGCTAAAAACTTATTTATAAAAGTAGTTCTACGTCGAATCAAAAGTAATTGGCGCAACCCAATCTTGCCATTGATGGCTGCAGAGTATGGCCGTATACGAGTGCATGATGTGATGTGAGTTGATATTACTTTGACTCTTAACATTTTTAATGGAACCGTGAAAAGTAAGTTTTATTTTTACTATATATTCACAATCGTAAATGTTTTTGAGACAATAAAAATACTAGTGGTTTTTGGGAAGTTTAATATAAGGTTAGGATAAATGCAGAGACAAAGCAGTACTACGCGTAGAGAATTAGCAGTGTCTGTTCGTACTCTGCAGTAGGGAAGTTTGAAATATTTTCCTATAACTTATCTAAAATATTATTTCGGAATAACGGTAATTATACGTTATTGTTTGTTTTACCAATTAAATGCAGAGTAAGTAAATGCATGACACTGGGCATTCTAACAAACGGTTGTTAATGTTATGGTACATTCAGCTATGATCTGCGTAAAATGTGCCGTAATCTGCTTTACACCATATTTGCATAACATTTGCAGTGAACATAAAAGAATACGCAAAATAAAAATAGAGGTCTGTTCTTCTTCTTCTGTCGTAGGCAGAGTAAGAGCAAAGTAAATACTAACATTATTTAATAAGCAGATTATAAATAGAGAAAGAGTAGAGAAAGCGCAGAGAAAGTACAGTATATTAGTTTCTCGTACTCTGCTGTGGTGAAGTTTGAAATATTATACTATAACTTTTCGAAATATCTCCAATGACCAATTCAATAAGTTTATTGAGTTGCGTCTAAAAAGTTATTTCTAAAAGTAGTATTACGTCGAATCAAAAGTTATTGTCGTATCAATTAAAGAAGTCCACTCTTCCTCTGCTAGAGTGTCCATCAATATGGGCCCCATAATAAAGAATCGTAGAAACTAGCAAATAAGTCCCCTTTTACCAATTAAATGCAGAGTAAGTTAATGCATGACACTGCGCATTCTAACAATTACAGCAATGCCTTGTTTCTCGTATTGCATCATGCGATTATCGACACGTGGCTCTTTAACATTTTTTGGAACCGTAAAAAGTCAGTTTTGATTATTTACCGTTCTTCAATCCAATCGTTTCTTCAAAACTTCTCAGGCTCCAACACTTTTCTCCAAATATTTCAGGCTCAAAACTTTTCTTCCAAACTTTTCTCTAAAACTTACAGTCTAAAGAAATGGCTCATTTAGATATGGTTCTAGACTTGTCACTCATGAAGAATGGTGGAAGAATCTTGGTTCAAGTCGTAAGAGAATTTGGAGAGCACTATGCACACTTTTAACCTGAAAGACACTTGCTTCTCGATGATTATCACGCCGTAAGAAATGCATGCTTTGATGTCCTTATGTGGTCTCTTAGGAATACATGATTTTGTTTAATTTTTAGAGGAATAGATACAATCCTTGGTTTTATGGTTTAGGGTGTTCGGATCTCTGCAACCATTCGAAATCATCTGTTGTCAAAGTTTGAAGACGTGGCTAAAGGGGAATGGTATTTGATTAGGGATTTTGAAGTGACGACGAGGCCGGGTCAGTGGAAACTAACACACTATGAGTTCCATATCTTCTTCCATGAAGAATCGATCATTAAAAAGGTAGCACGAATCTGTGGTAATCATATGGTGTCGTTATCTCCATTTCGCAGAGTTCTAAACGGCTCATTGCATAAGAAGATTAGTGTTGGTAAGTGTTGATGGAATATTAGTTGTTTGGTTTTCCATTTCACGTCAAATTTCTTAATCTATATTCATGTTGCTATATAACACAGTTGATTTGCTTGGTGCTATTGTGAAAGTCAAGAAATTAGAAATTTATCAAGGCTTCACAGATGACGTTTACGCTGTCCCTGGTCACAAAGTTCTACACTTCACATTGAGGAATTTCAGGTAAGTTAATTATGTTTATATTTTAGGATGTCTTTTAAGAACGAAGTACTATAAATTCGACTTTGTGAGCTGCAGCGGCGAAAATATCAACTGTATTGCAAAGGGAACATTTGCTGATGAATTTGAGTACTTCTGGCGACTTCAGCCAAATGGGAAGGTCATATTTTGCGTGCTACGAAATTGGAATATGGACTATTTTGGAGGTAGTGTTACTACTTCATTCAACCATAGAGAACTATTGCAACATATATGAGTAGGTGACTCTTTGGCATTGCAGGTGAGATACGTGTCTCGGCTCTCTACCCATTCTCTGAACTCCTCATAAATCCAGCAATTCATGCCGTTGAAGAAGCAATCCAGCAACTAAGGGTTGTTAAGACCGGTGGTTTCTCAATGGTTGAAGATGCATACATTGATGACCCTATTCGTCGTACCAATACCACCTAGAATAAACCTCGTCAACTGCGTTGTTTAATGTTATTGCACTCGATCTTTTGAGACTCGGAGTAACACTTTTGTATGTCTCGTTATAATAGCTCAGTAATTTATGTATACTTTTATTTTGTTTAGTTAGACCTTTGTGGATGAAAATAAGTTGAGAAGATGCAGTTTATGCGCAGTGTTAGCGATAAAGATGCAGCCTAAATGCAGAGTCCGCCCATCATCTGCTCTCAGATGCAGAGTACAAGCAGATACTGCGCATTCGCTCAAAATAACCAATAACCGAATTGATCCGCGAGTTCAAAATGAAACACTTATAGCAAACCAGTCTTCAGAAGATAATAAAGCAAACATAGAAAAGACACTAAAGAACACACAGATGCATCCTAAATGCAGAGTCTGCCCATCATCTGCTCTCAGATGCAGAGTACAAGCAGATACTGCGCATTCGCTCAAAATAACCAATAACCGAATTGATCCGCGAGTTCAAAATGAAACACTTATAGCAAACCAGTCTTCAGAAGATACTAAAGCAAACATAGAAAAGATACTAAAGAACACACAGGTGAGACAGCTCCTTTCTTTGCCTCCACCACCTCACTCTGATCCCATGGCATACTTCTCCATCCAGCTTCGCGCAGTTGACTCGAACCTGGATTTGTCAGTCTTTTAAATATGGGCTACCTCCGGCAGAAAAGGATCATCTAGGATTGGGTCAGTCATCAGCGCGCAAATTGACATCAAAACCTAATTCCATAACAAAAATCCATCCCATTAACACACATGTTTGGCTGAAGTATTTTTTTCGACAAAACTTTGTTAAATCTGAAAAAAATTCCAAACCTGGGACATGGTTAAAGCAGGAGACCATTTTTCCCTCAAGATATCATAGTCAATCGCTCCTTTTGCGTTGATGTTTGGGTGGTAAATCTTTGTTTTGAAAGCCACCTGCATGCAAAGACAAAGAGAATATCAATTAAAAGCAAGATGAAAAGCAAGATGATCAAGAGTGAAGTTTCATCCTGTAACAAATAACAATTAACTGAAAAAGCAAAAAAGCAAACCATTGGCGCCTTTATCGGATAATCCGGAGGAAAATGGATGGTAAGCAAGAAAATCCCTCCGGCATAGGGACTGTCGAAGGGTCCATTGATAGCTGCTTCCCATTCGTAAACACAATCACCAACGGGACCTAAAACATATAAGACTCAACTCAGACATTTAATCTAAATAATACTACATCCATAAAGTTCCTATTATCATCCGTAAATAATACTACCTCAAACTGCATAAAAGACTTGGGAGTTCTAGATTTTATACCTGCCCTGATGAACTGTGTAGGAACATCCTTCTGGATCCGATTAAGTTCCATTTTAATTCGCCTTACACTATAACCCATGGTCACAAACTTGGTAAGAGAGACGAAGATGATGAATATTGCGTCTTTGGTAAACACGAAGCGTTACTCTAGGGTTTTGGCAGACTAGGGAATATGTTTTCAACTACTGCAATAAATACATGTTCATTGATGTATATTTTTTAAATGAGTTGTCATTCATCTCCTCATGTGTAAAAAAATGACTTGTCCTTTATTCTTATGGGTGTTTGCGCCATTTATTGCGCGGCAAATTTACGCGCTTTCTCTGCCATTTCTTATTAAATTGAGTTGTCTTTTCCAAGGCAGAGTATCTTATGTTATGATAGTTGACCGGTTGCACAGTAATCATCCCTGTAAATTGAGTTTTATTTTCCAAGACAATTTAAAGGAAGATCGACCCCTTTCATATCTTTTCTTATATATAAAAATAGTAGATTGTTTACGAACAGAGTGTCTGTTAATTATTTTCAAAATCCAAATACCGCATCACATCGTAGGTTAACATGCAAATACCAGAGCTCCCTTCGGACATTATCTCTTTCATTGCACGAAAACTTGGCCGCCTCACCTTGTGGAGAGTCGGACACATCCTCCGAATAGGGCGGATCGGTAGAGATGTAGTGTACAGTGATGAAGTCCTCAAGGAACTTAATATCCACGATCTATGTGAAGACACAGATAAAATTCTTCTAGACGGGGGGAATCGCAGCTTTTTTGTAAGATGCTTAAACGCCGGAAACCCAACTGCTATTTATTATGAGGCTGCAAGACTCGTGACCGCAGAACAAGACATCAGCGCAGCCATGGAGCTTTTGGACCGGTTTGTCCCTTTCAGTGCTAACGCAACTTATCTCTGTGGAATACTGTGTGTATGTGCTGGACGTACGAAAAAGGCTGCACAACTTCTCAAATTATGTGTCGACGTACACGCTGAAAGTGATTTTGATAAACTCACTAGGCTTGGGGAGGAGGTTCTGGATGCGGTTGTAGCTTTCTATTCACCCATGAACCATTCTTTTGCATCAACGTGGCAATACCCTGACTGTCCAGATTTGCCTTTTCCAAATTGTGCCACTGAGCACGAATATCAACCTGGATGCGAAAACTGCTACCTGTATTGGTTCGCAAGACAGCTTTGCCGCATTATATAGGAGATTTGAACTATTTCTTCTAATTTTATTTGTTTCTGTATTTATAAATCCTTGAAAACTTATGATTCCGTAATTCAAGATGTGGATTTTAATTGAATAACATGTTTTACCCTCGGATTTGTTGAGCATATATATTTTTTGAATGAAACTAAAAGTAAAATCTATAGTAGAGCACAGGAAGATTAATAACAGATTACTGGATGATTCATGCAGATATCAGACGCAGACTTCGCGATACTTGATGCAGATGTAGACTCTGCGATAACAGATGCAAACTCTGCGATACCAGATACAGACTCTGCGATACCAGATGCACACTCTGCGATACCGACTATTTTATGATACCCACATCAAACTAAAAGCTAACATAAAACAACGGAGCACCATAAATAAGGATAAATAAATAAAGTTATAAACCAAGATTTGTTTCCTTGTTTAAATAAACTTGAAACCAGAGTAAAGCCAGAGTCAAGCCAGAGTCAAGCCAGAGTCAAGCCAGAGTCAAGAAAATGGGCATGTTTTTCGATTGTGTCCTGCATTATGGCATTTTGAGCACCTGTGATGAATTTTTGGGCTACTTTGGAAAAGACTCTTTTTCATCTGTGGGGGTGGAGTACTCTGCCAAAGTTTAGCTTTCTTATTTGGTGTTTGAGTAGTCGGAGAATTACGAGATCGTTTCCTTCTCACCTTTGGGGATGGAGTAGTGGGTGAAATATTATCGCTGAATGGAGTACTCTGCATCGTTTTCTTCGTAACGGATGGAGTCCTCTGTTTCGTTTGATTCGTTGTGGATTGAGTCCTCTGCTTCATTTTTTGCTTTGTGGATGGAGTACTCTGCGAAGGTTCTGTTTATTTCTTTTTCCATTGATTACGCTTGAACCGCTTAGCCTTTTCAATAGCAGAAAGGTATCTCTTTGCCTTCGGTCTACCGGAAGGTACTCTTATGACTGGTGGCAGACATTGTTCACTAATTACGTGTGGTGGTAGAATCAAATCTTCGTCTACAGGTTTTATAGGTTCTGAGTACGTTGAATACAAGTAGCCCTTAGTGAAATGATCATCCACCAGGGTATCTTCATCAGTTTTCCGACTTAATGCTGCTTTAATCGCGTGCTCGCAGGGAATCTTCTCGACATCATATTGTTTACAAGTACAAAGTCTCTGCAATCATAAATTTCATAAATTTTAAAAAGGAATCGAACTCAGAGCAGATAAACAAGGCAAACGTTTCCTGAGACTGGCAGACTTGCTCAGGATACGTTTTCTGAAACTGGCAGTGATAAATAGCAAAAAAAAACTTACATACCTTCTGTAGATCAACCACACAATCATAATCTCCACCTGTAATATGGCTACAATTTGAATCAGTATGATGAACATTTAAAATTTCCAAACTACCGTGTCTTTCATGCAGTAACTTTTCAACGTTTGGGGGGAAATTTGTTTTTAATGAGGCAGTTTTGTCTCGCCTTTCCACAAACCACCTTGACAACAACTTTCTAATAGCCTCCACGAAATGTTTAACAGGAAATGATCTGTCTTCCTTAAGCGCGGCATTAATGGATTCTGCAATGTTGCTCGTCATTATACCAAATCTATCTCCTGGAAAATGTGCACAAGCCCATAATCGAAATTCCGCCTCTTCCAAGTAAACTGCTAATTCACTATTCTGACGACGAATCACACCAAACAATTTTTCAAAATCTACCAGTCGATATGCATATGTAGCACGACACACCAAACTGAGCATTGCGTTCTTTTTGAACTTTAAGATGAGGTTATTTTTGAGGTGATAGTAATATACTCCCCTATCAGCTGCGGGGAAAACTTTCTCAATAGCCTTTGCGATTGATGGATGACGGTCAGAAATAATGGCCAAATTTTTATCATCAAGTATCACACCACGCAAATGTGTAAAAAACCATTCCAATGAAGCATCATTCTCTGAGTCTACAATCCCAAAAGCTATAGGAAATATACTCGGATCTGCATCTTGACCTGCAGCTACCAGCATAATACCTCTGTACTTTCCAGTTAGATGTGCTCCATCTACCACAACAACCCTCCTCAAGAACTCAAATCCTTTGATGGAAGCACCAAAAGCAATGAACAAATACTTAAACCTTTGTTGAGCATCACGTTCAAACTTTGTAATCGTACCTGGATTGGCCTGCTCTATTTTGTATAGATAGGAAGGTAAGTCCTGGTAACCCCTCTCAAAAGTGCCTCTGACCAGCTCTCGTGCATATGCCAACGCTTTATGCGCCTTCGTATAGTCTATGTCAAGACAATGCAGTGACTTAATACAGTTCATTACATGCTTAGGCGTGATTCCTTTAAGATCATTACCACCACTAAACCTATCAACATACATCTTTCCAATAAATTTTGCATTAGCCTGTCGTTGACGAGAATACCTACAGACAGCAGAGCATGTATGAGCTTCTTTATATATCCGAACGAGATATTCTGGAGATTCAGATGAAACTGACAGAGTCGTAGCACGAATCCTCCAGGAACAATTAGGAACAAAACATTTCGCGATAAATAGTTTCTTCCTCGAGGTGGCGATTTTGAAATCAAACTTCTCGATGACTGCAATCTTGCGTAATTGCATAATTAATGCTTCCTTGTCATCAAATATTTCGCCAACCTTAATGGATCCAGATTTCTTCATTGGTAATGGCTTCGTAGGCATCTCATCGAATATATCGCAGAATAAAGGCGGCATCTGCTGTTTCTTCGCATACTGTCGGCAGTCTCTGCTGTTGTTCGGTGGTGGCACCATATGCTCGTCTTTAACATTACCAACATCATCAAAATCCATACCACCATCCTCTTTGACATCACAAGCTTCATCTTTACCCGCAGCTTCTGCTTTAATTCCATCGTTTCTTTTCCATGACACGCAAAGCCGGATAACCTCTTTTCCGCCATTGTGATCAAGTTTGCAAGTTGCCTATCGTTATTCAAGAAGATAGGAGGTGTGTCGCTAGGCATTTTCTCCATGATATGTGTAGGCAACTTATAAGAAATCTCGACTACATTCATCTGCGTTTCCAAGTTGTAATCTTCACAAACAATGCGGAGAAATTCCTCATACTTGATTTGGTCTTCAACCGTAAACAACTTGCTTCCTTTGCTTGAATCAACGTCGAAATCCCAACCCATTTTTACCTTCCATTGTCCAAAAACAGTCAACAAATGCAACATTATCTGCAAAAAAGAGAATGTTCAAAAGATCTGCAACACACTATCTTAGAAGATTTCGCTTCCCGAAAATATGCTCGCCTTCAACCCCTAGAATATCTTTAGATGTAAACGAAGATCGTCTTTCCGAAGAATGTACGTACTTTCGTTCAAAATTGAAGTCTGTAAACAATCTTATACTCGGATTTCGCTTCCGTCGCTTTGAAAATATGAAATCTCCCTTTGAGGGTGAAATCGAAATAGTAGATCTAGGTTAAAGGTGGAGAGGTTGAAAAGGTTTATAGCAAACTCAAAAAAGTAAGAAGTAATGGCATTCTTGTTATTATTGTGAAAAGAGAGGAGTACTTCAAAATCCGACCGTTTATACAATTTAGTTACGTTGCAAATATCAAGCCATGCCCTGCGAACAGTATGCTACAGTGGGTCGAGCAATATCTGCCTTATGTCTACAAAAAAACACACACAACATCTGCTTTAAGTCTACAAAAAAAGCACACACAATATCTGCCTTAAGGCTACCACAACTGACACACTATATCTGCCTTAAAGCTACACAGTTAGCAGAGGTTAAGAAGAGTCTGTCCAGCCTTAGCCTTAAGGTTACACAATCGACACACTATATCTGCCTTAAGACTACAGAATTAGCAGAGTTTAAGCAGCGTCTGTCCAGCTTTAGCCTTAAAGCTACACAATTCACACACTATATCTGCCTTAAGGCTACATAATTAGCAGAGTTTGTCAAGCCTTAACCTTAAGGCTACACAATTCACGCAGACTCTGCCAAGCGTAAGGGTATTTTAGACATTTTCAAAAAAAGTGTACTAGTTCTACAATTTTCCCTACGAAGGTACCCCGCTGGACATTAAAGTTAGAAAACGCACCATATCAGCAACTGTCCTCGACTAAAACTCGAAGCCCATGCCGGCCTGAATTAAAAAAAAATGAATTAGAGGTAATTTAAGCTTTTAAAAACCTGACCTCTCGGACTAACCTTATTCGGAATAGACTTTTTCGGGTTTAGTCCGATCGAGCTCGGACCGGTCTAAAATATCTGAACATAAATAAAAATAGTTGTCGAATTTTTTTAACTGTGTATAGTGTAAGTTTCTTATTATATGATTTTAATGCAATTTTAAACATTTGATTGCTTATATTTCCTTACATTTCGGTTTACCTATAATATGATTTCAAAAGTTGTATGAAAAATAGAATTACATAGTGGTTTTATATTTTAAAGATGATAAATTAGAAATCACTTTTTCTTATAAAATATAGATTACAATGGTACAAATCTCAAAATTTATGATGAGCATTCAAATGACTTGTATTGTTCTAAACATCATAATAACTTTAAGGAAAAGTTGCGTAAAATGTCATAATTTGAGTTTTTATTGCATAGAATGTCACATGGAAACATCTTTTTTGCATGCAATATCACTTACACGAATTTATAATGAAAATATCCTTTGTGTATTGGTAAAAAAGTGTATTTGTGATGTACATATAATTTTTTATTTTATTTTATTAGATATATAACAATTAACATTAAATGGAGTGGAGAGAGAATATCAACTATATACATACATACATACAAAATGTTTGTATAAAGATAATTACATTTCAACACGGTCCCATACATGTACATACATATAGTGTCTATGTTGGCCCATATATTACAAACGTCTCCAAACAAATTTCACAACTATCCGTCGCGACCAAATTTAGTGTACGATATACATGTACGTACATATATATTTATATTCCATACATTTAACCATATAAACAAATACATAACTATTTAGGTAATTAAAATATAGTAAAATGGGTATCAAAAGATTGAAAAATGAATTATAATGTAAAACAAAAAAATGTATTAAAAAGATCATGAAAGTGAAAAAAATGGAAAATGTGAAAATAATGGAGATGGGAAGTAATAGTAAAATTAAAATTAATCGATTAAAAAAAAGTGAAGCTTGCGTGGAATGGGAGGAGAAAGAGAATGATTTTATCACATCTCCATAATTACAAATTGTCCAATCACTATTTTTTCCTATACAATCTAAGTGTACATATCTTTTGTGTGTACATATCTTCCTGTGTACATATATGAGATCAGCATAATTATTATAAATTATCCAATCACAAATTTTCGTATACAATTTGAGTGTACGTATATTTTGTGTGCGTTTATTCTATGTACATATCTTTTGTGTGTGTCTTCTGTGTACGTATCTTTTTGTACGTATATGAAATCAGTGGAAGCATTAATGTTGATTGGTATCTGTCATATCAACGACACATCACACAATTACTTAGTAAATCTGAGTTTTAGGTCTATACATATAGGAATATTTTGGTCATATATGTGTATAAGTGATATTTCACATAAAAAATGTTTAGGTATAATATTTGGGGTAAATAAAAGTCAAATATGTCTTTTACGAAAATGACTTTAACATTAAAGTATTTTCGAGTCTTAACTCTACTATCTAGATTTGTAATGCTCTATCTTTTATTATTATTTATGCTTTATTTGTTGTGAGTCTTTAGATTTAAAATATATTTGATTTTTCACTTTTGTATCATTTATACAAATTGGTTTTAAAAAATATATTGATTAATGAATATGTAAAATTTATATAGTTTTAAAGAAAACCATAAAAAGTCTGCAATAACATTGTAGTCATGTTCAAGTCAAGCTGCACTTAAATAATATAAGCCAAAAAAAAAATTTGGACTAATGCAAATTGAGCTCAAATATATGTGGACTTGGAGAGTTTTAGGTCGGACCAGATCCGACTTACTCAATTAACATTTCTAGGCTTTCTATGTTATGGCCCAATCCTAACAAATCTCAATCCTAAACGCCATGACTTTAGGCCCAAGTGCAAGAAAGCCTAAACTTAAATTAAAGATAGTTTGGTCATTTTCTTTGGATGAAAACCCTAAACATAGCCTCTTCCATTATCTATATATTGATTTTGTGAAGGTGGGTTAGAGAATGAGATTTTTGACAGCAAAAATCTAGCGAAATTTTCCTAGAGCCACCATCGTCAGCCGTTGAAAACCAAGGAAGACCAGATCATGAAACAGCTTCGGATAGGGATTTTGTCGAGCAACTCACGACCACACCCGAAGAAGTTAGGCGGCAATCTTTAATCTTTGGATAGATCTCATTGCCTAGTTTCCGGAGCATCTTTCGTTGATCCGAGGTAAGCTCCAACCGTAACTCGCATTCAAAGTTGATGTAAAAATCACTGATATTTCCTGCACCCAAAAACCAATCTCAGTTGTCTGTCTCCAGTTTCACATAGCCATTTTGTGAGGCATTTTTCGTCGATACAGAAAGAGTTAGATCACGATCTTGGTACCTCATGAAAGTTCTTGCTGCAAGGAATCCGCAGCAACTTTCCGTGTTCTGACCTGAGGTAAATTCTAGAAGTTATTTCAGTTTCTTTATGGCAAAGAAACATTTTTTGTGTCCCAAAAAAAATCAGAAACCCTAATCCTAACCCAAACGCAACCTCAGATTTCAAACTCCATTTCCCAGATGCTAGATGCTTAGAACGTAACTTCTGACCGCCAAAAATAACGTTTCAATCGCAACCGCCTGAAATATTATTTTCCAACCACTCTAACCACTATTTTTGGCGACCCCAAAAACGCAACCGCTACTTTTTGGACACACCTTTTCAACATGAACGAAAAGGTGAGGATGGGATCTGTGGATTCTCCAGGTTTTCTATGCAATGTGTAGTCATATATGTTAGGCTTAGAGATATGATGTGTGTTGTATGTTGATTGTTTGATGATGTTGTGATGTGTTATGTGTTGTTAGAAGAGTTTACGCATGATGTTATGAACGAAGTGTGATGTTGAGATGAGTTAGTTATAATATGATGAAATGTTAAGAGTAAAGTTATGTTGTTAAGATTAGACGAGTCTGTGAATGAGGACATGGCGAGCTTATTGCAGAATTTGCTTATTGGTCTACGAGAAAGGACATCACGAGCCCATTGCAGCTCAAAAACCGGCTGATGAGTCGAGGTGACAGTACGACCCAAACGTAAGGGGTGATTGGCCAGCCTAGTTTATGATGTGAGGTGAAGTTGTGTATATTATGCTAATAAATGTGGAGTGTTAAGATGAATGTGTTATATGAAAGTTGTGATGCATGTTTAATAGATAGGTTACTTGCTGCTTGTTTTATTTCTCGGTTTAGCATGTATGCTTGCAGGTTGTTTAGTTGGTGTTGGGAATCATATGGGCAGACATGATCTTCTTCACTGAGTAATACTCAGTCATCTTTTTCCCTTTCAGGTGGGAAGGATATCAATCGAGGAGTAGTGACCCGAGTTCGAATCGTGTTGGTGTTGTTTTCGAAAAAACTTTGAATCGTGTTTCAAACCGTTTTTATTTATTTTAAAGACTATGTTTTCATAACTTATTTCTCTACATTCGTATTTTCTATTATGCAAATTACTCGGATTTATATGCTAAGTGTTTTAATGTTATGTATTTAATAAAGAGTTTTTTTGTTAAAAGTATTTAACGAGTTAGTTGAAGTTTGAAAAATCGTTAAAGAGATGTGATGTGCCTTCTCGGCTAAGATAGCGAGACGGGTGTGACACCCTAGCTTAGACTCGTCGATGAAATTGAATTTTAAGGATTGTTTGATCGGTGATTCTATTATATTGATAAAGATTGAACAATGTGGATAATATTTAAGAATAAAATGTTATGAGACACGAAATTTAATTATAAATAATTTAATCGTATTTTTATGGATTACAAAAAAAATACAACAAATATAAATAAATAAAATAAAGAATACAATACAAATACTCCGGGATCAAACTTTTCTTCATGACTGTGATTTATGAACTGATACGTATTCTTTCAAACTTTTTATTTTCTTTAAATATATGTTCAGAGCTCATCTTTGTTGCTATTTCCAACGATTTTTGAAGATATTGGTTCCTTCAAAAATTCTTTGAACCATTTTGCTGATTCTTTCTCGTGACGAGTCAAATTATTTTTGTAGTCGATGTAATAGAGTCCGAATCTCGATTCGTATCCATCTTGCCATTCAAAATTGTCTAGTAATGACCATGCAAAATATCCTGTCACGTTCACTTTATCCACACTGTACCAATAAATTAGTCAAATCATTTTATTATTTAAAAATGAAAGTTTCTGCAACTAATATTTTAAATTTTAAATCATGAATCACAAGTTAACTCACCAAACAGCCTCATATAGACTGAAAAGATGCCTCTGGTGGTAATATTTTCTATTGTAGTCAGCAAGTGCATTGGGAAGTTTATCATTTGCTCCCAAACTCTCTCCGTAACCTGAAATAATTTTATTAATTTAAAAGATACTTTTTTTTTATAAAGGAAAGATATACATTATTTGGCTTAAATTTCTTAAATCGAAGTAGTGGTTGCATTTTACTATTGACAATCTGGTTTTATTTGTATTCATTCTTATTACCATTTTCCGCAATAATAATCTCTGGATCACCGTATTTTTCCTTAACATATTTCAGAAGTTTCCTTAATCCATTTGCGTATACCGCTAGTGTAGCAGTTGACGGCTGGGAAAACAAAATATTGATCAGTAAATTATAATTTAGAAAAAAATATGGTGTATTTTTTGTCCCTATTCAACATAACAATTATCTATCTATCTAGTTCGAGTCTTTCCATTGCAATTGTAAACATTTTAAATGGTTAAAATGTTCAGCTTTTCACTCAGGGATTAGTCAAATTTCGGTCCAGAATCTTTTGGATTGTATGTATTATTATTTTTTTATCTATCTAGTTTCTTTCTTTTACATGCAACATACTAAAAATCATAAATTTTTTTATAACGGTATTTTTACATGAAATCAAAAACTTGGAAGCGTTTGTGATACAATAAAAACCGTTACAAAATAAATTTCTACACGTGGATGCAAAATTGAATATGTGCCTCGAGTTTTAAGGTTTAGCTTATATGTCCTAATAAAAAAGGATAATCATATAAACCTGATGAATGAGTTTGGTATTCACGGTGAGTAATTATATAGAATGATGATGCTAGCGCTAATCTCTATAAATAATAGTGTGTTATAAAAAATGAATTTAAAAATATGGCATTCTATGAAAATTGAAATTCCAAATTTTGGGAGATAATTTACCTTGCTACCGATGTTGTAGCCTAATATATTCTTGGCTGAAAAAACAAAAACAAAAAGTTAGAATTGCATATATTGATAGATGATTGATCCTTTTTAATTGTCAAACGCTAAAAAAAAAAAAAACTTACGTTCCCACTTAACAAGAGAGTCAGATTCCCAACTTGGCCTTGAAGGATCAATGAGTCCATTATAAGCAGCGAATGTGGAAGTATAATAATTAATCCCAACATAATCATATGACATCTTCAGTTTCTGCTTTTGATCCTCAGTGAATTTAGGCAAACGATCTCCGACTTGGTCTTTCATTATCTGTGGATAATCACCATATGTAGTTGGATTCATGTGCCTGCATATGGTAAAATTTACATAAAATCAAACTTATAACTTCAACACACCGTATGTTTTAAGTAGCATCTTGTATCATTAGAGATAATTATAAATTACCAGCCGAACATGAACTCTAGGGCTCGTTCAAGGGAAGCATTGGCATGTGGACTAGACTCGAGAGCGTGAGGCTCGAACCAAGAAGGACTATGCGCAATCCCGATCTTCCCGCCTTTGCACTACATATAGGTGATTGTTATACTTTGAAAGCACCGGATCCAATATTAGTAAAGATAAACATTTATGTATATACCTTTGCGCATTTCCTAAACTCTTGAACAGCTTCGGCATGAGCCAAGAGTAGATTGTGGCTAACAATGTAAAGCTCGTGTCCGGAGTTGCCTCCAAGACAAGTCTTGTTGATATAGTAGGAGCAACGTCCGGGCGCTTTCTTCCCAATGTCATAACCGGCTCTGCTAAACACCCATGGCTCGTTGAACGTGATCCACTTCTTCACTTTGTGGCCGTACTCGTGGAACGTGAAGTTAGCAAACTCGACAAAATCATCTCTACATGTGCATGTGTGTATATAACTAGGTTACTTGTGTGATTTACTTCTCGGATTTGAAAAAAAGAGAGAACAACTTACATGACACGTTTTTTATCCAAAAAAACAACTTACATGACACGTTCGCTTAGAAAACCACCGTATTCATCTTCTAAATCTTGAGGAATGTCCCAATGGAAGACCGTAGCTAGAGGAGTTATGCCTGAATATATATATTTATGCCATAATAAAAAGAAATTTGAGTTAATTTTTTTTGTGTGTGTGCATAGTAAAATTGATTACGTATATTTATATATTTTAAAGAAAGACTAATCATCGGGGAAAAATTCATTACCATTTGCAATGAGCTCGTCTATAAGATCGTGGTAAAACTTGACACCAATTTTGCTAATGCCTTTATCTTTTCTTCCATCTAATGATTTATTTTTCAAATTGAAAAAAATATTACCCTAATAATATTAGTTTCTTATATATAGTATTAATTATGATAATTAAATATTTTGATGGATATACTCACGAGGAAATATTCGTGGCCATGAAAAAGAGAATCTGAAACCATCCATGTTCAGTTTCTTCAATAACTGAATATCTTCCTGTACAGCATATAAAAAGAAATTTGTTTTAGAATATCCGCGTGTATGTGTGAAAGTTATGAAAACTATGTAATCATATTTAGATACCTTGTAACGATGGTAGAAATCAACTGCTTCAACGGCGTTATCATTGTTTGTTTTTTCTATAAATATCGTTAAAAGTGTAAAGTTTAATATATATATGAAGGAAATAGTGTAAAAACAATTATGATTAATTAATAGATAAATATAATTAAATACCTGGATGCTTAAGAGTGTAGTAATCCCACATACTTGGACCCCTACATCCTTCTTGGACTGCACCTTCATACTACAACAAGAATTGCATATTATATACGCAGTTTTGTGTTGATCTACGCAAGTAAACTATATTTTCGGGCTATTTGTCATGATATATATATTTTTACAATACCTGAAATGCGGCAGAAGCAGCTCCGAAAATGAAACCTTTAGGAAAACTAGCCCGATTGAAAGATGTGGATATGGTTGGACAAATTGGTTCATCTATAGACGCCGAGATAAAGTTTACAATGGAAAGCAGTAAAACTAAACCCGAAATCATAAACTTTGCCGTAGTCATTACTTAAGTTGAAACTATGTAGGAATTCTTGTTGAGATTAATGAAGTTGAGAGATCTATCAATGCTCTTTATATACGGTTTATAATTTGAAAGAGTTACGAAATTGATACACAACATTCTTTTATAATATTGACTTTTCTTTGGTGTCTCCGCTCAGTAATCATATGAGTTGTTGAAGAGATTTTCAAAATGTTTACGGGCACTTAATATTCAAGAAATGCATACATTTGACAAGAAATGTCAATAATGTTAAAAAAATTATTGACCATTAAAATGACAAATTACTGTTCTGGCTGCTGCATACGTATATTTCGTGCAAGTCAAATTACAACAAAAATCTCAGCTTACAAAACGTAGTTACTATAATTCTCGGCAGTTTTGTATTTATCTACGGAAATATTAATATCAGTGTATATTTACCTTATTTAGCTGACTTTTTTTAATCGATTACCTTACTATATTGATTTATTACTTTAATTGATTCATCGATTCATTGAATTTGGCACCACTAATGAATCACGTAAATACTCCTTCTTATCAAATTAGAAAGATAGTAGTTGATGACATTTCTTACTCACGATTTTTTTTTAGAAATCTAGATTTTCCTGGTTTGTAATATTTTTCCTTTTTTTGGTTAATTTCATTTAGAAATCTTGGCTTTCCTAGTTTGTAATTTTTTTTTTGGGTTTAAGTTGCACTGTTTCTTTTAACAATAGTTAATCCTTTTTTTCCAACCACAACATTTTCACCCCAAAAAAACAACTTTGTAAATAAAAATATAAAATTAAAGGTAAATTAGCTAAATAGCTGTGAACTTTTATTTATCTTTCACCCAAGTGGTAAATTGTCACTAAAGAGTATTCGGATTTTTTCATGTTTTGATTAAAATATATTTCAAATTTCGCATAATCATCCTGTTATTTATTAAATGGCATGTTGTCGCATAATCAATTTGATTGTTTTATTTTATCATGCTTATATTTTTTTTTTTAAATAGCACATTCATGAAAAAAATAATATGTTATTTCCTCTAAATTAATTAAATGAATAAAATAATATATCGTTAGAAAAAAAAGAACATATTTTTCCAAATGCTGTGTGCAAACCTTGGCTAGGAAATGATTGAAATCTCAAATAATCTCCTAGCTAGAAGGTGTTAACTTAAATAAATAAATAAAAGTTTAAGGTTATTTATCTAATTAGGTAGAAATTCAAGGTTTTGTATGGATATTCATAAATTTGTATATTTGTATTTGAAGTATTCGGTAATTACTAATTACCTTACCTACATAAATAAATTCATTTTAATTTGAAGTATGACGGTAATTACTAATTAAATTATGCATCATTTTCATACCGGTGGCAGCTTCGAATAAATTATATATAAATTTTCGTTCTTTACCGACGTAAATAAAATTCTTCAGATAAAACACAAAACTAGACTGTGAACAGTAGGCCCGTAAGCCCAACTATTTGTGGGGCACTATCTTTAGGGTGACTTTCCCTTAAAACGAATGCGTTTCTAAACTGCAAAATTATCATTCCTCACATTTGGCAATAAATCTCCATCATCTTCCATCTTCGAGAATGATGGTACGTACGTTCCGAGTGTACGACTTTAATCCTATAGAATCTTGAAAATACAACTCCTCTCTAGATTATTTCAGTGCCACAATCCGATTTCGTGTTTAGGTTGGATTATTTCGATTTTGATTGGACTCCGATAGAGATTTGTTGTTCACTAATGACACTTCAAGATGAGGAAGATTGAAAATATAATGTTTGATAAATTGTATGGCTGGAAATTGGAACCGGATTTTGTTTACTTCTTTCATGTTTGATAAACAACTCAAATTCATGTTTTCATGTTTTCATGTTTTAGTCACTTAATCTTGTTTCTTTCCAGAAGAAGCCCACAAACTTACAAGTTTTGCGACAAAGATCTCTCTTCTACTCGTTATGACCGTAATATGATCGGCCCCGGCAATAACCTCGACCTCAACTGCCAAAAACTTAGCCTTCATGTTCCATAGACAATCAATAGGGACAATAGCATCTCTATCCCCTTGCACCACATTGATTTTGACACCGGAATTTATCAATGTTTCGAGGTGTTTGTCAGTGAATTTTGCTCCTCCGCATATCACATTGTGCATGCTGTGCCACGCCGATTGATGTGTATGCTTCGTCAATTCCCTTATCGCTGCCGGCAATTTCCTAAAAATCAAAGAAAACTGTGTTAAAAACCGCTATAAATACTAGTCATCAAACAATAGTCTTTGTCTATATATATATATATATAATAACATTTCATTGAGTATCATTACGATTGTCATTTGTTCACACACAAATTCATATAAATTATATTGAAATTTATTTACTTGCATTGGGAATTCATTTTTTATATATAAAATGGTAGTGACATTTTATTATCAAATACGAGTTGTATGGTTCAGGATTTTTACTTACTTTAATAAATAAGCTGCAATATCAAATCTAACCTCGCTGATTTCACCAATTTAGTCAAAATTAAAAATGCTATTTACTTTAATTCGTATGGATAAATTAGAAAGTAAAGTACTAATTTCACATAAAAATTGAAAACATCTATTTTCAAAACCAACAAAAAATAAAAAACATATAACTGAAGAAACGGATGGATTTTTATATATACCTTCCCCGAGTTACAATTTGGATGATCCTCTCCCACGTACGGTGGTGCCTACAAACAACCAAGCAAACGCCACGGCCGATGTGCTCGTACCAAGCCATCATCGCCGAGAAAAACGAAGTCGGCGGCCAAAGTTTCTTCTCGGCGATTACATCAAGAGCATCACAACTTGCTCCTTCTTTTGAATCACCAAAGTACGGCTAAAACAAACAAACAAAAAACAAAAACATATTTTCGAACAGAATTTAATTAAAAATTGGCTTATTAATTTTAGAGGAATCGGATCTTTATGATCGGACGACTCACCGGAGCAACTAAAGCGACGGACTTGACGCTGTCGGGGAATTTCGCAGCCAAGGCTACTGCAATTATGCATCCCATAGAGTGTGCTACAACATGGAATGAAGTCAAACTATTTGGTAAAATAACCGATTTCTCGATCATTTCGACATGTTCTTTCAATGAATATCGACCGTCTCTCGGTTTCGGGCTGTCTCCGAATCCAAGAAGGTCCACCGCGAAGAATCTGTAGTTAGTTTCCGCGGTGGTTTCGGGTAGATATTTGAACACCGTGTTGGTCCAAAATGATGAAGATGCCAAGAATCCGTGTATGAAAATAACGTTCTCTACCGGTTTGTTGCTCATCAACAAATCTGATCAAATGAAAAAAAAAATTGAGGTGTTAATTATAACATTAACCACTATGATTAGTTTACAGTTTAAGTAATTACTAATTACCTTGAGATATTGAAGGTTGCTTGACGATCACGTTGAGTTTATCCGTGTCGGTCCAAGAAACACAAGTCTTGCAACCACAATCAGACCACCGGTTTGCAACTTGACCAGGGACTTTCTTCATTTTCTCGGGAAAAAGGAATTTTCTCAGGAAAGTAACTATGCCTATTTTCTTAATGATCTCAGGGAGCTTTCTAGCGAACCGGAGAAAACCGGCTTGTCGGAAAACGTTTCTCCTCCGGTAAAGAGTCTCCGACAAGTGTTGATAGTCTGAAAGAAACTCGTATCCGGCTAAATCTGTTGTCTCTTGAGGATTTTTACAGTGACAGGACTCTAATTTTCCTTCCATAACTTCGTCCAGGAATCTGAAAACGATGCAGAGAAGATTGTCGAGAAGGTCAAAAAGGAAGAAAACAGCCCAACTGGGAACTCCGTTGATTACTGACACACATTTTTCTGGGAAACTCGAAGCAATCATCACAACGACCTTGAGAGAGAGAGAGAGAGAGAGAGAGAGAGAGAGAGAGAGAGAGAGACCTTAAGAGAAACTCGAAGCAATCATCACAAGGATGTTTCTGGTTAGGTGAAGATAAGAAACATCCTTAAGAGTTAAGACGGGTTTTTTTAAAGACTTAACTGCATAAAATGTGATGATTTCACGTGGAGTTGATTAATTTATTTATTTATATATTATGATTGAGATTGTGTTTATTACATCGATAATTAAAATTATAAACTTGATGTCAAAAAAAAAAATTATAATTATAAACTTTTATTACAGTAGTCGGGGTATGGTCTTTCATGTTTTTTCCGGACTATTGTCTTTGTCTAAAAGTATCAACTTCGATCTAAAAACTGCAAAATAGATTTTAAAGAAATAAAAAATGCAAAATCAACCTCAATTTAAAAAAATTGAAAAAATAAACCTCTAACTCACCAGAAAATCAATATCAACTTTGATCTGAAAAACTGCAAAATAAAAATATATCATATTAAAAACCATCAATTTGAACCTCGATATTAATACCGTTAGTCAAAACTACATCTATAAAATCAAAACTACGTCGTTTTATTGCCGAAATTAAAGTACAATTTTAAACGTTTAAAGAATCTAGCACATGATCTACTGCTCAAAATCAATATACACTTTTAATTATGCCATCTAATTATTATATAGTTATTCTACTTTAAATGGACGAGACATTGGAATTTTAGAAAAGAGAAGATAGAATGAGAATTGGTGAGAGGGTTGAAGAGGAAAACGGAAGAGGTGATAGAAATTAGTGTTTGTTACATGTATTAATGTAAACTCAGCAAAGATGGAAACTTTCTAAGATCAAAGCAAAAAAACGAAATCAAACAAAAAGATAGTTTTATTTCTTTCATTGTGAAAAAGAAGAAACGAGTATGAAAAAAACAATTATATATCAATTACGCCGGTGATGGTGGTCACAGTTGTGATGGTAATGATGGTGGCAATAGCACGGTTGTGACGGTTGCAGTGGTGGGAATTTGGGATGGTGTAGGCGGTGGCAGTGACAATAATGATGTATAATTATATTATGTTGTTTAAATGTAAAAGAATTTGATGGCATTGTTGGAAATGTATATTGTTTTGGACAATAGATCACATATTTGATTTTTTAAACATTTCATCATCAAAATGATGTAGTTATGATTTTGGTTAATATTATTGATGGTATTAACGTCGATGTTCAAACTGATGGTTTTTAACATGACGGAGGTTCATTTTGCAGTTTTTTAGATCAAGGTTGATGTTGCATTTTTTGTTATTTGGAGATTTAGCTTATAGTTTTTTTAGACCAATGTTGATCTTGTAATTTTTTGTCACTTAGAGGTTTTTTACATTCTATAATACTATTAGATAAATACTAGGTAATTAATACTAACACGCGAGACATACTTAATTTTGAAATACTTAATATAAAACAAAAATTATATTATTTTGAAATAATTTGAAATTTAAAAACTTATTTTATAAATAATTATATTTTGAAACATTATCATTACTGTTAATTTTAGGATTGGACAAAAAGTCGTAACCAAAACAAATAAATTGAACTGGATCTAAATTAGATGATTCAATTCGATTTTATTTGAATTTTAAAACATGTTGGCCACCATTTCTTTAAAAAATTGGTTTAGGCCGGGTTTGATTATAAACCGTAAATGAACGGGTTTACGGTTTTTTTTTTTAAATTATTTGTTCAAAAAAAAAACTTTTTATTTGATATTATCATAATTTAATTAATATATAGAAGATCCAAGTTTGCGAAAATATTTGAATATGTGAAATGGATAGTTATATAAATAAGTATGAATTTAGATATATATAATATGCATTTCGTTTCTGAGAGACATCTTTTTCTCCCAAAGACTAACCCTAGGCGGTTTCCGACGAAATCCGTTTATGTCTCTCTGGTCACTTGGGCTTCGGCCGTGTCTGTTAGAGGGCTCCCTCCTTCCCTTTTCTCTCCTTTTTGCCTTGTTTAGATTCATGTCTGAGGATTTCTTCTAGTTTTTGAGATATGGTCTAGGGTGGTGGTGGTTCGGCCCGGCTGGTTGCTCTCGGTGGATCCCTCTTATGTTGTTTTTTTTTCTTTGAGAACGGGAAGAGATCGAAGATGGTTTCCTCTGGATCTGTCAGTTGGTCTAGCGAGGGTTTCAGAGACTCATGGGGTCTGAAGATGTGGCTGCGGTGGAGTGGTGGTGGCTCTAGTGTTTCGGTTGTTGGCTCTCGGTGGATCTATCTTCCGTAGATCTGTTTCTTTGAGGACGAGATGAGTTCGGCGGAGGTTTCCGCTGATTCCGACAGTTGGTCTGGCTAGGGTATCCGTGGAACCTGGTTCTGATGGAGTGGTGACGGACTGTGTTCTTTGTCGCTGGCCCTTATAAAGGTGGTGTCGATTTTGGCAAGGGTTCTCTGGATTTCTCGGGTTCAATAGGTCGGTGTGGTGAGTCTTTGCTCTTCCTCTCCTATCTGTCTGAGATCTCGGGGCTTAAGGACTGTCTCTAAATCTCGGGTGAGATGTTTGGGTTTTCCTGTGTCTGCTCTTCCCCTTCCTTGTTTCTGGCTTCCCTGTCTTTGTTAGGTTCCTTTTCGTGGTTGTGCCTCCTTGTTTTTTGCCTCTGTTTATACCTTTGGCTTTGTGTCCTCTGGGCTCGGATTTCATTTGGTTTGAGATGGTGGCGTCGGCTGTTGTTCTCTCCTAGGTTATCTCGGTTTTGTCTCAAGTCTTCTAGGCTGAGCCCTCGGCCTAATTTCCGTTTAGGCTTTACCGGAGTTTATCTGGTCAAGGCTATTTTGTGCTTGCTGTTTTGCTTCTCGGACCATTTTCCGGAGGTAGTTTCTGGTTTTGGGTGTTTATCTTGTCTTGCAAGTTTATGTTCATCGCTTTGCCTCACATGGTCTCTGGCCGGTTCCATTTCTGGTGCTGCTTTTGGTGGCTTCAGCCGTTTAGACTGGTTTCGCTCCTTGTTCCTACAACTACATACCAGTTCGGGATCTGTCATCTTTCTGAGTTTCATTTCAGGTGCGGTAAACATTAGGTTCTTTCCCACCGTCTTTGGTTTTACCGAAAGTTGAAGTCTTTGCGCTAACTAGTGAGGTAGTACTGAATCGCAATAGGAGATTTCGAGTAATTGTATTTCCATGTGTTAGTGATGTTTGTTCGATCAGTTTGTATAAAGTAAATTGCTTAGTTTTTTTCTATTCTCCGCTATTTAGTCTATAAAACCTTGTAATATGGCTAATATAATCTCAGCTAACAAAAAAAAATATATAATATGCAATGTAAGTAAACAACAAGAAAAAGTTTAGGATTTATGTCTAGAAATACATTTTTCCTTTCCAACGGTCATGTTTTAGTTTTAGTTTTAATGTTAAAATATTTTAGTTATTTACTAACAAAAACTTGACCAAGGTTATTTATCTAATTAATGCCTAAAATTTGGTTGTCTATCTAATTAACCATTTTTACAATGGCCGTCTACTCTTTGTTTTTAATAAGTATACTAGGTGGTTGCCCGCACCATATGCGAATATGAAAATTTGTAGATGAATAAGTTAGTTTAAGTATTTAATAAGGTAAATTTATCGATTTATCAATTTATTAAAAATTAAATATGCATGATTGCTAGTTTTTAAACTTATATGTATGTAGGAAAATAATATGCGTTGGATAATATTTTTAATATTTTGAGTGTTACCTTGAAAGTAGATGTTTTTCCGTTTTGTATTTATGTTGAAATAAAACGCAAACAATAGATAACAATATGTAAAATTTAGTAATTAGTAAAAAATATTTTAATAAATTGGAAAAATTAGATATGGCGAGAAATAGAGGGCACACACAACTCCAAAACTCCAAAAAAACACAAAACCAAAAAAATAATTTTTGATTCTTCTTTCTAGGTGATTTTTCTGCGTCATGCACATGCATGACAAATTTGTAAACTCCATTAATGATAATACATAATTATCTACGTTTTCTTATCATTCATTAATATTTTTGTTATTTATATAAACTCTGTTAATAAATAGTAATGATCTACGTTTGTTTCTTTTTCGATCTTTTTTTGTTTCTTCTCGATATCTGGGTTTTTTCTTCTTCTTCTTCATCTTTTTTTTCTTATTTTCATCGTTTTTTTTTATTTGCCTTATCTAACTTTTTCTTTTTCTTATTTTTCTTCTGGTTTTTTTGTCTTCTTCCTCGTCTTCGTGCTCTTCTTCAGTTTTTTTCTTTGTTTTTCATCGTTCTTCTTCCTTCTTGTTCTTCTGCTTATTCTTTTATTTCTTCTAGGACTGTTACTTATGGCCTAAGTCGCTAGGTTTTTCTTCTTTGCGGTCCATTCGTTGACTTCTTCTTTGTTTTCTTCTTTCGGTTTTGTCTTCGTCTTCATCTTCTCTTTCTTTTTATTCTAATTTTCATTCTTCATCTTCTTTTCTTTATTTGGGAAGTGCTATTATTGAAAAATACTTAGGTGTTTTAATTTCATTGGTTCTATAAAAAAAACTATGACATGTCGTCAAACAATGATGACATGTCTTTCAATAAAAGATGACATGTCTAAATGCTATTTAGGTGTTTTAATTTATTTTAATTTTAATAACTAAACTTGTGATGATCCGATTAAATCCCACAGAAATAAACTTTTCTCTCTCTTCTTTCTCTGAAGAGAAAACTTCAATAATCGGATAAAAAAATTTCCTCCAGTGCTTAGTACTCCTTACGCTTTAGTTTATTTCGTTATTTTCATCATAAACCAATGAGCCAACCTTCAATTAACTGAGAACACATCAAAAGAACACCAAGAAAGTATCATCAAAGCTTGAAATTCGACATCAGACTTCAATTCTACGTCTCCATTCAAAGAAACTCAACTAATTAGTGAAATTAGTCTTGATGCCCATCTTTTATCAAACATTGACTAAATTGGTTTTAAATTTATTAAAAAATTGTTAGTTTTGTTGTAATATCGGAAGTCATCATGGTACACCTGATGATAATGACGGCCACGTGTGTCAAACAAAATATTACATAAAAAAAATTAGATATTCTGTAAATTAAATTTATGATATTATAAAATATATTGTAATATCCCAATTTATTCCTCGATAAAGCAGAAAACGTAATATTACGCTTGATTTTATGATGTTATTAGAACCTAGACAATTTTTTTTATGTAATAGTTTGTTTGACACACGTGGCCGTCATTATCATCGAATGTACCATGATTACTTCCGATATTACGACAAAACTAACAATTGTTTAATAACTTTAAAACCAATTTAGTCAATGTTTTATACAAGATGGGCATCAAGACTAATTTCACTAATTAGTTGAGTTTCTTTGAATGGAGACGTAGAATTGAAGTCTGATGTCAAATTTCAAGCTTTGATGATACTTTTTTGGTGTTCTTTTGATGTGTTCTCAGTTAATTGAAGGTGGGCTCATTGGTTTATGATAAAAATAACAAAATAAACTAAAGCGTAAGGAGTACTAAGCACTGGAGGAAATTTTTTATCCGATTATTGAAACTTTCTCTTCAGAGAAAGAAGAGAGAGAAAAGTTTCTTTCTGTGGGATTTAATCGGATCATCACAAGTTTAGTTATTAAAATTAAAATAAATTAAAACACCTAAATAGCATTTAGACATGTCATCTTTTATTGAAAGACATGTCATCATTGTTTGAAAATATGTCATAGTTTTTTTTATAGAAAGCCAATGAAATTAAAACACCTAAGTTTTTTTTCAATAATAGCACTTCCCAAATAAAGAAAAGAAGACTCTATAATATCATAAATTTAATTTACATAAAATCTAATAAAATCACAAAATATTATACTCTCTTCTAACTCTATATATATATAATTGATTGACACAATAATTTCTACATCAAAAATCGTTCTATCCATACCTTCTAATACTATAATATCGATCATACCCAAACATCTTCTGAAACACAAAAAATCAAAGCTCAAATAATTGTATTATGGAAAAAACGTAAGTGTTTATATTTTTCAATTCTCATACTACATAATATATGAGGAAAATAAAACAGGTCTTAAATTCACAGGTGGAAGACCGAAAAAAGAAATCATTCCAGACAAACTTGAAAAAACAAAAAATGTCATGGACCACATATCAGAAAATGGAAGCACTCCACCTCATTTACAAAAAAGTAATTGTGTATTTGAGGTTACCTTAATTAACTATTTTTTAATTTAAATTACCTCATATTGAATACAATGACAGGTGGTAGACCAAAAAAAAAAACGAAGTCCAGAAATAAATCATAACTCTAATAACTTCGTGGTACCAAGCAATGGAAATTCAGCCGCTTCACCTCCTTATCGAAAATGTAAGTCTTTATTCTCATTCAATGTACACAAATTTTTATTACTTATGTTTACTCAATGTAAATAAAATTATAGGTGGCAGGCCACGAAAAAAAAAAGCAAAAGAAACCGTTGAATCATCATCTACTGATAGATTTACGGGTCGACAAAACTACTCCCATTCATAGACCTTACGAATTCGTTGGTACCAAAATTACAGAATCCAACAACAGAGCCAAATTTTTCTGGTAACGCAAATAGTAACTGTGATTACAGCTAACAATGGAGTTTGATTTAGTTTCTTTTAATTTGCCAATGTTGTGTTTGAGTTCGTATATGTTTAAAAATATGTATTAGCTCGTCACTATAATTGCAGATATTTCAAAGGCAAAACAAACACGAGTAGGAGATTTTGGTTTACGACAAACAAGAAGCCAATATAGTGGTTTGTCGACATTTAATATTTTAATAATTTCATTTTTCTTACAATACAGTAAGATATGTATGTTGAGTTTACCGACTCAAATACTAATTTCTAAGACTATTTTAATGACACACAAATTTCATTCGTCATCAATCCTATTTATTTATATAATTCGTCTTTGTTTTGGTTTCATTCGTTAGTTTGCTAATTTATTATTCGTTAACTAATCATAATTTTGCACATTTATGATTTATAATACTTCGTTCCTAAATAAGAGGATTTTATTTATAAACATAACTAACATAGTATAATTTTATTTTTCTCTTTAGATTATATGAAATAAAACTTGCATAATAGAGAAATGATGAATTACGTTCCACCAAGCTTTCAAGTCGAAGATCATCCAGAAGGTTAATATTAAGTTTTATTATATAGAAAACATACATCAATTTGTTTATTATTATATTATATGTTTTCTATTAACCATCGTATATTATTAGCTTATAACAATAGGTATGCTATGGAGAGTGAATCAGAAGATGAAAATTAAAAAACCAACCACAAACTGAATTTTGTGTCGGTGAATGTTCTGAGGATACAAAGATTGTAAATAATTTTTGTTAGAAACGTGAGTATACAAAGATTGTATTCGGATAACCCTTTCTCTTAAAACATAAATTTGTTGTGTTAGGAGGTGTCAAATATATTCTGCACTAATATAGGCGGAATCAAATTTTGTTAAAAGACTGCGTATGTTATTTTCAAAATTATTAGATGAAGAAAAATTTAATATATTTGGTATTAATTCAACACAATAAATTTGTTTTGACTGAATTAAATTTTTTTTTTTAAATTATTGTACAATAAATTTGTTTTTGATTGAATTAAAATTAAAATAATTATTATACAATTAAGATATGTAATTGTGTTTAATTTAAGATGCTACTATAATATTAAATACATTATTTTTTTCCTATAAAAATTAATAACCATAAGTCCTTGCAATAAAAAAAAAGTATAAACTCAGAGTATATATAATTTAAGATAGGTAAATGATTTTTATTTTAAAATTATTTTCCAAAATTTGATAATAATTTTTTTCATTCTTAAAAAGATTGTTGTTTTAATTTTCTGAAAAATGTTCATTGTAGAGATTGATTAGAGATAGGGTTCATTATTTATGTTTGTCATGTCATATTTTTTTTTTTTATAAACGAATGAAACTATAACAACTTAGGATTTTCAATAATTATATTTCACAAATAATAATAAAAATATAATAATTTGACTATTTATTTAGATTGCCCAATAAATATCTTTCAACAACTATTCATATATTTCGATGGTGATAACATCTATTTGGAATATTTGATGTTTTTATGAGTATTATCTTTTGGAATATAGCATCTTATAAGAGGATTGATTTTCTATAACCAATAAAAAAATAAAAATTTCAAAAAAATCCATTTATCAGATAAAATTCAATTAATTTATTTTCTATATATTATGCATATATAATTTTTTTATATAAAATTTAGTATAAAACTGAGATATAATATTAGGGGAATATAAAATATATTATAATATTGTTTTGTTTTATAAAATCGTTGATAATGTTTTTAAAATTTTCTATTGGTTGTTAATTTATTTTTTTAAATTTGAAATTGGTTGTTAATTTTAAAAAAGGATTCGAAAATTGTTCATGGTATTTTATTGATATAATATTTTGTGTTAAAAGATTGATTAGAGATTTAAGCCATGTCATCTTTTTTTTAAAGACATGTCATCATTTTTTCAAGACATGTCATAGTTTTTTTTGGAGAAAGTCAATAAAATTAAAACAACTAAGATTTTTAACTAATTGCACTTCTCCAATAATAGTAAAAGAATTTACATGACCAAAAAATAAATAAATAACACACGGAGACTGGGATAATAGATTAATCAAAATCCTTTAAAATATGTTTTAAATTTCAACCCCATGTTGCTTAGGTGGAAAGCTCATGGTGTTAAAAAATAGTGACATTTTTTTGTATTTTATCCAATTTCAATTTCATTTTTGTCAACTATCCAATTTCAATCTAAGTCATCTCAATAGAGTTATATTTTAGGATTTTTAATCCCATTTCAATTTATCATCTTAATAGTTATACTTGCCTATTATGGGATTTTTTTAAAAGAGAAATTCATCGAAATATGTTGAAAATTGAAAAAGTTCACTATTTTTCTCATGAAATATTAATTTTTTAATAACTTTGAATTAATTTCAGTTTTCAAAAACTAGCGAATCAAATAGCGCCACGTGGAAGGAAGATACAATTTCTTCCCGCATGGTTGCAACGCCCGAGGCGGACTGCATCTTCCCCCCGGGAGACTGCAGTCATCCCCGTCATATTGCACTGCAGTTTTTCCAAGCGGACTACACCTTCTTCCCGAGAGACTGCAATTTTCTCCGTCAGACTGCACTGCAGTTTCTCCAGGCGGACTGCACCTTCCTCCCAGAAAATTGTAATCCTCCGAGTCAAACTGCACTGCAGTTCCTCCCAGACGAACTGCATCTCCCTCCCGGGACACTGCAATCCTCAGGAGACTGTAGTCCTCCCCGACAAACTGCCATGTAGTCCTTCCCGTCAAACTGTCATGCAGTCCTTCCAGTCAAACTGCACTGCAGTCCTTCCAGTCAAACTGCACTGTCATTCTTCCAGATGGACTGCACCTTCCTCCCAGAAGACTGCAGTCCTCCCTATCATATTTCATTGCAGTTCCTCCAAGCAGACTACATCTTCCGTCTGAAAGATTGTTGTCCTCCCGTCATACTGCACTGTAGTTCTTCCAGGCAAACTGCACTTTCCTCCCGGAAGACTACAGTCCTCCCCGCCATACTGCATTACAGTTCCTTCTGCTAAATAGCTCCCAGAGACTCTTCCCTGCCTACCAACGCCCGAAGCTTCCCACTGCTAGTCAGCACCCGGAGCCTCTTCCCTGCCAGCCAGCACCCAGAGCCTCCCACTGCTAGCCAGCATCCAAGGCCTCCTCCCTATGGAGCCTCCTCTCTACTTGCCAGCACCCGAAGCTTCCCACAGCTAGTTAGCACCCAGAACCTTCTCCCTGCCAACCAGCACCCGAAACTTCCCACTACTAGCCAGTATGCGGAGTCTCCTCCCAGCCGGCTTCCGGAGTTCCTGGAACTCATGCCAGCCTACTCCCGAAGCCCTTGCCAGCCAGCACCCATGGCTTTCTCCCACCAGTCGGCCCCAGAGTTTCCATTCGCCAGTAACTTTTCTGAAGTCTATTTTCATCTGTTTTCCTTCAAGATAGTCGATCCTAATAATTTGGAGGCATTGGTCTTGTCAGCTCTTCAATGGACAAACCGATATCCCCCTCCCCCCAAAAAAATTATCCATTTTCAGAGAAAAAAAATTTATGCCCAAACACTTACTATTTATATGGTCGTAAAATTCTAACTAATAAAAAAAACATTTTATGGAACACAAATAAAAAGGCTCTATTTAAATCAGGTTATTGGATCAAAACATATAGTTTAGTAATTTGCACTAAAGATTATTATTGTATCAGTGCTCGAATTCAAGTCCGGTAAAATATGTGTGCGTGAAATTGTTGAGAAAAAGAAAAATCAAATTATTGACTCGTTTCATGAGTAGTTGCGGAGAATATGCCTGTTTAGATTTCGAAGTCAAATTTGTTGATTCCGATTTCTGATTTTTTTGTACGAAAAGTAAAATCAAAAAGACAATTTGGTGATTTGTTGGTAAATAAATTTATCAAAGAAATGGAAACATATTAAGTATTTATATGACTAATTTGAAGTAAACAAATCTTTTGGCAATAAGTTTTTCGCAAATCTTATTACAAATAAAACACGCGGACTAAAATTCAACTGATCAAATAGTCTATACTTCGCTAAGTTATTATTAGCATATAACAAAAAATACAAAAAAATAATTGAATGATGATTTTAAAATTACGTAAACTAATAAATTTATATATTATCAAATAGTTGTTGGTTAGTGACCTGAAAATATCTTTCTTTATAAGTTTGATGCTGATCGGGAAAGATTTAATTTTGACGGAAAGACATAGGAATATGGTTGGAACTTCTCGAATTTATTTTAACACGTAACAAAAAAAAATTAACATTTCATATGTTCACAACATTTTTTCGAATATAATTATTTAGAACCTTAAATAAACCACTCAAATATCTTTTTTCCAAAAAATTTGTGTACATTTTGAAAGAATTTTTTTAAAATAAAATAAATTGCTGACCGCAGTGCTTTGCGATGCCATGTGCCACTCGTGCTTACCTCGTCTTTTCTTCCTACTTATGCCGCATTTGTCACATTTCTCTCTCTCTTTTTTCGTGCAAAACAAACACAACATTGAATAATAATTTTGTTTTTGATATTGTTGAATAAATAATATTATAAGTGGTTGTTGATCATATATGTTTTCTGATATATGGAAGAGATCACACCTTTAGGTGAGATAAATTAACTATACATGTAATTCATGGTGGTATATACAAAAAATTTACACATAAGCAACAGAAATCTTAACCGATCGGCTAATCCAAACACAAACACACACACACAAAACGAGGGACGATCTTATAAAACATAAATCTTCCAACAAGATGATAATGCCGTCTGAGACTTACGTACACGTCTAAACTCTAATGTGAGAAAGAAATTCTTATATGAAAGGCTGGTCTCCACAAATGGTCAATTAGAGAAGTCAACCACTTAAGTTTAATGAATTAAAGAAGACAATTTTGGTTTTAACCACACAAAAAGACAATTTTTATATAATTTGAAACGAATCTACTGTTAAAGTCTATTGCATCCACTACTTTTTGATAAAATTAGACTCTGAAAATTTAGCAAATAGATTCAAGACTAAGACTTTTCTCGATCTAAACCAAAATTGAATTTAAAAAGTAATTCACACGCAATTAGCTAAATTACTATCAGCAGATAACAAAGAAATCACCAAAAAGTAGTGGAGTAGCGGAAGCTTATTAATGAACTAGCAGAAGAAGATTGTCGGATCTTGTTTTACAAACTCAGGTCTTGACAAAATTGAAGAGATTCAATATCGTCAATGGTTGGCGAGAGTCCTCCTCTCAGGACTTTAACAAGAAAAGCTTTTATAGGAAACTTGAGTTTCCTCTTTTTGGTTTTTATTGATTTATCAAAACATGAAAAACTGAATGTAAACAAAGGCATCGACTCCTTTATATAGCCAATAACAAACCCCTAAAATTTTTAGGAGTCGTAATTAAAAAAGAAATTAAACTTAAGTAGGAATAGGAAATTGAAAATAAAAGGAAACATAAAAGCTTGAGGAACACGCAAATACCAAAACCAAAACGACGTGTTCCTCTAAAAGATAGATAAGGATGCTCTGCATCAGGTCCTTCGGGGTAGAAGGAGATTCACCCTCGAACCTGGTTCATCATTGTCGCCATGATACGGAAAAATGTGAGGAAATTTTTTATCCGATTATTGAAGCTTTCTCTTCAGAGAAAGAAGAGAGAGAAAAGTTTCTTTCTGTGGGATTTAATCGGATCATCACAAGTTAGTTATTAAAATTAAAATAAATTAAAACACCTAAATAGCATTTAGACATGTCATATTTTATTGAAAGAAATATCATCATTGTTTGAAGACATGTCATAGTTTTTTTTATAGAAAGCCAATGAAATTAAAACACCTAAGCTTTCTTCAATAATAGCACTTCCCAAATAAAGAAAAGAAGATGAAGAATAAAAATTAGAATAAAAAGGAAGAGAAGATGAAGAAGAAGACAAAACCGAAAGAAGAAAACGAAGAAGAAGTCGGAGAAGAACGAATGGACCGCAAAGAAGAAAAACCTAACGACTTAGGCCATAAGTAACATTCCTAGAAGAAATAAAAGAATAAGCAGAAGAACAAGAAGGAAGAAGAACGATGAAAAACAAAGAAAAAAACTGAAGAAGAGCACGAAGACGAGGAAGAAGACAAAAAAACCAGAAGAAAAAGAAGATAAAGAAAAAGTTAGATAAGGCAAAGAAAAAAAAGACGATGAAAATAAGAAAAAAAAAGATGAAGAAGAAGAAGAAAAAACCCAGATATCGAGAAGAAACAAAAAAAGATCGAAAAAGAAACAAACGTAGATCATTACTATTTATTAACAGAGTTTATATAAATGACAAAAATATTAATGAATGATAAGAAAACGTAGATAATTATGTATTATCATTAATGGAGTTTACAAATTTGTCATGCATGTGCATGACGCAGAAAAATCACCTAGAAAGAAGAATCAAAAATCATTTTTTTGGTTTTGTGTTTTTTTGGAGTTTTGGAGTTGTGTGTGCCCTCTATTTCTCGCCATATCTAATTTTTCCAATTTATTAAAATAGTTTTTACTAATTACGAAATTTTACATATTGTTATCTATTGTTTGCTTTTTATTTCAACACAAATACAAAACGGAAAAACCTCTACTTTCAAGTTAACACTCAAAATATTAAAAATATTATCCAACGCATATTATTTTCCTACATAGATATAAATTTAAAAATTAGCAATTATGCATATTTAATAAATTGATAAATCGATAAATTTGCCTTATTAAATACTGAAACTAACTTATTCGTCTACAAATTTTCATACCCACACATGGTGCGGGCAACCACCTAATACAACTTAAAATCAACGTGTATATAGAAACAAATAAATATAAAATAGATAAACAAAATTTAAAATATTGTAATTTTTTTAATTTGTCATATATGTTTATATTTTGGCTTATTTTTTGGGATCTCCCAACAAATTTGATGAATTTTATAGTCTTTCTTCAAGTAACAAAATTAAAACTAGAAATATTGGCTCACAAAAAATACATCTCTTAGTTTGTCAAGACATACATATTTATACAAAAATATGTAATTTAGAAAGCTACTAACATGTGTACAGAGAAAAATAGCAAATAAAATGGGGTTAATTTGTTAAATAGCAAAAAAAAAAAAGATTAAAAACATAACAAAAAATCTTAGAATGAGTGGCTAGGATTGTGCCACGTGAATATTTTTGGTTAGATTTTTAAATATAGTTTTTTTCTTTGCTTGCTATGGGGCAAATTTTCCAAACAAAATAAACATATACCAAACATTGATATTCTACTCTCTCTCTCTTTTTCTTTTTGTCAACCCAAACACAAACACTATATTCTCGTATAACTTTCATTTATAACAACTACATATTATATATAGACTATATAATACATCTCTTTGGGCTTGCTTCCAAGGAGGCCCTTTTCTACATATAGGTAAGCCCAAATGTTAGAACTAGTTGTAGATTGTATTAAACACAAGATTGCTTCGACAAATTCACCAAAGCCTTATAGACACTAGAGACGAGAGAGCAAGTCTTGTTATATGATACATTCATCAAAAAAGATGTGTAGTTCAATCATCAGTGGAACTATTTCAGTAAAAATTAGAAAACATTACATATTATTACAATGTTAGCAAGAAATATGGTGCTTAGTTCCATCATCAGTGATATTATTACAGAAGATTTTATAGAAGAATATTACATATTGTGAAAATGTTAGCAAGAAAATAAATCACACGAGTTAGTAGCATAATTGGACATGGGCTAAAGCGTGAACTCGCACATCGATTCCTAAAATATGTTTATGCGTAAACTATTTAACTGTTTGGATTTCGTGGTGGACTTGCGAAAAACTCATAACCGATGATTTTGGACATCCAAATGCTATAAAAAATTAAATGAGATGTGTTTAATATTTAATAAATATTTTTAGAGCATAAAATTTTATATTCAAAAGTTTCGAGAAGTTTCTCTCTGAAGAAAAACTAGGAACTCCCTACATACTTCCGTTAAACAAGGACCGTCCGATGTACATAGTCAAAAACTACATCCAACGGTTTAGAAAACCAAACAAAAGAAAGCGATAATTAAGATCCGACGGAGAGAGAAGAAGAAGAACTGTTGCCCTCTCTCTTCCTTATCCCTCTCCGCCACTCACTTTCTCCCAACTCTCCAATGGCCGGTCTACTCAAAACGCCGTCGTTACATCTCACTCCGACTCTTCTTCATGCTCCCTCTCTACCCTTTAAGCCGTTTTGCGTCTCCTTCGCCGGAGGAAGAAACGCTAGCGTCTCACTCTCTCGCCGAGCCTCTCTCCGGTTTGTCTCTGGTCGCCATCCTCTCCGGTTACTAAACTTCGTACCGTTTGCTTCTGGAGAAGCCGAGACGACGGAGACAGAGGTGGAATCCAGCGAACCCGAAATCCAGGTTTTTCAATTGACTTCTGTTTACTCTTCATGTTAATTGGGTGGCTAGGTTCTAGGGTTTCGAATTTGGGAGCTTATTTTGTGGAAATTTGAGAACTTGTGATATTGTAATTTAGATTTGCTTAAAGTTTTAAGCTTTCTTGTTTATATTACACTCTGAAGGATGATTAAGAGCAATGAATAGGATAGTATTCAATCTTTTAAGGCTTGAAATGGTGATTGTCAATGTTGCCAAGTATACCCCGAGTCCGATGAATGGCAGATTTCAGATTCTTGTGGCATATGATGTATTCCAAAAATGGGACAAGTTTCATTAGTGTTTTGACAAATGAGACCGTATTGTACTATTGAAAACACAAATTGATTCTGTGAATGTTGGATTGGGGTCAGAGAGAATGTCATAAGGCTTTTGGTGTTAATGCGATTGTTTATGTCATTAGTTTGTGTTGGTATTGTGTGTACGAGATTCTGTTTGTCTCAACTTAGCGTGAATTAATATGCTATGTTTCCTGGACCAGGAGACAGACGGTGCTATTGGTTTCGAGGGTGCTGAGGGGAGTGAAGCTGAGGAAGAAGAAGCAGCGGTTGTCACAGCATTGCTGAATTCATATAAAGAAGCTTTAGCAGAGAACAACGAAGGGAAGATTGTTGAGATAGAAGCATCCTTAAAGTCCATTGAAGATGAAAAAATTCAGCTTGAGAATAAAGTAGCATCTTTATCCGATGAATTATCCGTGGAGAGGGATCGGCTGATAAGAATCAGTGCAGATTTCGACAACTTCAGGAAAAGGACAGAGAGGGAAAGGCTAAACCTTGTTTCAAATGCTCAAGGAGAGGTTGTAGAGAATCTACTAGCTGTTTTGGATAACTTCGAGAGAGCTAAAACCCAAATCAAGGTGGAGACTGAGGGAGAAGAGAAAGTCACAAACAGCTATCAGAGCATATACAAACAGTTTGTAGAGATTCTCGCCTCACTTGGTGTTGTCCATGTGGAGACAGTCGGCAAGCAGTTTGATCCAATGGTAAGTTACTATATATCTTTCTTCTTCTGGGCGATTAAGAAATGTATTTTTGTTGCTCTGCTGTCTGCTTGCTGGTATGGAGGTGATCTTTAAATCAAAATTGTTTGGGATTAGGATAACTCGTTGGTATAGTGCCGCTGGAATAATCTTGAGTAGAACGTAGATGCGGTTGTTACTTTTGAAAGATGGCTAGATGAATACCTTGTGATGCAACGATCGACGAATCAAATGGGGCTTAGGATTCCCTTATCCTAGTGAAATGCCTTTTGGTTATCACAAAGTTGAAGAACATAAGCGCTCATGTGTCTAGTACTAAGCATACATCTCAGTAAAGTTTTAGAGACTTTACTGACAGTGAGTTGGTAGTTAACTTTACCTAATGCCTTTGTTTGTTGGTCTTTCCAAATTTCTAAAAGCTGACATCTCTTTCATCCTTTTGCTTTTCTCTTTGATGTGTAAAAGCTTCATGAGGCAATAATGAGAGAGGATTCTGCGGAATACGAAGAGGGTATAGTACTTGAAGAATACAGGAAAGGTTTCGTGCTCGGTGAAAGGCTTTTACGTCCTTCAATGGTGAAAGTATCTGCTGGACCCGGACCAGAAAAGCCCAGTGAAGCTGAAGGAGAAGAAGCTACTGCACAAGGAAGCGCTGAGGAAGAAGAAGCAGAAGCTTCTTCATCTTGAAATGAAAGACGATCAAGACTCAGCAGTTTTTTGTTTGTGTGAGAGATAGAGAAAAAAGAGAGAGAGAGGTCAGTTTACCATTAATTGTTGTTATTGTTATTGATACGTTATATCGTTTCTACAGAGTCTAGAGGAAATAGAACGAGATTTTTCAATCAACGCTTTAAATTTTGAGTATTTGATACTGGAAGATAGTGGATTTTGTTATCTGTATACAGCTTGAAAATCAGGAGCATCCAGAGAAAATGTTTGATATCTGTGGGTAGTTGATCAGGTTCTGAACAAAAGAAGTCACTGTATTTTGAAAACTGTGGGTCATGCTATTGTATTTTCATCAGTACAATGGGTCGAGTTATTTTTATTATTATTATTTTTTTACAAGTTATTGCGTATTTAAGGTTTGTTATATTGGTTAGTAGGGTACTTTGCGTTTTGAAACATCTAAGATTGTTTCATTTTGTGTATCCAAATGCTTAGGCCATGTATGTTGGGAATCTTGAATTGGATATTTTATGGGCAAGTTGAGATGCATACATTAGACCGGATAATAGGATGGATAGTGAAATATAACATATTATCCTATATGTTAATATTATCACAATTTTGGATCGGATACGAGGTGTAATAGGTCGGTCCATCTTTAATTTTTTTAGGACAATGCATGTATTGTGCATTGTCTCCACGTACAATTACAATGTTCAGCGAATTGACCGAAGTGGTTTTCACTTCTGTCCCGGTTTGGTTTTCGGTTCCCGTTTCTAGAAACGTGCTAACCAGAAACGAACCGGAAATATTGGTTAAGAAAAATGTCAATAAAAGTATAGGTTTATGAAGAAGTAGAGTTGCTTTAAAACTGAATGCTGCGAGGAGAATCAGTTTTTGTTGATCCAAAAAGACATGACGTTAAAACTAAATGCTGCGAGGAAAATCAGTTTTTGTTGATCCAAAAAGACAAGACGTTAAAACTGAATGCTGCAACAAAATGCCACGAGGGAACACGTGGTTGAAAAACCCCTAGTTGCGGTCAATTATAATTACAAAAAATAAAAAATTTCGACTTTATTTTCAAGATACTTTTTTTTGTTTCCTTAACTAACATTTCTAGAGATAGTTTAAAATCGATATAGCTACCGTCACCAGCGATGAATTGGCCTAGTAGTTAAACTCTGCAGTTACCAAAAATGTAGAGGTTTTGAAGGTCATGGGTTCGATTCACGTTGGGAGGTCTGCTCTCCAAAAGAGAGTTAAATCACATGGTCTAGGCCTCGCCATGGGGATGTACGGGCTTACAGTCCCAAAACTTCTTATTCATCCAATATATATATATATCGTCACTCGTCAGATTATTATTACAAAAACATGATCTCTAGTATATAGTAATTTGATTAATGTATTATTTTTTGATGTTAATAATTTACTATTTTAACTCGGCCATAACATCCAAAAAAAGAAAAAAAATTCGAAATCATATTTCTTGCATATACTGGAAATGACTTCTTTCTTTAATAAGGAAGTTTCATGTCTTTGGTCCATAATCTTTTGGCGATCCGAGATTATCTGTTGGTGATATATGTTAAGACGTAAACCATCTTTTTCATGGAGACTCGAACTTGAAAGCAAATAGTCAATCTTCTTTCAAAGAAACTTGGTCTAAGATTAGCCGTTGATAATATCTGCTAAGGGGTAAAGCATTTTTTCCAAGCGGAGATTTGAATTCGAGAGAAAAAAGTGTGAACTCAATTTTAAGACATAGTGTAACAGAGTATACTCATATGTCAAAATTGCAATTTGTTTGAATGAAAAATGTTTGTCTTAAGTTTGTTGCTTGAATGGCACGAAATGGGCATAACATATATTATGGAGAAATCATAACAAGGTTAAAACCTTAGGATAATTGTAAAGAAGAGTTAACCCATACTAAACCATGCGCGCGCACCAAGCTGAACCAAGTTGGACTCGGGCTTAGGTTTAGGTTTAGGTGCGGTTTCGGGTAAATGGGCCTTCGGTCCAATAACCTATATATTGCATCAAGTTTTGGTTTTGTAATTGATCACTACAAAATATCTAAATTTGGTCAAAATTAAAAAAATAAAAATAAATGGCACTCTTAATTTTGGACAATTAATCTAGAGATTAATATTGTCCTTAATGACCATAATAAAAATCTCCACTAATGCTCTTTGAGAGAGTTACATATTGGAAATCTATGGCTTATTATAAAGCATTGGTGTTCTTCAATGGGGCTGTTCGTTTCATCATCCAGATGCAGCATCTGGATGCAGTTATGAGATGTTGTTCGTTTTTGTCAAATTAAGAAGTGCGTCTAAATACAAAAATTGGATGCAAAATGGAACTCATCCAAAATATCTGGATATTTTGGATGAGTTTGAAAGTAGAGTTTAGATGCACTAAAGTGCGTCCAGAATTACAAAAGTCTAAAATACTTTATTTATAAACATAACATTAAATTATTTATATTTTACATAAATTTATTATTTTTTCAAAACCCTAAAATAGCGCAGTCAAAACAACAATTCTTACAAAAAGCGCAATTTTTTTTTTTTAACCAAATACATCATAATAACATTTTCTACCGTAAAATAGCGATTTTCTGTCAAATCCGTAAAATAGCGGTTAACCCGCCAAACCAAAAATTTATGGTTTTTTTACCAAAACCGAAAAATCGTGTTTTCTCCCCAAAATCACGCGTTTTTCCGTCAAAACCGCAAAATCGCATTTTCCCACTAAAACCGTAAAATCGCGTTTTTCCATCAAAAACACAAAATTGTGTTTTTCCGCCAAAATCGCAAAATCGCATTTTTCGCCAAAACCGCAAAATTGCATTTTTTCACAAAAATCGCAAACTTATATTTTCTCGCCAAAACCGCAAAATTGCATTTTTCCGCCAAAACCGTAAAATCGCATTTTTCCGCCTAAACCGCATTTCTAACCAAAACCGCAAAATCGCTTTTTCCGCCAAACCCGCAAAATTACGTTTTCCCGCCAAAATCGCAAAATCACGTTTTCCCGCCAAAACCGCAAAATTACATTTTTCCGCCAAACCCGCAAAATCGTATTTTTAGCCAAAACCGTAAATTGCATTTTTCTACTAAAACCGTAAAATTACGTATTCTGCCAAAACCGCAAAATCGCGTTTCCCACAAAATCCGCAAAATTACGTTTTCCCCCCAAAATCGCAAAATTACGTTTTTCTACCAAAATCGCAAAAATCGTGTTTTCCCGCCAAATTCGCAAATCGCGTTTTACCGCCAAAACCGCAAAATCGCGTTTTTCCGACAAAACCGCAAAATTATATTTTTCCACCAAACCCACATAATCGCATTTTCTCACCAAAACCGTAAAATCGCGTTTTCCGCCAAACCCGCAAAATCGTATTTTCTCACCAAAACCGCAAAATCGCGTTTCCCGCCAAACCCGCAAAATCGCATTTTCTCACCAAAACCGCAAAATCGCGTTTCCCACTAAAACCGCAAAATTATGTTTCTCAGCCAAAACCACGAAATCGTGTTTTTTGCCAAAATAATAGTATTTCTTTAATTTAAATCATAAATAATAGTATTTACACAAAATATGGGGTTTTTGGTCATTTTACATTAAATGCGTCCATATACAAATACCAAAACACCAAACGGACATAACTGCATCGAGATACAATTTCTGGACGCATGAACCAAAACACAAACGAACATCATCTGGTTGCTGCGTCTAGATAATGCATCCAGATGCTGTGTCTAGATAATGCATCCAGATGTTGCGTTTAGATATTGCATCCAAAAACCCAAACGAACAGCACCAATATCATTCATGGACAAGAAACAACAATCTCTTACACTTCCTCTATTTCTTCTTCTCTTCTTTTGGTTTTTCTCCATGAGAGTACAACACAGAAAAAGCATTCGTTAGATTCTGTTCTTGAGTTGTGCAAAACAGAATTGATTGCAGTTGTATCCTGGAATTTGGAACGCTACACAACCATCAGACTACAGGCGTTTTCAGAATTAAGGAAAGAATGTCTCGCCTCTGCAAATTCAAATCAATTCTTTTCCTAATTCTTGTATCGGTATTGTTGTATTATCGATTTATTTATGTATTTCACTTTACAAATATCATTTTGCCCATATTGTAGTAATTTGAGTTCCTACAATCTTAATTCTGAAAATTTTCGTTTATGCATTATTGCAATAACGAAAACTAATTTTTTGTTAAGTGTTTTGTCATGAAAACAGGAATAAGAGAGTGTGATCGATAATCAATCCTTTTCCATTGGATTATTCTCGGTTATTTCTTAATAATTATCTAATTTTTCAATTAATTGCTGAATTATCTAGATTAATTCTTTGATTTTCTGCAATTTATTCTAATTATTTTCTAGATTTTTCTAGAATTTTTATGTTTAAAAAAAATTAATATATGATGTTTGGTAATATTATAAGCTAAATTGCCTTTGTGGTTGTCATTTTCTAGAAAATCTGTTTGGTTTTTTATGCAATTAATCGTGTAATTCAAATTGCATAAGTATTTTCTTTGCATCTAAGTGGATTAAATTATTAAAAGATATGGATTGCATCATGGTAAAACACCAATAGTTTTGGAAGGATACAATTATATTAATTGGTTATCGCCTTCCAGAAACTAATAGTCCACAAGTGTGGAAAAACTAGTGCGAGCATTACGTGTACACTGTGATAGTCAATCGACTATAGCTCGGGCACTAAGTTTTATGTATAATGGATAGTCATGTCTTTAAAGAAGATGACGTCAAACCATTAGACAATTGATCTCAAATGGAGTAATCTCAACAGATTATATATCATCGGACAACTTAGGATCCATTTATTAAAGGTGTGTCACGAGATCAAATTGTAAAATCATCAAGAGGAATGGGTTTAAAACCTATGACTTAAGAGGATGTTTGATGGAAATCCTACCTACGTGACTGGAGATCCCAAGATGTAGGTTCAAAGGGAAAATTAATTCAAACTGAGTCTGAGTAGAAGCACTGAACTTACCCAGTTCCTAAGATGATATACAGTGCTTCCTATATAAAAAAGATAAGCGTTGCTTTTAATGATATTCACCATAGCTTTGATATGTTCATGGAGTATTACATGATACTTCATAAAATAAAGGTTAATGACATATCATCTAGTGAGTGTGAAATGAGGTCGTTTCTAGTAAAAATGAACGAAAGATTATATTCTCTAAATTTATTCATGATAACCATGCATGTTCAAGGCCACAATGAACACAGTAGAGAATCTAGTTCTGTGAGAAAATGAAGCTGTGTTATAGTTATTGTCTCGGTTTACATCAAAGTCTGGGTGGTTCAAGACATCATGTTCACCTCTTGGTCGAATAAATCCGATAGCTATTAACAATGATTGGTTATAGGCTGCAAAATGCTACCAACTCATATACGGTGGATTTTTCGCTTGTACTCTCAAAAGTACTTCTATCGAGTTTTCATTTGTTTAGAAACATTTGTATTCATGTGGGAGATCGTTGAACTCAATTTTAAAATATAGTGTAACAGAGTATACTCATATGTCAAAATTGCAGTTTGTTTGATTGAGAAATGATTGTCCTAAGTTTGTTACTTGAAAGGCACGAAATGGGCATAGCATATATTATGGAGAAGTCCTAACAAGGTTAAAAACCTTAGGATAATTGTAAAGAAGAGTGAACCCATACTAAACCATGCACGCGCGCCAAGCTGAACCAAGTTGGACTCGGGCTTAGGTTTGGGTTTAGGTGCGTTTTCGGGTAAATGGGTCTTCGTTCCAATAACCTATATTTTGCATCAAGTTTTGGTTTTGTAATTGATCACTACAAAATATCTAAATTTGGTCCAAAAAAAAAATGGCACTCTTAATTTTGGACAATTAATTTAGAGATTAATATTGTCCTTAATGACCATAATAAAAATCTCCACTAATACTCTTTGAGAGAGTTACATATTGGAAATCCATGACTTATTATAAAGCATTGATGTTCTTCAATCTCATTCATGGACAAAAAACAACAATCTCTTACACTTTTCTTAATTCTTCTTCTCTTCTTTTGGTTTTTCTCCATGAGAGTACAACACAGAAAAAGCATTCGTTAGATTCTGTTCTTGAGTTGTGCAAAACAGAGTTGATTGCAGTTGTATCCTGGAATTCGGAACGCCACACAACTGTCACACTACAGGGCATTTTGAAAATTAAGGAAAGAGTGTCTCGCCTCTCCAAATCCAAATCAATTATTTTCCTAATTCTTGTATCGGTATTGTTGTATTATCGATTTATTTATGTATTTCACTTTACAAATATCAGTTTGCCAATATTGTACTAATTTGAGTTCCTACAATCTAAATTCTGAAAATTTTCCTTTATGCATTATCGAACTAACGAAAACTGATTTTTTGTGAAGTGTTTTTGTCATGAAAACAAGAATCAGAGAGTGTGATCGATAATCAATCCTTTTCTATTGGATTATTCTCGGTTATTTCTTAATAATTATGTAATTTTTCAATTAGTTGCTGAATTATCTAGATTAATTCTTTGATTTTCTGTAATTTATTCTAATTATTTTACAGATTTTTCTAGAATTTTTCTATGTTAAAAAAATTAATATATGATGTTTGGCAATATTATATGCTAAATTGCTTTTGTGGTTGTCATTTTATAGAAAATGGTGTGATTCAAATTGCATAAGTATGGTCTTTGCATTTAAGTGGATTAAATTGTTAATTTTTAGAATTTATTAATTCTGGAAATTTTTAATTTAATTTTAGTTGCAATTTACTTATATTTGTTTAAATTGCTTCATATATATTAGATTGAACTTCTAATTGTTTGTGTTAGTGTACTAATTTAATCTTGATTCTTTTGAACTGATTTAATTTTAAGTACAATTAACACCGAGTTAGCAGCTTAATCGAACATGTGTTTCAAGGTCTACTCAAGTTTGGTCGGAAGTCTAAACAAATGAAGATTTTGACAGACTCGAAGGACTCTACTGACTAGACTGACTAGACAGACAGACGGTCGAGAGTATAAGCAAAAAATCACTGTGTCTGAGATGGTTGCATTTTTCAGCTTTGAACCACTCATTGTTAATATCTGTCGGATTTACTTGGCCAGATGGTGAACATGATGTCTTGAACCATCCGGATTTTTGTGTAAACCTAGATAACAGCCTTAACCCAGTTTCATTTTCTCGTAGAACTTAGTTTTCTATTGTGTTCATTGTGGCTTTGAACATGCCTGGTATCATGAGTGGATTCAGAGAATATAGCCTTTCGTTCATTCTCCTATAAACGGCCTTTTCACACTCATTAGGTGATATGTCATTTGACTTTGTTTTATGAAGTTTTCTGTAATACTTCACGAATATATCAAAGCTATGGTGAATATCATTAAAAGCAACGCTTATCTTTTTTTATACAGGAAGCACTGTATATCATCTTAGGAACTAGGTAATTTCCAGTGCTTGTAAGTAGAGTTAGCTTGAATTAGTTGTCCCTTTAAACCTACATCGTGGGATCTCCAGTCATAGTAGGTGGGGTTTCCATAAAAACTTCCTCTTAAATAATAGGCTTTAAACTCATTCCTTTCGATGATTGAACCACTTGATGTCTTGCCAGATCGGGTGGAGTACAATTGGTTAAGTAAATCAGACTACCGATAACCCGAGCATACTCCACTTGTTGAAATGCTTCACCTGTATTTTTCGACAAGGTAAGTTGCAAGTCTAAAGGATTTTTTGCCGTCCCAGTAGAGTGGTTTTTGAACCTCTCTAGGATTTTTTCGGCATAATGATCTTGAGACAGAGTTATTCCGTCAAATGTTCTTATGATTTTTATCCCTAGAATGACATCTGCTAGACCCATGTCTTTCATGTCAAACTGTCCACTAAGTATGTTCTTAGTTTGTTGGATAATATCTTTGTTGCTGCCAATAATGAGCATATCATCTACATATAGACAAAGCAAAATGTAGGCACTAGAAGTAATTTTGATGTATATGCATTTATCACATTCATTGATGTGGAATCCATTTGACATCATTACATTGTCAAAATTTTCATGCCATTGTTTTGGGGCTTGTTTAAGTCCATATAAAGACTTCACAAGTCGACATACTTTGTGTTCTTATCCGGGGACTACAAAACCTTCGGATTGTTTCATATAAATCTCCTCTTCTAAATCACCGTTTAGAAAAGCAGTTTTTACATCCATCTGGTGAATTTCAAGGTCTCGTAATGCTGCAATTCCTATCAGCATTCGAATTGAAGTTATTCTCGTTACCAGAGTGTTGAGGTCAATTTTCACCCCATAGAGATTGATTGATGAAAATGGCTAAGTAAAGATTTTGGGCCTAGCCAAACCCACATGGAGCGTTGATGGGCCAAACCAGCTTCGGTGATAAGCGACGAGCCAAAACGCCGGCGACAAGGCAAAATATTGGCAACGAGACAAAATGTTGGCGACGAGCCAAAACGCCGGAGACAAGGCAAAATATTGGCGACGAGCCAAAATGTTGGCGACGAGCCAAAATGTTGGCGACGAGCCAAAATGTTGGCAACGAGGCAAAATGTTTGAAACGAGCCAAAATGTTGACGACGAGCCAAAATGTTGGCGACGAGCCAAAATGTTGGCGACGAGCCAAAATGTTGGCGACGAGCCAAAATGTTGGCGACGAGCCAAAATGTTGGCGACGAGCCAAAATATTGGAGACGAGCCAAAACGCCGGTGACAATCCAAACATGTTACAAGCTAAACAGATAAAGATCCAGACAAGACGAAGGGGCGACGAGCCGGACCTCTGGTGACCCAGCGAAGCAGCAAGCCCAACATCTTGTTGGGCCGAGGCAACGAGCCACAAGAGTTTGGTGGGCCGAGTTAGCAAGTCAAAGTAAGAAGTCCACACCCGAACCGACTTAGACAAACCCAGAGAAGAAAAGAAATCCCGAAGAATAAGGAAGTTTTCCTTTATCGTTTAGGAAAAGGCGTAGCCGACTTATTTTTGTTAAATAGACATGTACCTCTTTGAAAAAAGGATCCGAAATTTTTACCTAGCAAAACACTTGTTATTTTCTCTGCAACAGCTTTCTAAATAGCTTGAATAAAAACATCATCTTTGGATCTCCGTTCTTGTGTTTTTTTTCATAGAAGTTTTTCGAATCCCTTATTTTTTTAACCAAGTTTAGTTGTGCGAGTTTCGACTCCCACACGGAGAATAGGTATCGAAGAAATCCTGACCTTCTTTTTGTCTGAATCCTTGTACCACAAGGCGAGCCTTGTACTTATCAATTATGTCATCGGTTTTCAATTTTGTTTTGAAAATCCATCTACACCCAAGCGGTTTAAAACCTGGTGGTAACTCGGTTAACTCATAAGTATGATATTGCATAATCGAGTCCATTTCACTATTGACGGCTTCCTTCCAATAAGGTGCGTCTGGTGTAGACATGGCTTCAGTGTATATTCTTGGTTCATTCTCGAGGAGAAAGACCATTAAGAATCTTCACCGAAATATTTTTCCTTACGAGCTCTTTTGCTACGTCTAGGTTCATCTTCCACTTCTTCAATTTCATTAGATGATGTCCCAGAAGTGCTTGCCTCATTTATAGAGGTAGTTGCATATCTTTCTTCTCGAGTTTGCTTTGACCTTGTTTATCCTTACAAGGAAACACGTGTTCAAAGAAAGATGTATTTCATGATTCCATGATTGTGTTTACATGGATATCCGGTATGTCTGACTTATGAACTAGAAACCGATAAGCATTACTATTGTGTGCATATCCGACGAATAAACAATCCACGATTTTAGGTCCAATTGCAGCCTTTTTAGGAGGTGGTATTGCGACTTTTGCTAGGCATCCCCACACTTTGAGGTATTTGTACGAAGGTACGTTACCTTTCCAAAGTTCATATGGCGTTTTGCCAGTGACTTTATGTGGAATTTTGTTAAGGATATAGTTTGTGGTGAGCAAAACTCCCCCCCCCCCTCAAAGATTCTGGGCTAACCCATATTTCTGTAACATTGCATTCATCATTTCTTTTAGAGTACGGTTTTTTCGTTCAGCAACTCCATTTGATTCTGGTGAGTAGAGAGCAGTGGTTGATGGATAATACATTTTTTGGTACAGAATGCATTAAAAAGTCCATCGTATTCACCTCTTCTATCACTTCGAACTATTTTAATAGTTTTTCCAAGTTGGTTTTCGACTTCGGTCTTGTATTTTTTGGATTTTTCCAAGACTTCGTATTTGCTACGTAATATGTATACATAGCAGTGTCTTGTACAATCATCTATGAATGTTACAAAATACTTTTTACCGCCTCTTGTTTGTACAAACTTTAAGTCGCACAAATCCGTGTGTATTAAACCAAGAGGTTCGGTTATTCGTTCAACATGAGGTGATGGTGTTTTGTAAGTTTTGCTTATACACAAATTTCACATTTGTCTTTGTTTATTTTGCATTTCGTAATTAGGTTCAAATTAATTAATCTTTGTATAGATTTATAATTCACATGTCCTAATCGTTCATGCCAAATGTTAGCAGAGTCAGTCAAATAAGTAACTTGTTATTTTTTCATTGAAACTTTGGAAGTGGTTACATTATTGTTTCGGAGGACTGTCTGAACACACATTTTGACAAGTCCATCCTTTTCATAACCCTTGCCAACAAAAATAACATGCTTTTTGATGATCAGCTTGTCGGACTCGTAGTTGATAGCAAATCCATGCTTGTCCAATATGGTCCAGAAGATTAAGTTCTTCCTCATGTCTGGCACGTGTTTCACGTTGTTCGGAGTGAGCTCCTTGCTGGAAGTCATCTTCAACATGATTTTTCCCGTGCCTTCAATCTTGAATTTTGACATGTTCCCCATCCTGAGCTGATTATCACCCTTGCTCTTTTGATAGGTGTTAAACATCGTCTTATCAATGCATATATGGGTAGTGGCATCGATGTCGTACCACCATTCCTTAGGGTTTTCCTCAGCCATGTTAGCTTCCGTGACCACCGCGCACATGTCAGCTTCGGTCAGGTTTGCTTGAGCGTCTTTTGCCTTTCTACGATATTCGGAAGCCAAATGCCCCTTCTTGTTGCAGTAGGTACACTTCCCTCCGAATTTCTTCGGGAATGTATGCTTCTTGAAGGTTGTGGATGACAAAGGATCTTGTTTGGCACAGGTTTGTTAGGAACAAACTTGCATTTTCCCTTCCTCTTGTACTCTGTTAGATTAGCATCATGAGTGATATCCGTGATGGATTTTCGCTTGAGCGACTCATTTTGCAGCCTAGATATCAAGTTTGACAAAGTCAAAGCCTTTTGCTTGTGATCGAGATAGTTCTTGAAGTCCACCCAATTAGGAGGTAACTTCTCGATGAAACAATTCACTATGAAGGCATTCCTTCATCGACTATCTCTTGGATGATCATTTGAAGCTCATGAACTTGCTCCATGATGGGTTTTGAATCCATCATTTTGTAGTTCGGGAATTTCGCAGCAGCGAACTTTCCAGAGCCCACATTGAAAGACTTGTACTTCATATCCAGAGCATTCCAGAGAGCCTTGGAGGTTGAAAACTCAGTGTACACGTTGTACAGCTGGTCAACCAGGCGGTTCTGGATATATCCTTGGCACAAGTAGTCTCCATGGTTCCATGCCTCGACACTAGCCAGAGCTCGGGGATCAGTATTGTCCGAAGGCAAAACAGGTTTGCTTTCCGTGAGACACTTTTCCAATTTCAGTGTGGTTAGAAAGAAATGTATCTTTTTCTGCCACGACTTGAAGTTGGTCCCATCGAACTTAACTGGAGTGATAGCAGCGAGGGAAGGTACATCGGAGGTTTGCAGTGGAAGACCATCCCCGATTTGGGGCGTCAACGCACTAGATCCGTTGCCCGAGAGAACGTTGTCATCACCGATGGTCATGATCTGTATCAGAAGATAAACAGAATCAGTATCGATAAGTGAAAGTGATAGCTTTATAAAGCGTTTTTAATCACTATATAATTATGTGGACTTTAACCAGAAGGGATTTCCCATAAAAATTTCAAGTAATGTTTCTCGAAACTCGCCCAAAAGCCTTCATGGAAATCGTTTATGAATTTGATAGATTAATAAAAATTTCAGATTAAAATGAAACCTTCCGCAAAATCATTATAAAACGTTTGCAGAACTGTTTCAGAGATAAATAATAAAAAAAATTAAAAAAACGTTTTTGAAATCGTTTAGTAAACAAATCGTAATTCTCAATCCGATTCAATCGATAAGCAGGAAGCGGATTCAAAACATGTTGACTTTCGTGTTGACATTGACCAAAAAGAATATGATCATCTTAGTGCCCCTAAGTGCCAAATCACGAGCCCACGAGCCTCGAGCCACATGCCACATGCCGAGCGAGCGGCGACGGCGTGCGAGTGTGGTTTGGCCATCTCTCTTTCTAGGTGCACACTTTTGAGCATAGAAGTTTGTGTCCTCTCTTATATATCGCATGATTTTTAATCATCTAAGCGATGTGGGACAAATGTTAAAAACACACTTAACCTTATGAGTTAAATTGTGGTTTATCATTGGTCCATTTCTCATTCACATTTTACCAATTAATCTTTTTAATTATTTGGCCCATGAAGCCTTAATTAAATTTGATTAAATTGGTCCAACAGTTGTATCATGGGATTCGGAATGCCACACAACCGTCACACTACAAGACGTTTTCAAAATTAAAGAAAAAGTGTCTCGCCTCTGCAAATCCAAATCAATTATTTTCTTAATTCTTGTATCAGTAATTGTTGTTTATCAATTTATTTATGTATTTCACTTTACAAATATCAGTTTGCTCATATTGTAATAATTTGAGTTCCTCCAAAAAAATCTTTTTTCAAAAAAAATTTGCAACCAAATGAATTATCGGGGTTGATTATACAATAGGAATGACGAGTAAAAATCTTAAAAATGGAAGGGAAAAAAGGTAGTTAATGATTATTTTTCAGAAATGGAGAGAGACAGTACTTGACAATAAATTAGATTACAAATTTCAATTGAAAAAATAGTTACAAAGTGATATTAATGTTTTTTTCCTATTTGGAGTGGCAACTGGCAACTTTCGTTCATTCAATGTTTTTCTAAAAACGTTAATTTAATGCCAATCTATACTATTGATTATTAAATGACTTAGGGACGTTATTAATCCTTTTCCAGACCTTTTTACTGAAAATTTACCAAACCTGTTTCGTCATATAAATGATAGTCAGAGAAATTATATGACAAGTCCTAGTTCACACCTGCGTATGAGCCATACTTTTATCTTTCGATTAAACCAACAAATTATGGACGAAAAAACACAATTGATAAATCCGGATACCGTGAGGTATTTTGGATCTATCAAATAAAATCTAAAACCTAAGACAAAAAAATCGGAAAGTAAAAAGAGTTAAGCATTTATGTGTATTGTATTAATTATTCGATTATTGAGGTCATGTTTCATCCCACGTTTCATCCCACTGAAATCAATAGATGAAAATGGCTAAGTACAAACATATGCCTAGTCGAACCATCGGGCAGGACGACGAGTCGTACCTCCGGATAGTCAAGGCGACGAGCCATGCCCATGGCTAGGCAAGACGACGAGCCATGCCCACGGCTAGGCAAGGTCAACGAGCCGTACCCTCGGCTAGACAAGATGACGAGCCATGCCTACGGCTAGGCAAGGCGACGAGCCGTACCTTTGGATAGTCAAGGCGACAATCCATGCCCACGGCTAGGCAAGATGACGAGCCATGCCCACGGCTACGCAAGGTCGATGAGCCGTACCCTCGGCTAGGCAAGACGACGAGCCGAACCCTCGGCTAGACAAAGTCGACGAGTCGTACCTTCGGCTAGGAAGGGTCGATGAGCCGTACCCTCGGCTAGGCAAGACGACGAGCCGTAATCTCGGCTAGGCAAAGTCGATGAACCGTACCTTCGGCTAGGCAAAGTCGACGAGTCGTACCCTCGGCTAGGCAAGACGACAAGCCATGCCCACCGCTAGGCAAGGTCAACGAGCCATACCTCGGCTAGGTAAGACGACGAGCCGTATTCTCGGCTAAGCATAGTCAACGAGCCGTACCTTCAGCTAGGAAAGGTCAACGGGCCGTACCCTCGGCTCGGCAAGATGATGAGACGTACCCTCAGCTAGGCAAAGTCGATGAGCCGTACCTTGGGCTAGGCAAAGTCGACGAGCTGTACCCTCGGCTAGGCAAGACGATGAGCCGTATCCTCAGTTAGGCAAAGTCGACGAGCCGAGTCATAGGAGGCATAAGGGTGCCGAGCCCAATACCTTTATGGGCCGAAGCGACGAACCAAAAAACAGGAAGGTCACGATGTTCAACCGACTTAAAAGAATCCGAAGAAAAAGGAAGGATGAACATGAAGAAAGGAAAGTTGCGAAGAATTAGAAAGTTTTCCTTATCGTTTTAGGGTTCGTCCTAACCAACCCATATTTGTATAAATAAGCATGTATCTCTCCCAAAAGGGGATCCGCAACTTTTTACTTAGCGAAAATACTTAGATTTTCTCTTTAACAACCTATGTATTCGAAGCTCTTAAGCATTTTAATAAAAACCATCTTTGGATCTCTGTTCTGGTTGTTCTGTTCATAGATTTTTTTGAATCCCTAAATTTTATTAACCAAATTTAGTTGTGCGAGTTTTGACTTCCACAATTTGGTGCCATCTGTGGGGAGGCTCAAACTTTCTGACTCTTAAGAACCACCGAACACAAGATCCAAAGAGATGACTACCGACGGAGAAAGGAGCGGCGGAGATGCAAGCAACACTAGCACCAACCTGCCCGGAGCAAGGACAAGTACTGAAGATCTCCCGCTGACTAACACGGAAGTTGTTTCCGCGTCCCTCACCAAAGTGAAGAACATGCTGGATGCATTATTCAAGAAGGCGGAGGAGCAAGACAAGATGAATAGCTCGATGACGGAGAGTCTGAAGATGCTGATGACAGAGATCCGAGCCCAAAACCCGCGCACCGGAAGCTTGGGCTCGACGATGAACCCGACCGAAAGGGCCGCGAGGAGACTCAACCTCAACCCGACGACCCTCGACTTTTCAACACCTCGTGGGGGCCAAGAACACTAGGAGGATTGCCGTCACTGCACCGACCTGACGAGAAGCCTACCATGGCAACCAAAATGAACATGACGAACCCAATCTGATCAATCCTAGGAGCACAAGCAAGAGGCAACAGACGTAATCAGCAGATCGGCGATGGGTCGACCTCAGAAGTCATCCTTGACGAAGAGGATCACGAAGAAGGAGAACGCAACACGGAGCATCTGACCGACAGAGAACTCGCCTAGGCGACAACAAAAACTCGAGCTGGTGGAAGCAACGACGACCCAGAGTAAGCTAGGAACCTATCCGAAGAGGAGGAAAACCTCCTCTGGTCCAGCACGCGCAATATGGTGACGATCCAAGAATGACGAGCCGAGTACAGAGAGAAAAACTAGACAAAATCCGAGCCTCCTTGGATCTGGCAAAAGCTGAGGTTATAGCCGTCTGCTCGCAGGTGCATAAGGCGACCAGTAAGGCACCAAAAATCGATCGCGTATTGGAAGAAGCACACCACGCTCCGTTTACGGCTCGGATTACTAGGGCAAGGGTCTCTGACCCAGGGAAGATCAAAGTTCCAATCTACGAAGGAACAACCGATCTAAAGGAGCATATAACAGCGTTCATCATAGCAATGGGCCGAGCCAACTTCAAAGAGAAAGAGAAAGATGCTGGTTTCTGCCTCCTGTTTGTAGAGCATCTCAAAGGAGCCGCCCTCCAATGGTTTTCCAGGCTTGAGCGAAATTTCATCGATGATTTTCAGCAACTATCCGCCGCTTTTTTAAAGCATCTGCATCTTTTTGCCCGTTTGATCTATTCTTCCAGCTTCCTTGCATCCAACCCACTCCAAGGTCTCCAAATACACCTAAAAATGGACTCAAGAACTATACAAATACATGAAATGCAATCTAAGACTCTAAAATGCATGACAAGAAGAAACAAGATGCAAATGCATGAAAATTATTAATCTATGGTCAAAAAAGAGATCAAAACTATCCTAAACAAGTGTTAAAATCATGCAAAATACAAAATTATCAACTTCTCCGGACTTGCCTTTTACTTGCTCTCAAGCAAACAAAACATAAGCAACAAGAAAGATGTTTGAAAGGGAGAACTCAAGACCAAAAAGTTTAACAAAGCATTCAACATCATACCTCAAGATAATACATAGTTATCATTATAGTGAATTCCTACTCAATTTTTCTTCTCACATCCATCGCAACTTCAATCTTTTGCCTCTAAACTCAATAGTTTAAGTATCCAATGCCATCATATATACCAATCTTTTAACATTCAATTAGGTATTTAGGTGCGGTCTTGCTTAAGAGCTATTAATCATGTTCAATCAGCTTGGTAAAAAAAAGGCTCATGATGCAAAAGATAGGTCGGTTCAAAACATTTTGGTGACTTATTCTCAAAGAATAGTAATGCAAAATATCAAGCAAAAACAAGAGAGAAATGAAACAATTGATGCATACAAAGAAGTACTTTCATTCTACCCAAATCTTTATATCTTTTGAAACCTCTTTTCCACCCATGATTTCACATACTCTCTTTCTTTTTGAGACAAACCAAATGATTGAGCTAAACCTTATCTTTTCTTTTGTTTTTGGCTAACTCTAGAGGGTTTTTTTTTGTTTTCTAGACTCTTTTCTTACTTTCCTTTTCATCCTCCTTGATTTTCCTTTAAGCACTTTTTTTAGCTTTTGATTTCTAACTTATGGAGGGAACTTAGACATTTTGTTTTAAATACTTAGAATCTTTTCCTTTCTTATACTTAACATTTCCCTAGAGTAGCTCTTTCACTTTTCTTTTCTTTTCTTTTTCTTTTGTTTTCTTTTTTATTTCTCTAACTCAACCATTTGTCTCTTTCTTTTGATCTCTCAAGTCACTCACCAAACCCAACCAACAATGAAACAACATCAACACCCTCCTAATTTGCTAGTCTTAAAGCTCAAGAGACTAGCCTAATGGAAGACTATCCTTGTCGTTCCCATCTTTCAAGATTTTGCATGTGTATGCATTTTCACGAAAAAGACCTCACTCAAGCAAATAACAAGGGGTTTAAATGAAAGGTTTGGATTAAGGTTGGGAAACCATTTAATAATAAGAATGGCCATTTGAGTTAACAAAGAGTGGTAAAAGTGGATAAGAAAACCCAAATGTATATTTGAAAACCATGAACATGCATTTCAAGATCCTAAGCAAGAATTTAAACTCCAATTTAAGTAAAATAAAGTAGAATTGGCTTCAAATTTAGCACACTTCAACAAAACCAAGAGTTTCGAGCAAAGATATCAAGATGCAAAGAAGAGAGCTTTTCTACAATTCACCTAAGTAAGAAAATGCAATATCAAGAGATTTACATTGAATGTTAAGTCAAAAACCTTTACAAGGAACCTTTATCATTGTTCTCATATGTACAATGCCAATGCAACCTAGAATGAGCATTCAAGTGAATGAAATGCAACTAAATGAGAAAAAAATATTTTGTGTTTTTGAAAATTTTCAAATTTTCAAGATTTTTGAGGTTTTATCATGTACAATTCAATGAGACTCAAAGATGCAAAAGGAAAACAAAACAAACTCAAATGAACATTAGTAATCATCCTCCCCTCCGGACTTACTTCTCACCGTCTCGGTGAGAAAGCAAAACCGAAGAGAAGAATAAAAAATACAAGAAAACAAACATGAAAAACCAAAAATCTAATGGTATGTACAAGAGGTTTGTGTGGTACCTTGGAGAGCTAGTAGTGTGGTGGCTAGTGGAGAGAGTGCTTAGAAGGCTTATGGTCCTCTTTATTAATTGCTTGTTTTCTGTCACTAGCTTGGCAATGATAGGTTTGGGAGAGTTTCCAAGGGCGCGTTTAACGTCGCTAGCTTGACGGTGTCTCTACAACTCAAAGACACAAAAACAAAACCAAAACAAGTCAAAGTAAAAATAAATGAAAGTTATATACAAAGGATACCATGGGAATGCCTCCTAAGCGCGCTTGTTTTACATCTCTAGCTTGACGTGTTTCTAGGGCAATTAGGCGGTGGTAAAGTGAGAACCGTATTCAAAGGAAGGTCCCCAATCGGTAAGTTTAACCCCAAAAACGTTAGCCATGTTTCCCATGATCGTTTCCCATTCTTCTTTTTTTAACCACGGGGGTATCATCACCCATGCTTTTAAAAATGGCTTAGAACCACCCTTACAACGGACTTTGCACTCAAGTGCACCATCAACAAGCTTTAAAGGATGAAAGGAGAGGGTCGAGGGTGGGTTTGGTTCATGATGCACAAGATTGTCCTTCTTTAGCCTTCTCCTTATCGCTTTAGGTGATTTCAACATGGGAACCGTCATCCTTGGCTCCTTATCATTCTCAATCACCATTGGATCTTTCAAGCTCTTTGCATTCAAAGCATTTTTCTTATGCTCCCCCAATTCCTTAAAATCCTCCTTGTTGCATATCTCTTCATTAGTGATTGTACCACAATGGATGGTTATGGAAGGTTTGATGGGATAGAAGACTTTATCATTGATATGTTGGAGAACCACTCTCTTGTTCACAAAGTCAATGTTGGCTCCCGCGGTGTTGAGGAAAGGCGTTCCTAGGATAAGGGGTAGCCTCCGGGGTTGCACCATTTCCACAACCGTGAAGTCTGTTGGGACTAAACAATTCCCAATCTTAAGAGGGTAGTCCTCAATAAAACCAAGTGCGCACTTTGAAGATGAATCAGCTAACATAAGAGAGGATGAGTTGCCCTTCATGTTTTGGATTCCTAATTCCTTCACCATCTCAAAGAAAATAACATTCACGCTTGCACCGGAGTCACACAAAGCTTTTTCTAGTTCCAAACCACCTAGAGAGCAAGGTATCATGAACTTTCCCGGGTTCTTCATCTTTGGAATTGATTGGGGTTCAAGTGGAGGTTTTCTTGATCATTCAAAGACTTGCATCACTTTCACAACCTTCGCTTGGTTGGCCAAGATATCCTTAATGAACTTCCGTTGGATAGGAACTTGAGTTAAGTTATCATTCATTGGCAAAGATATCCCTATTTGACTCAAGTCTTTCTTGAATTTATAGAATACCTTCTTTTCTTCCTTTGTGTAGACTCGTCTTGGAAATGGGAGTTTGGATTCGTAGGGAGAGGGTTCAACATTAAGGGTTTCTTCCCTTTCCAACTTCTTGGCTTCTTTCTCATCATTTTGACATCCTTCTCAAGGAATTCATCACTCTTCATCATTAGGAGAAACGAGAAACTTGGTAAACTTCTCTAAAATCTCATTCTCTTCCAACCGTTCTTTATCATTGAGCCTTTGGTGATTCCTTACTCTATTCTCAGAACCCATAAATATGACATTGCAATATTCCTTTGGGTTTGCCTTGGGTTTTCCGGGAAGTGTACCCGTTGGCCTTTGAGAAGTAGAAGCTACTTGGGAAATTTGATTATCCAATGACTTGACATGAGAAGATAAGTGTTCAAACTTAGCTTGTAGGTCATTGTATCCTCCATCCATTTTTCTTTGCATTTCCGACATCTTCTTGGTCACTTCCATTTGACCTTTGGCTTGTCCTTCTATCAATTGTTGGAGCATATCCTACATGTCAAAATCAAGTGGAGCTTGTGTAGACGGACCCACTTGTGGTTGAAAATTGTTGTTACGCGGTTGGTATCCTTGTTGAAAGTTTTGGCACAAATGGTGCTCTTGGTTGGAACCCTTGTGCTTGACCTTGTTGAAGTGGGATGAAAGGTCTAGGTTGGAAGGCTTATCCTTGAGGTCTTGGTTGTTGTGGGTACACTTGATCTTGTGGATTTTCCACATTCGTGCTCCGGTAAGAGAGGTTGGGATGATTCTTGAAGTTTTGATTGAAAGACTTGTATTGGTACCCTCCTTGATTTCCCAAGTAGTTTACATCTTCTTGTGTTTCTTCTACCCCCCCCCCCCCTTCAAAACCAATCTCTTGATAGAATTGTTGATACCCATCAAACTCACCAACATAATTCACCGACTTTTGACTAGCTTGCAAAGCTTTACTCATCTTGTCCAACTTCTCATTGAGCTCTTTGAACCTTTGATCATCACCATTAGAACCCTTGAGTATCCTATCATAATCGCCACCATAACAACCATCACTTTGAGCCAAATTCTCTACCAATTGCTTGAAGATATTGATGTCATTCCTAAACTTAGCGGTCTTTTGCTTCGGGAAAAACTTGTTGAGAAATTCCTTCTTGCATTGATCCCAAGTAGTTACAAGTTCGGATGACACATTCCGCTCCCATTGGGAGGACTTGTTTGCCACAGAAAATGGGAATAATATCATCCTTATGGTATCTTTTTACACTCCATTCATCTTCAAAGTCCTACAAAGCCTCTCAAAGCGATCAAGATGATCTAGAGGATCTTCGCTTGCATGCCCATTGAATGTAGAGTTTTGAACCAAAGTAATCATACTCGACTTTATCTCAAAGTTGTTGTTTGGTATGGGTAGAGGTTGAATGCCAAGGAGTACCCCTCTTGTGTTAGGCTCATCAAAAGCCCCAATTGGCCTAAGCTCCGGTTGTGCTTGTAGTGGCATTCCATGGTGCAAAACAACACCGTGAACTCCTTGTTCTCTATGGGGTCCATCCCCTTGTGGTTGAAAGTTTTCTTGAGGGTTTTCCATTCCCAATCTCCTCAAGTGTTCTTCCGTTTTCCTAGCTCTTCTTTCTTGAGCTTCTCTTTCCTTTGCTTGACGCTTGTTTTCTCTTTCAAATCTTCCAAGTTCCAAAACACAATCAAGAATCTCTCTTTGTTTACTTCTTCGGTTCATGCACCTTGAAAAGCAAAGAGGCAAAGCAAATGAAAGATGATAAGCAAATGAAAGATGATTAGTGACCAAATTGAAAAAGAAACCTTAGTCTCAAATAGAATCCTAAACTTAATGGCTAATTGCACAATCGCCCCGGCAACGGCACCAAAAAATTGATACGATCGAGTTTTAAACCCGATAAAATCGCAAGTGCACGGTTTAGTCACTTGTAGTTCTAGTTGGGTGTCGAATCCACTAAGGAGATTGAATTAACTCACTAAACTTGTAAGAATCTACTTAAGCTAAAGGAAAAGATATTTGTTTAGTTTTTTGTTTTCAAACTACTAATTGCATAAATGAAACTAACAAAAGCATAAACAAAGCAAGAGAATAACAAATAACTAAAGCAATCAAAGACTACAATAAACGATTAACAATAAAATGGATTAACTTTCAAATGGGAAAAACAATGAGTCTTGAGACTAGCAATGGATGGAAGGGAGTATGATGACTAATCAATGATGAAAAATACTAATTAAGACCAATCCTAGAACATGGATCACATAAATTTGACTAATCCACTTTCGTGGCACTAATCACTTCACTAATTACTCCATTTAGCTAAGCTTTTATTTGCAAATTTGGTAATTAATAAGCATTAACAAATAAGTCAACTAAGTTCACTAATCACCCTAACATCAATTTTCATTGGTTAAGGAATAAAAGCCAAGTTAATTTTGGTTCAAGCATTTCATCAAACACCTTTCCGGCGATAATCTACTTAGGCTTTAGATTTGATTGATCATGTCAAATACTAGCATTAAGTACAAACTAACTTGAGAAAACAGATAATCTAAGTCTAATCATCATTAATCATCCTCTAAACTCCGCTAATATACTAGACCCAAGCCTCAAAGATGAAACTACTCACACATGACTAAAGAAACAACCAAAAGAGAATATAAGACAAGCATAATGTAAATAAGAGATTAAGAAAAGAGATTAAGATAAAAGTTTGAAAATCATAAATAAATATTCTCAAATCCAAGTACCATAAACATAGAAATATGTTTTTGATCTAAAGAGGCAAAGAGACAAAGAGAATATTCAATTTTAGGTTATTTTTAGCCCAAAAACATATTTATACGTCCATAAAAAAGTACCCGGGTCGACCCAAGACAAACCGGGTCGGACCTGAAAAACTGAGGCAGAATACGAAATCTGGTTTCTGGCATCAGTCTGTTTTGCCTGATAATGAGTGACCGATGCCAGTTTCCAGCGAATTTCAGCAGATGAGGATTCTGGGTTTTGAAATATGGTTTCTGGCATCGGTCTGTTTTGCCTGATAATGAGTGACCGATGCCAGTTTCCAGCAAAATGTGTCTTCACTAAATTACCCATAACTTTTGAACCACAACTCAGAATTAGTTGAATCTAACGCCCACGTGAAGCTAACTCAATTTTCTATCTCTCCACCAAATTTCAGATTAAACTGGGGACGGAAATGCCTTCAAAAGGCATGATATTTAAGCCACTTTGGACTGCATCTGCATCTTTTTGCCCGTTTGATCCATTCTTCCAGCTTCCTTGCATCCAACCCACTCCAAGGTCTCTAAATACACCTAAAATGGATTCAAGAACTATACAAATGCATGAAATGCAATCTAAGACTCTAAAATGCATGACAAGAAGAAACAAGACGCAAATGCATGAAAATTATTAATCTATGGTCAAAAGAGAGATCAAAACTATCATAAACAAGTGTTAAAATCATGCAAAGTACACAATTATCACTGGTCATGGGAAAGTTCTGTGGAACACTTATACGAGAAACTCCAACACTTATGACGAGAAGGCTTACTGCGAATACCATCGTTACTACGGACAATCAACCACGAATTGTCGGAGTCTTGGCGTAAAACTCGCGGTGAAACTAATGGCGGAAGAGCTGGGCGACACTATAAGCCTTAAAGATTTTGAATGAGAAGACAAATTATACCAGCGCGATCAGACCATCCGAACTGGAGACACGGCTAAGAGAGGGAGGCAAACCGATGAGGCAGCACATCAGGATTCACGAAGAAGAATTAACATGATAATGGCTGGATCCCAATACTGCATGCATACGGTGTCCACAAACAAGGCTTTCCAGCGCAAGGCGGGTGTTAGCACCAACTGATCGGCGCCCACCAATTTGCCAAATGACGTGATTTCATTTGAGCAAAATGAAACAGTTGGCATTGACCAGCCTCACAATGATCCTCCCGTTATCGAGTTATAAGTAGGAGACCACGATGTTGCTAGAGTGCTGATAGATACGGAAAGTTCTGTCGCTGTTATTTTTCGAGAAACGTTAAGGCATATGGAGATCAGTTTATCCGAAGTTACAACAACGCGAAACCACTGGCCGAATTTTTGGAAAAAACAACGATGACCCTTGCAACGATCAGACTACCCGCCCGAGCCGAATGAGTAACAAAGATCGTAGAATTTTTGGTGGTAGACCATCCCATCAACATACCACTTGTGCATAAAGTTCCTGACGCCGAACGGAATCAAAATCATTCGTGGAAATCAGAAGGAGTCCCGAATTTGTGTTATGGCCGAGCATAAGCTCAGGAACCCCATAGCAGAACTTAACACGAAGACGAAGCAGAAGAAAGCCAAGGTGAATCGAGAACCTGAGAACGAACTAGCCAAATTCAATTCGCTCAGGAGTGTACGAGCTCGCTAACATGGTCGGTATTTCAGAACCAAGATCTTGGAACGCAATGCACTTGAAGAAATACTATCACTGAGATACTTCACATGAACTACGGGGTAACTTGATCTCCGAAAGGGGTACGTAGGCAACCTATCTTCAGATGGGTTCAGCTGCCCCCTCCTTAAAACGGGGAGGGGGGGAAGTGGGTATATATACTCGTATACTCCCATCTTTGTAAACATACTTCTGCACAGACTTTAAGTCTAATCAAAGTAGTTATTTTTTGACGCATTCATACCAAACACCAAGTCTTGTTAAAACATACACTATGATCATTCTCGTTGTTGCTGGCCACAACAACGAACTACCACATCTTTTACGGAACTAAACCATTACATCCTTTATGGATATAAGCGCGCTATATAAGTACTTAATGTCTACTGTTGGAGCGAGTATGTTAGTGGAAAGCATGCACGTAAACCAAAGTACACATCTAAGCCCAACACCAATCGCTAGTCGCAATATCTCAAAAACATAGCGCTAAACGTATATCGTTAGTGTGAGATACCTAAATATGTTTCGTCTAAACCCAACAACCGATCGCTGGTCACAACATCTCGAAAACATAGCATTAGACGTATATCGTTAGTGTGAGATACCTAAACATATTTTGTCTAAACCCAGCAACCGCACGCTAGTCGCAACATCTAAAAAATAGTGCTAGACGTATATCGTCTAGTGTGAGATATCTAAATATGTTTGATCTAAATCCAGCAACCGCACGTTGGTCGCAACATCTCAAAAACATAGAGATAGACGTACATCGTCTAATATGAGATATCTAAATATGTTTGATCTAAACCCAGCATTCACATATTTCTCAACACGCTGGTCTTTAACATCCTCATATTTACTATCGGAGCGGGTACGTAGGTGGAAATATACACGTAAACCGAAGTAAGTATTCAAAACCCAACAATCATACGTTTCTTAACACGTTGGTCTTCAACATCTCAAAAACATAATACTAAACGTATATCGTTTAGTATGAGATACTTAAACATGTTTCATCAAAACGGGCATGTCAAAACCCAACAATCACTCGCTCCTTAGCACGCTTGTCTTTAACATCTTAAAACCCAGTATACATCGCTTCATAGCACACTGGTACTTAAACACTTGGCGCAGAAATGCGAGTTACCTTAACACGCTTCGGCTAACTAACCTACAGCTCGCTACGACTATGAGTTTAAAGCGGGAGCATCAAGTACAACATCCGGGTCGCAACGACGTGGATACTCTTTTCAAATTTTTGCAAGGTGTCCTTGGAACTTGGACCTTGAACATTCTCACGAAGCAACAAGATACTTTTGGCTCCTCACATTTTCATCAACACAGCATCTCGTCACGCTTTCCTCGGCAAAATGCCTCGTCACGCCCAAACATGACGACTCGCAAATCTGGGCCACAAAACAGCTCGACAGATTCATCGACGACGACAATTTTCAGCTCGGCGAATTGATAAAACGGCTCGGCAACATCGTCAGTAGAACGGCTCGGCAACCTGACATGATAAACGGCTCGACAACATTATCAAAAGAGATGGTTCAGAATTTTCACATAATGGATCGGCATGTTGATTTCGGCGACAGCTACTTTATATAATATGATAGTCGGTTTTACTAAAACTTAATCAAGAAATAGGAATATTTTCTATTTTTCAAAGAATTTTCTTATTGATCGTTATCGTTTCTTTTTTTCGGGATCTCCAAATCAGCTGATCATTATAGGTTTGGGCCGAATTTACAAGCATGTCTGCCGTTATGGGCCGAACTCATCAAAAAAAGTTTCTCAGTCCATCTCTTTCCAGTCCGTCCGTCTCCTCATGTCGAATTCCAATAAGCTTCCGGATTAATTCAAATTCGGATCGGATCTTTAAGATGGATAATCAACCCGACTCCATCATAATAAATTATATGAATCTTCTCAGCGTAGGTAACTAGGTTTAGGGATAATATAATTAAACAAATTTATATTTTTGTAGCAAACTCAAATCGGAACCGTTTAACTTCTCCACCATAAAATTGACTTCGTATAAATAAATCTGACGTTGGTTTTGTCCAGAAAAAAATGTAATATTCGTATATGCTTAAGATATACTAGTATTTATTTTTAGGTATATTATCCACTATATAACGTATCCAATATTTGTATCCGAATATATCATTGAGGTATGAAATATTGTTTCTTCTCGTTTTGTAAAAATATTTAATCGTGATAATGCTAGATATATTATCATCATTGATTAATCATGATTCATGCAAAAAACATCGCATTCTATCATTGATTCATGCACATTATCTGTTGACTACTTATTGGTCCTACTCCACCTATACTCTCTATATATAATTAATTATATATATTAATATACACCCAACTTAAAACGTAATTGTCAGTGGCTACGCAAAATGGTCCTGAACCTACATTTCATCTTCGATCTTAAATACCCAATTGCACCACAACAATTAAGGAGACAAAGAAACATAAATTACAATTTCAGAACAAAAATATTTTTTTTTTAATTCAATTATATGATAATATTAATGTTCTACGCCCTACAAGTTGCTTCTGGCTAATATACTTTTCAGTATAAAAAAGGAACATTTCGATAATGCACTTTTTCCTTGTAGTAAGAATACCATCAATCAAATCATTTTTTATCTTGGTTTCAATGATAATAGCGGACATCGTGGGTTAATCTGCTGACCGACTAGACCATTTTACTTTTGAAATGATAATAATTTGTTACATATCATATTTTATATATATGGAATATGTCTGTTGCGTATAACACATTTTTTATTTTGTTATTTTTTTTTTTGCAAATTAAAATTTGTGGATATATAAATAGTGAATGAAAAACGGTTTTGTCCGTAAAAGGATTATGCTGTCATATCAACTATTACTATTCACACTTTTTAAAAATTGACATAGGAAATAATGATTGATGGAAATAATTATTAAAGTTTTCCAATAAAATGTACTTATATAAAAACCTAATTTGCTTAAGTTACGTGATAATCATGTTTCTGGATATTAGACATCCAATCAGAGTAAACTTAACATTTATGGTTTGACCATGGTTGTTTTGATTAATCTGAAATTTTAGTTTGTTGTAATTAAATTGTATGGAATCAGAAGCGAAATGAATGCGATGACGACTTTTTAAAAAAAAATTGAAAAAGTGGATGTGTTAGGTTTTGATTGGTTTAAACGCAGCAGATACGCATGCGGCTGCTGGAGTTTGCAAAAGTGGATGATAGCGGTTTCTAGTGTTATTGGATAATTTATACAATTGGTAAAGCGGCTGGAAACATGTGCATTTGTGAGATATTTATGACTGGTTTACAGCAAGTGCGATAGCGGATTTACATAAAAAAATACCAAAATACACATAATATATAATTTATATAAAAATCAAAAATATATTATTATAAAAAATAAAATTATATATTTTAAATAAATCATATAATAATCAAATAATTTTTTTTAAAGATGTTTGGAACATTTTTATAATTACAAATTAAAATTAAAATTGAAATAAAAAATTTATTATTATAAAAATTAAAATTGTATATTTTAAATAAATCATAGAATAATTAAATAATATTTTTTAAAGAGGTTTGGAACATTTTTACAATACTTTTTTTTTATAATTACAAGTTTATTTGAGTTTGATTAAAATATATATCAAGTGTACATCATTTTATATGATAAGATTCGATATAAAAAGTAAATTTTTTAAAATATTTTTTTTGTAAATTTTAGTTTATTATTTAAAATAATATATATTTTTTAAAATATTTTTTCAACCGCCTGCAAACGCAAACGCTCGTGGAAAGAAGTTTTTGATTTAGAGCGGTTCTATGCGATATAAAGCGGTACAGAACAGTATGAAGCGGTTTCTGTGATTGTTGTCAAACGCTACCAAACGCAAACATAACGTTTGCTGGTGATAGCGGATGAACTAATCAACCCCTTAGAAACGACTTCTTCTCAATGATGGACATTCTACAGGCATTTCTAGAGTCAGATTCATGTGCAGTGGAGTCTTTATCTTATTTGATTTACACATATAATATATATATATATATATATGATTAAATATTATATAAATTTTACATAATATAACTGAATATAATTCAAAATCATATGATTCAAAATCAAAATTTAAATCACGATCTTTATTCTCATTTTTTTTCAATTCCATAAAAATACCACTTCAAGCTCTATGTTGTCGAAATAAAGATCATCAAACTTAAGTTTTCCGAAATAATTTCATACAGTTAATCAAATTAATCATGTTTAATATCTCACATGATTAAAATAATCGTTCTAAACAACATTATTATAGATAAAAGACAAAAGTTAGTGTGCACAAATATGTTAAACTACTATATTAATTTTCGTTTTTTATATAAAATTAGAAATATATCAAAATAACTCTATCCTTCATATTATTATTTTTTTATGATAAAGCCCTTCATATTTATTTACGACATCGTACTTCTAAAACAAACACAAACTTCCAAACATAAAAACACAATCTTCAAAACGGAAGTGCAAGGTTCTAATACGTTTTTAAAGTGTTTTTTGAAATGTCACGAAAATAAATTTCCGATTTCAAAACGGAAAACAGATCTCCAATAAACTTTACATGTTACCTAAATTAAAATATGTCTCGAGATAAAGACATATTTCCATTTTGAAAATTAGGCTATCCAAAAACTAAATTTAGAGTTTTTTTTTTAATTTAGGTTGTGTTTCATCACTCGGTGAATTGTTCTGAATCTTAAGTATTAAAAACCATACAAGATATTAAATTGTTCGATTATAGAAAGACAAAAATTAAGATTTTGATCGCAATCACATTTAAAGGTGCAAAGATTTATTTGCGATACCAAAAAACTAGGTGACATGGTTATATGAAGCTGTGCTTAAGAAGTTGTCTACGTAGCGCTATGCATTGCTCGCCCATTTCTTCAATGAAACCACTTGGTCCAACCCTTTTTATTGACACGAGCCGAAATATACCATTTTCATAATAAATAACAATCAATGAAACTAATAAATACTAATAATATCGATAGTGGACTGGACACCTTCCACACCAATTGACTGTTCATATTAGATTGATCTTTCAATATATATATATATATATATTTTTTTTTTTTTTTAATTGAGGTGTTGTATCTAATTTCTTCCGTTCAATTTTTCCCTTTTCTTTTTGTAAAGTTCATTTTCTCTATAATAATTTCTTTTGGGTTTACCAAGAAAATAATATATACACTGACCGGTCAAAGTTTCACACAACACAACAATTATCTAGAAACATTATAAAGTCTATGATCAACATCTCAAAAATATATGTACAAAAAAGAAAAAGTTTTTCTCGTAGAAATAATTTACTTTTAAAATGCGGTATTATCAATAGATCGAAAGTCTAAAATTTTCGTGATTTATCCCAAAAAAAGTTTTATGTTAAACAGGAAAGCACTTTTAACGTCGATATATAGTAAAACTCAACTACAAGTACAACTGAAAATCACGAAATTAATTTTGAGTCTCCAACAAAGAAAAACTTATTTAAATAAATATAAATAAGCCATATAAAAGAAGAAACATAAATTAGAAAAAGTCACCATTCTTTCTGATATCAGCTAAAAAGAGAGTTAGTCGTCACCTTACTTGCCAGTCGTTAGGGGAGCGATTTATTTTCTTGAAAATTATACAAAGAAAGTTATACTTTTTTTTTGTCAACGCAAAGAAAGTTAATACTAAAAAGCAAAATAATGAAAATAAAAAAAAACGAAGAAGATAGAAAGATAGAACGGTGATCGAGAAAATACAAAACACGATGACGGTGGTGGTTCTTATATTTACACTAACACTATTAACAAAGTCCATTTTCATCTTCATAATTATATAAGCTATATATCTGATGTTTTTTCATGAGGAATTATGGTGGCTAACAATTTTTCTGATTCCCCCACTTGCCAAAATGGACTTTTTTATGTAGTTTTTTTTCTAATAATAAAATGGTGATTCAGATTTTTATTACCCGACTAATTCTCCAGAATGAGTGTAACTTTCGAGTAGTCACTCATCGAATTTTTTAATTGGTTTAAAATATGGCACCATTTCGATTGGCTAAATGAAAGTGAAAGTGTTTTCAGAGAGAATCGAATTCAGAAAGAAAACGTAAACTAGATAGCGAGAGATCGGATGTTCTTGTGACCTATTATTAGATAGTCTTTTGCTTTACAGTAATTTCACCATCACTGTTGCGATGTTGATAATTTTATACGTTTAAAACATCAATTAAGGTTTAACATTTTGGAGTCAAGGTTTTTATTTTGTTTACTATATCCACTTTAGAAACTCATTTTCCATCCTAGACAAATAAAAAAATGGGATCGAACCCGGCCGATGACGGAGAAACAATCAAAATACTAATACCATTAGTCCACAAATCCTCATCTATTATGGTTTAGACTTTAGTTTTTAGATTTATAGTTCTGGGATTAATGTTTAGATTCACGATTTTACAAGTTTATGAAACTTTAGTGATGAGATTATGTTTTGCATCACCCGAAACATTTGATGAACCATGCTCATCGACAATTATTTTTGGGGAATGCAAAAATATCACTACTCCTTACTTTTTTCTTTCTTCCAAAATACAACTATTTTAGATATCAATTAAACAAATTTACCATCATAATTACTTGATAAAGGTTACAAAAAGTATTTTTATCTTTAAAAAAACTAAAATAAAAAATTGTTTTGTTGATGTAAAAAAAGTCATAGTTTTGATAAACATTTAGGTTAATATTATTTTTGAAAAACCAAAAGTGGTATTTAATAAAATTTCTTATTATTTTTTGCGCACTTGAAAATATACTATGGGAATATGCTCTAGATAACCAAAAATTTGGTCAAAATTGATAAAAATGACGGATGAAAAAATCGTAATTAAAATGATTCATTTATAGTTTTTTTTTTAATATCATGTGCGAAAAATATCATTTATTTACAATTATATCGCCGTATTGATTTTTTACCAATTTTGATCGAAACTTTTGGTTGTCTAACAAATACACTCTACTTTTATAAACTCAAAAGTATTTCCGATAAGAAAACAAAAAAAAATGGACATGCTATAAGATGCTATTTGAACAGAGTAATTTATAATTTTGTGCTCTTTACCTATTGTCCTGTTTAATTTTTAATTGTTTTTGTTCGATCCTTTTCACATTAACTTTAACCAAGGTTTTGTTTGAATATGAAATTTATTGATTAAACAAAAAATTATTTACATATAGCAGAAAAAATAACAGAAATTTAAATAATTTTATCACTAAATTACAAGTCAAATAAAAAAATCGAAAACAGAAATCAGAGGTCGGTAGCATTAGCGAACCAGTGGTGTAACATGTCTCGCAACCACAGTTTGTGTTGATAATCAAGGATAGTGATTTGGTTACGCGTTATCTTGTCTATGAGACGGACAAGAACAATTGTCGAAATAGACACTTTTTCGTATATGTGCGTGTTTTGCTCTCTCCAAAAACTATAGATCATCTTCACTCTATTTATCGATATCAATACATTAGTTTGATTTAATTTCTAACTAAGAAGCACTCATGTCATGTCTCCAAATATAATTAGGTAATAAATAATTTTAAAGTATTGAATATGGTAAGTGTGATCGATCAATTAGATCACACTAAGGATTAATACTCCCTATGCATATCCATGAATCAATCTGAAGAAAAAAGAAACCACATAAATGGCAATAAACCAAACAAATTTTAATTATTTAGTTTTCATGTTACTTATTGTAGATGATTTACGCGATAAAAAGTGTAATTGTTTTTTTAACAGATTTTGAAATTCTGTGTAGAATTTTATCCAACTATAACATAAAAACATAAAATTTTACTAAAAAGTTTTGGAAAATTGTTTTTTTCACCGCATTAACTTTATTTTATTCAAGATTGTAACATGTAATGTTAAAAATACACTAAATGAAACTTTAAGTTGAATTAATATGTGGGGATTCTTTATATTTCTAGATAGATTGTTTTTAACAAATAAAATTATCTTCAGAGGTGACCATAAAACATGAAAAACAGTTACATTGGAATAGCAAGTTCCAAACTTGGCTAAAAATGGTTAGAATTAAAGAAATAACTACCCACATGTCGCTCCATGCTAAATTTAATACTACTTGACAACCTACAAATCTAAGTTATAACTCTGGCCAAAAGTTGGATGGATGAATCATGAGTGTCATAGTAATTAAAGAAAAATATTATAGAAATAAATATCTGAATATCATGAAATAAAAGTATATTTTTCTTCTTAAAAAGTTAATGCAAAGATTTGTAGTAATATAAAATAATAAAATTAAAAAGAAAAACAGATGGAAGTATCCAATTGAAACGTGGACACCTTGTTGGGAATGAATTGTCAATTATTTTACAGCTTACACATTGTTGGAAGTATAATTTAAATGGTTAATTTTTTCTGTAAAATAAAAGATGAAAATAAAAAGAGAAATTTTGAAATTTTATTTCATTACAAAATTAATTAAAAAGTAGTATGAAAAAATCATGACGTAATATATCAAGACGGGTAAACTATACCGGATGAACAATTCAAATTTTTATGATATATATGTTTAATAAATTGTTAGTCGGGATAAAAAATTAATATTTTTAAAGGAGGCAAAAAAATAATTTGGTATTTGTTGCGAACAAATTATATTTATATTTAATTACTTTATCATTTTTTACTTATTCTAATTATTCTACGGGATTAAATTTAGTTTTTTCGCTGCAATCTCCCAGATTCATCCGTTACCATTTAGATTTAAAGTTATTCTGCTATATTTCACAAGAAATCACAAAAATCCAGCCAGATTCCACAATTCAGCCAGAATCAACCGTTACCATTTAGATTTAAAATTATTCTGTCAGATTCCATAAAAAATCAACAAAAATTCAGCCAGATTCCACAATTTCGCCAGAATCAACTGTTACTATTTAGACCCATAATTTTATTTTATAGAAAAAATCAAGTTATATTGTGGATAATTACCAAAAATTAATTGAGTATTTTAATAAAATTTGGTTAAAAAAAAGAGTATATATAATTAGTTTAAAAGTGATAAGTAAAACGCATCGTCTATCTTCTTTCTCAAAAATATCGTCCCCGAACTCGATGGAGGCTTGGAATTTTGGTTCGATGCACGGAGTTCATCATAAAGAGATCGGCTAATAGAGGATCAGACTCTTTTCTGTCTAAACCAAAATCTCAGTAACATTAGATATAAAAACATTTTTGAGAAATTTTGAAAAATGCTATTTTTGAAATGTCACTTTTCAAAAATGCCACTTTTTTTTTAAATACCACTAAAATTATACTATTTATTCAAAATATCATTTATGTTTGAGTTAACTATTTTATGTTAGAATTTAATTTTTAGGATTTATGATTTATTAGGGATAAAAATTCTTTTTAAAATTTATAATTTTAGAGTTTAAGATTTAAAAAGTTTTTAATGACTAATATTTTTAAAAATGGATAATTTATAATAATATTTTTGAAAATTAATACTCTAAAAGTGATATTTTAAAAAATTTTGGTTTGAATAAACTTTACATTCAAAAAAAAAGAAAGTAAAACGCACTTTTACAAAAAGCTATACACGTACTGTTTCTACTTTCTCTGTGCATGATTAACCTAACCTAAAGCAAACGAGATTCCCATTTTTTTAATGCTCATTTAATTTACTCGAAAGTCGAAACTTTGATTTATTTGAGGATGCACGGATTAGATGTTTCTTAATGGCACGTGGACAACAAGACTTCCACATTTCACCCTCGATTGGTTCTCTCAAGTCTATTACCTCTCACCGTTTTATACTTTCTCCATTTTATAATATTCCGTCCGTTTTAAAAGAAAGATTTTTTTAAAACTTTACACATATTAAAAATAATAATTAATGTTCCATTATAAATATATTAATTTTTACAATAAACAATTTTCAAAAACTTTTAATCAATAATATTTTAATAATTTTTTTTGAAATCTACAATCTATTACCATATGATAAAAATACATAAAAAAACGTTAAAAAATCAATCATTTTAAAATAATTTTTGTTTCCAAAACATCAATTATTTAGAAACAGAGGGAGTATAAGATATTTTTGGAGATTTTTTTTGTTTTAAAATATAAAATATTTTTATATTTCTTTGTAACTTTATATTTTATTGGTTATTATCTGACCAATAGTATTATACAGTTTTTTATTTTTTTATGATTAATTAAATAATTTTTATTTTATATATTAAATAATATTTTTTAGAAGAAAAATAATTTTTTAATTTTTATGGTTTTTAGCCAAAATATTTTATATTATAAAATGGAGGGACTATAATTTTTTTTTTCTAGCTTTATTTTGGTAATCCACAGCAAAACAAATTTCCTTCGCATAACTCTTTTTTTAATATGTGGAAAAAACTGCGGATTTTTGTGTGTGTCAAATTAGTAATGTTTTTCTGCAAATATATATATATATATATATTTTTTGTAAATACATCGTTTTTGCATGATTGATATTCAAATGCAAAATGTTACAAAAACATAATTCCAAATATCCAATTTTTTTTTTTTTTTTTAAACTTCAAATATCCAGTGTTTCAATAATGATCGATCATAACATATACATACTGTCTTAAATAACACTAGTAAATTCGTAAATATCTCTCTTTAAAACTTCACTTAAACTTGGATTCAGAAGAAATGACAGCATTTCTTTTTTAAAACGTTTTTATTAGGACTGGACAAAATACCCAAAACCGTGGAACCGCACTGGAATCGATCTGAAATTATTCGAATCGAAACCGAACCAAAACCGATATTTCAAAAATATCCGATGGATCCTATATGCTTTGAACCGAAGAACGAAACCGAACCGCGGATACCCAAAACATAAATTAATCCATAGATATTTTGGTTCTAGGTTGGATATGTTCGGATAGTTTGGGTAAATTTTACAATTTTCTTTGTTATTTTTTTCGGTTAGTTCGGATATTTTTAGGTATTTTCGGATAGTTCGGATAAAAATAACCAATTTAGGTGTATTATTTCAGTTTTTATAGATTTTTTTTTATTTTAGGTATTTTCTGATAGTTTGGGTAAAAACTATCCTGAACCGAACCGAAACGAATGAGAACCGAAATTTTTGGGTAATTATCAGTTTTCATTATTAAGAACCGAACCGATCCGGAACCGAATCGAAATCGAACTGAAATGATTTCGGTAACTATATGGATCCTAAATCCTTCTAGAGCATGTTCGTTTGCTCATCTCGCATTTCCTTCCAAATGGTCCATCCAAGTGTTCCATCTGAATGTTGTTCATTTATAGCACTAAACAAACATCAATTCTCATCTTCATCCAGATGAATCATCTGAATGACCAAACGAACAACTTACCAATGAGGCCCTATCAATTAGTATTACACAGAAGAAATCAATTATCGATGCCCCTACCCGAAAAACCCAAAATCGATCGATTCCTATCCGAAACTGAATATCCGAATACCCAGCTATAGTTTCTACATCAGGTAATATATACATTTATATATTGTGTTGTCTGTATATACACGTATATATCTACTCAACGCCTTTTCTCTTTTTCTCTCTCTCTCTCTCACTATATATAGCCAAGCGTTTTAGTTTTAGTCCACCACATTTTTTCTAGACAGTGAGAGAGAGAGAGAAAAAATATTACACATTATTTTCCACTTGCCCCTCTCTTCTTTTTTTGTTTTCCTTTTGAATTTTCTGTGTAATATTTGTGTATGTTCTTGGTTTCTCCGACTCTTTCCACTTGAACTAAGTTCAACAGGTAAGTAAAATACCACTCCATACCTTAGTAAATTCTCTCTAGAATATACTACAAAAATGTATATATACATGCATATATAGATATAGAGATATATAATGATGAATTATTATTATCTGTTGGAAAAAACCCATTATCAAAAAAAGAAGAAGTTTTTGGGAGTTACGATACACTTAGCTCTCTAAGCGAAGGCGCGTGTGTGAGGGTTGTGCGTTTATAATCGCAAGTCGCGATTACTTAGTATTCTTCTTGATTATCCATTTTTAGACCTGGATGATAAACTTTGATTGAAAAAAAAAAGTTAAAAAGTTAAATGTATAGATGTAAGTAATTAGTTAGAATTCTAATTTTTGTTTTGTTTAGGAAAAATGAGTAGAGGTGGTGGAGAAATGGAAGAGAGATTGTTAAATGCGTCAGAGACAGAACAGAGGAGAGAGAGTCTCTACTTTAGAAAGAAGGTTTGGAATGAAGTAAGGAAGATGTGGAGAATAGCTTTACCATCGACTTTGTTCAGAGTGACGTCGTTTGGATGCATAGTAGTGGCTCAAGCCTTCATTGGCCACTCCAGCGAAACGGGTCTCGCTTCTTATGCTCTCCTTCAAAGCACTTTCATACGATTCATCTATGGTGTTATGGTAATCGCCTTACCATCCATCATCTATTACTTATAGCCTTTATATGTTAAAATTATAGATTTTACATTTTCATAATATATTCTTAAAAGTTAAAACAATCCTAGACTCGAACGTTGATCCGCGTTTATATTAACAATTTGAAAATATTCTTTTCTAAAAACACTAAAATGATAGTATCTTCATGGTCCCGAGTCCGAGCACTGGCCACGGGAAAGAGACTAAAATATCCATTTAACCCGTTATGGTCTCCGGTCTGAGGAGACGTATGAGGATATAGAATTGATTTGCTTTTACAATTAGCAAATGATATTGTGGTTTCACACTGTTTTAACATTTAAGCATAAAACTCCAACGAAAAGCAACGAATTAATCAATGCTATGATGGAGATAAGATTATATTACTAAATCGCATTGGGATATATATTGTTTTGTGCTACAGGCAGGTATGTCAAGCGCGACGGAGACGTTATGTGGACAAGCATACGGTGCACAACAATATCACATGATGGGGATATATCTACAACGTTCTTGGATAATAGACACGATTGTAGCCACTCTCTTTGTTCCTTTCATCCTCCTTGCGGGTCCTATCCTCCGGTTACTAGGCCAAAACATTGAGATCACCAAGACGGTAGACGAGATCTACCCTTGGGTCATCCCTTATCTCTACAGCATCGTGTTCACCATGACAATGCAAATGTACCTACAAGCGCAGATGAAGAACGCCATCATAGGTGTTCTCTCGACCCTAGCCCTGGTCTTGGGCATTGCATTCACGTGGTTGTGCGTGAGCGTGATGGGGATGGGAATCCATGGTGCACTTCTAGGGCTTAATGTAAGCTCCTGGTCATTGGCAATAGCCGAGTTTGTTTACGTTTTTGGAGGGTGGTGCCCCCATACTTGGACCGGCTTTAGCACTGCTGCTTTTGTTGATCTTATTCCCCTGCTCAAGTTATCCATTTCCTCCGGATTCATGCTCTGGTAATTATCTTTGCTCGTGGGATCAAACAAAAATAATGATTAATCGCAAACGGGCCGATCAGGCATTTAAACAATTTCTAATGACTCCTTTTGTGTTCGCTTTTTCTGTTGTTGTTGCTTGGAACAGCTTAGAGTACTGGTACATGAGCATCATCGTCTTAATGTCTGGATATACAAAGGATGCCAATATCGCAATTTCTGCCTTCTCCATATGGTATAACTTGTAATCTACCATGGGAAAAATATATGATATTTGAAAAGAAAAATTATAATGTTTTTATACCACATTGAGAACTAAATCCTCAATTGAATTTTGCAGCCAATATATATTCACCTGGGAGATGAACGCATCCTTTGGCTTGATGGGTGCAGCATGGTATGTACATATATATATGCACACTCATTTACAGTATTTTGAATTAGACATATGTATATATATATATATATATATATATATATATATATATATATATATATATATATATATATATATATATATATATATTCTTTGTTTAATTAGTGTATGTTGCTCTATCTCTCAATCGAAAAATGTAGCGTTCGAGTGGCGAACGAATTGGGAAAAGGAGATGCGAATGCGGTGAAATTCTCCATAAAAGTGGTGCTTGTCGTATCAGCGGTGATGGGTGTGACATGTTCTGCTCTTTGCTTAGCGTTTGGCGGTGAGATTTCGTATCTGTTCTCCGATAGCCACGAAGTTTCGGACGCAGTTGCTGATCTCTCCATCGTCCTTAGCATGTCCATTCTCCTCAACATCATCCAGCCCATTCTATCTGGTTAGAAAATAAAACCCTTATATATATTAGGCACACGCACACACACACATATATATATATATATATATATATATATATATATATATATGAGTTATATAGTAACAAAGTTTTAGATTTCAATAATTTGTAACCACAAATAAGTTTAATGTTTGAATATAAACAGGGGTTGCAATTGGAGCAGGGATGCAGACTATTGTAGCATTTGTGAACTTAGCATCTTATTATGCAATTGGTATTCCTTTCGGTATCCTCCTTGGTTGGATTTTCCATTTAGGTGTTAAGGTACGTATATATTTAAAACTCGATAATATAATATCCTTTTTTAATTTATCACCAATAGAAGTAAGAACTAATTAATGATAATTAAATTATATTGAATGCTTTTAATTACAGGGACTTTGGTCTGGTATGTTGGTTGGAGTTAGTATCCAAACGTTGATATTGTGTTATGTTATTTACAAAACTGACTGGGAAATGGAGGTGATTTATTTAAACCTTCTTCACTCTTAATTAATTCGAATATTTGGAAAAAAAAATCAATATACTAAAAGTTAAATCTGATCGAATTACAGGTTAAGAAGACGAACGATCGTATGAAAACATGGACTCTAAAGTCATCTACTGTAGAATCGAGTACTATGTCGACGAGAAACGAAGAGAGGAAGTGATTTACGTATAAATATTCAAATCATTTCAAGAAGTTCTAAAATATTCTTTTTGTCTTTTGAAAAAAGAGAAAATTTTATGTTATTTCGTGTTTTCTTTTGCATTCGCTTGAAAAAATGAAGTACCTGTGTTGAGATTGCATTATTAGGTTAATGCAACTCTCATAACTTTGAAAAAAAAGGTTGAACTTCTTTTTTTACTCGGAGAAAAAGGTCTTTTTACAAAAAAAAAATGTGTAATTCTATTTTTTTTTACTTATTGTTTTAAAAAAAAATATACATCAAGGGAGGCTTGAAATTTAATAATACTTGAGTTTTGATTGGGTGTACATTTTGGGTTATGGAAAATTTTCTATTGTTTGAGTACATGTACTAGTAAAATTTTAAATAAATTCTTATATTTTAAGGAAGTGTTACGAAAATTTTCTCGGCTTGCCATTTGATATAGAAATAATAACTCAAACAACTTTGGAAAATTTCATAATTACTAAAACAATTTTGGAAAAAAATGAGTTTACTAAAATAACCTTACAAAATTGATTTTAAAAAATTTTAAATCTCTTTTTTTATTTTTAATAAGAAAAATGGCATTAACATTTAAAAAAAAATATATATATATATATATTAAAATAATAATAAAAAAATAAGTAAACTCTATTTGTAAATGGCGAATGCGATTGACGATTAGCGTTTGTAATTAGCGTTTGCGTTTGAAATCATGGTAGACTTGTTTTCTAAATGATGGTAGACTTGTATATCGAACGGCGTTTGCGACTGACGTTTGCGTTAGAAATTCATTGTATTTAAATACAAGTTAACATGCAAGCCTACCATCATTGTATGTAAACATACAAGTCTACCATCATTGTATGCCAGTATACAAATCTACCATCATTATATGTATACATACAAGTCTACCATCATTGTATGTAAGCATACAAGTCTACCATCATTGGATGTAAGCATACAAATCTACCATATTAAATCTACCGCCATAGTAACTAATAAATTTACCAATTGAAAGTTGTTTTAGTTAACTCGAAAGATTGAATAACTTTACCGCGTCAATAATAAGTCTACGACATTTTATAAATCTGCCACCACTATAAATAAGTTTACGATCCAAAACACGTGTAAGTCTACCTCCCATGAATTTAAGTCTACCACAAATATTTAGTCTACCGTCAAACAAAATAAATCTACGAGATAAATATACCATTCAACTACTAAGTCTATCACTCGAAAATAAATCTACTACCGTTGGTATTAACTCTACCACTCATAATATAAGTCTACCACTCACAAACATCTATACCACCAAATAAAAATAAGTCTATAGAATAAATCTACCATTTGAATACTAAGTCTACCGTTCATGGACTAAGTCTATGGACTTGAATTAAATCTATCAAACCCCTTATAAATCTATCGATCATTAAATAAATCTACCATCATGAGGACGGTAGACTTATTATTTTTGGCGGAAAATTTTCTCCCAAAAAAGCCTACGTGTCCTGCCTCATTAATGGCAGTTTCGTAAATATATTTTTTGTTTTCAAAGAAAATAAATGTAAAATAGGTAGAGAAAGTTGTTTGAGTAATTATGAAAGATGGACATCACTTTGATAAAAAAAAAACTTTGTAAGATTGTTTGAATAAACTTCCCTTTGATATATGATAAGATACTTGTTTATTTAGTTAAACATTTTCTTCTTTTCTTTTTTCATCATCATTTGAAATTTAAAACTAATGATAAAATTAAATTCTACATAGATAAAATTATTAAACAAAAAAACTTAACTCCAAAATGAGAATAAAAATGCAAAAACTAACGACCGTAGTATTTAGCCTAATGTGTTTATATTTTATATTACTATTGCCGTTGTGTCAATACCTAGATCCAAATCCACATACTAGTTCTAGAAAAAATCATTATAAGGGATTTTTTGTTCCTAAATCAAGCGTAAAAATTAGGGCCAAAATTTCACCGATTTAAATCGTGTAAAACTCAAATTATTATAATATGGGTAAACTGATATTTGTAAAGTGAAATACATAAATAAATCGAGAATACAATAATATCAATATAAAAATTTGGAAAAGAACAAATTTGCAGAGGTAAGATATGATCTTTATCTTTAATTCTGAAAATGTTACGTAGTGTGACGGTTGTGTGGCGTTCCGAATCCCATAATACAACTGCAATCAATTCTGTCTCGCACAACCCAAGAGCAGAATCTAACGAACGTTTTTTCTGTGTTATACTCTAATACACAAAAAAAAAATGAAGAAGATGTAAGAGATTTATGTTGTTGTTGTTGATTATATATAGGGAGACTTGTTAGAATGGTACTTTTCTGACTTTAATGTCAAACGGGGTACCCTCATAGAGAAAATTGTAGAACTAGTACACTTTTTTTGAAAATATCTAAAATACCCTTACGCTTTGGCAGAGTCTGTGTGAATTTTGTAGGCTTAACGCTAAGGCTGGAATGACTCTGCTAATTGTGTAGCCTTAAGGCAGATATAGTGTATCAATTGTGTAGCCTTAAGGCTAAGGCTGGACAGACTCTGCTTAAACTATGGTAATTGTGTAGTCTTAAGGCAGATATAGTGTGTCAATTGTATAGCCTTAAGGCTAAGACTGGATAGACTCTGCTTAAACTCTGCTAATTGTGTAGCCTTAAGGCAGATATAGTGTGTCAATTGTGTAGCCTTAAGGCAGATATTGTGTGTGCTTTTTTGTAGATTTAAGGCAGATATTGTGTGTGCATTTTTGTAAACATAAGGGAGATATTGCTCGTCAGACGGTAGCATACTGTTCGCAGGGCTTGGCTTGACATCTGCAACGTAACTAAATTGTATAAACAATCGGATTTTAAAGTCAATTACAATGTACTCCTCTCTTTTCACAATAATAACAAGAATGCCATTACTTATTATTTTTTTGAGTTTGCTATAAAAGGTCAACTTCTCCATCTTTAACCTAGATTTACTATTTCGATTTCATCCTCAAAGGAAGATTTAATATTTTCCAAGAGACGGAAGCGAAATCCGAGTATAAGATTGTTTACAGACTTCGATTTTGAACGAAAGTACGTATATTCTTCGGAAAGACGATCTTCGTTTACATCTAACAATATCTGCTGGTCAAAGATAATCTAGGGGTTGAAGGCGAGCATATTTTCGGGAAGAACGAACACATGTAACACTTCAAAACATTACACTAGTTATCTAAACCACCATCTTCTAAACTGCGTCTAGAGCTCTAGTACGTCTTTGGCAGAGATATATCTAAAAGACTCTGCTATAGTGTAGAGCTCTGCCAAAAATCTTCTAAGATAGTGTGTTGCAGATATTTTGCAGTTAATCTACTAGTGAATATTCTTTTTTTGCAGATAATATTGCATTTGTTGACTGTTTTTGGACAATGGAAGGTAAAATGGGTTGGGATTTCGACGTTGATTCAAGCAAAGGAATCAAGTTATTTGCGGTTGAAGAACAAATCAAGTATGAGAAATTTCTCCGCATTGTTTGTGAAGATTACAACTTGGAAACGCAGATGAATGCGGTCGAGATTGCTTATAAGTTGCCTACACATATCATGGAGAAAATACCTAGCGACACACCTCCAATCTTCTTGAATAACGATAGGCAACTTGCAAACTTTATCACAATGGCGGAAAAAGAGGTTATCCGGCTTTGCGTGTCATGGAAAAGAAACCATGGAATTAAAGTAGAAGCTGCTGGTAAAGATGAAGCTTGTGATGTCAAAGAGGATGGTGATGTGGATTTTGATGATGTTGGTAATGTTAAAGATGAGCATATTATGCCATCACCGAACAACAGCAGAGACTGCCGACAGTCTGCGAAGCAACAACAGATGCCACCTTTATTCTGCAATATATTCGATGACACATCTACGAAGCCATTACCAATGAAGAAATCTAGAACTATTAAGGTTGGCGAAATATTTGATGACAAAGAAAGCATTAATTATGCAATTACGCAAGATTTCAGTCATCGAAAAGTTTGATTTCAAAATTGACACATCGAAGAAGAAACTATTTATCGCGAAATATTTTGTTCCTAATTGTTCTTGGAGGATTCGTGCGTCGACTCTGTCAGTTTCATCTGAATCTCCAGAATTTCTCGTTCGGATATATAAAGAAACTCATACATGCTCTGCTGTCTATAGGTATTCTTGTCACCGACAGGCTAATGCAAAATGTATTGGAAAGATGTATGTTGATAGGTTTAGTGGTGGTAATGATTTTAAAGGAATCACGCCTAAGCATGTAATGAACTGTATTAACTCACTACATTGTCTTGACATAGACTATACGAAGGTGCATAAAGCGTTGGCATATGCACGAGAGCTGGTCAGAGGCACTTTTGAGAGGGGTTACTGGGACTTACCTTCCTATCTATATAAAATAGAGCACGCCAATCCAGGTACGATTACAAATCTTGAATGTGATGATCAACAAAGGTTTAAGTATTTGTTCATTGCTTTTGGTGCTTCCATCAAAAGATTTGAGTTCTTGAGGAGGGTTGTTGTGGTAGATGGAGCACATCTAATTGGAAAGTACAGAGGTGTTATGCTAGTAGCTGCAGGTCAAGATGCAGATTCAAGTATATTTCCTATAGCTTTTGGGATTGTAGACTCAGAGAATGATGCTTCATGGGAATAGTTTTTACACAGTTGCATGGTGTGATACTTGATGATAAAAATATGGCAATTATTTCTGACCGTCATCTATCAATCGTAAAGGCCATTGAAAAGGTTTTCCCCGCAGCTGATAGGGGAGTATGTTACTATCACCTCAAAAATAACATCATCTTAAAGTTCAAAAAGAACGCAATGCTCAGTTTGGTGTGTCGTACTGCATATGCATATCGACCGGTAGATTTTGAAACATTGTTTGCTGTGATTCGTCGTCAGAATAGTGAATTAGCAGTTTACTTGGAAGAGGTAGAATTTCGATTATGGGCTTGTGCACATTTTCCAGGATATAGATTTGGTATAATGACGAGCAACATTGCAGAATCCATTAATGCCGCGCTTAAGGAAGATAGATCATTTCATGTTATACATTTCGTGGAGGGTATTAGAAAGTTGTTGTCAAGGTGATTTGTGGAAAGGCAAAACAAAGCTGCCTCATTAAAAACAAATTTTCCCCCAAACGTTGAAAACTTACTAAATGAAAGACACGGTAGCTTGGAAATTTTAAATGTTCATCATACTGATTCAAATTTTAGCCATGTTACAGGTGGAGATTATGATTGTGTGGTTGATCTACAGAAGGTATGTAAGTTTTTTTTTGCTGTTTATCACTGCCAGTTTCAGCAAACATTTCCTAAGAAAGTCTGCCAGTCTCAGGAAATGTTTGCCTTGTTTATCTGCTCTGAGCTTGATTCCTTTTTAAAATTTATGATTGCAGAGACTTTGTACTTGTAAACAACATGATGTCAAGAAGATTCCCTGCGAGCACGCGATTAAAGCAGCATTAAGTCGGAAAACTGATGAAGCTACCCTGGTGGATGATCATTTCACAAAGGGCTACTTGTATTCAACGTACTCAGAACCTATAAAACCTGTAGACAAAGATTTGATTCTACCACCACAAGTAATTAGTGAACAATATTTGCCACCAGTCATAAAAGTACCTTCCGGTATACCGAAGACAAAGAGATACCTTTCTGCTATTGAAAAGGCTAAGCAGTTCAAGCGTAGTCAATGGAAGAAGAAGAAAACAAAACCTTTGCAGAGTACTCCATCCACAAAGAAAAAATGAAGCATAGGACTCAATCCACAACGAAGAAAACAAAGCAAAGGACTCCATCCATCACCAAAAAAACGAAGCAGGGTACTCCATTCAGCGATAATATTTCACCCACTACTCCATCCCCAAAGGTGAGAAGGAAACGATCTCGTAATTCTCCGACTACTCAAACACAAAATAAGAAAGCTAAACTTTCGCAGAGTACTCCACCCCCAAAGATGAAAAGAGTCTTTTCCATAGTAGCCCAAAAATTCAGCACATGTGCTCAAAATGCCATAATGCAGGACACAATCGAAAAACATGCCAATTTTCTTGACTCTGGCTTTACTCTGCTGTAACTCTGCCAAGATAGACAAATCTCCGATTTCAAGTTTATTTAAACAAATCTTGGTTTATAACTTTTTTATTTTGAGTAGTATCTGCTTATTTTCATTCAACTTGTCCTTATGTTATGGTGCGCCTTTTTTTTTTATGTTAGTCTTTAATTTGATGTTGGTATCATAAAATAGTTAGTATCGCAGTGTCTGCATCTGGTATATTAGAGTCTGCATCAAGTATCGCAAAGTCTGCGTCTGATATCTGCCATCAATCATCCATTAATCTGCCATTAATCTGCCTGTACTCTACTATAGATGTTTGCTTGTATTTTCATGTTAAAAATATATATGCTCAAATCCGAGGGTAAAATATGTTATTCTAGAATGGATTTATAAATATCAATTAAAATCCACATCTTGAATTACAGAATCATAATTTTTCAAGGATTTCTAAATACAGAAACAAATAAAATTAGAAGAAATAGTTCAAATCTCCTATGTAATGCAACAAAGCTGTCTTGCGAACCAATACAAGTAGCAGTTTTCACATCCATGTTGATATTCGTGCTCAATGGCACAATTTGGAAAAGGCAAATCTGGACAGTCAGGGTATTGCCACGTTGATGCAAAAAAATGGTTTCTGGGTGGATAGAAAGCTATAACCGCATCCAGAACCTCATCCCCAAGCCTGGTGAGTTTATCAAAATCACCTTCAGCGTGTACGTCGACACATAATTTGAGAAGTTGTGCAGCCCTTTTTGTATGTCCAACACATACACACAGCATTCCACAGAGCTAAGTTGTGTTAGCATTAAAAGTGACAAGCCGTTCCAAAAGCTCCATGGCTGCGCTGATATCTTGTTCGGTGGTCACGAGTCTTATAGCCTCATAATAAATAGTTGTTGGGTTTCCGGTGTTTAAGCATCTTACAAAAAAGCTGCGATTCGCCCCGTCTAGGGGAATTTTATCTTTGTCCTCACATAGATCATCGAGACTAAGTTCCTTGAGGACATCACTGTACACTACATCTCTACCGATCTGCCCTATTTGGAGGATGTTTCCCAGACTCCACAAGGTGAGGCGGCCAAGTTTTCGTGCAATGACAGAGATAATGTCCGAAGGGAGCTCTGGTATTTGCATGTTAACCTACGATGTGATGCGGTATTTGGACTTTGAAAATAATTAACAGGCACTCTATTCGTAAACAATGATCTACTATATTTATAGATAAAAAAAGAAATGAAAGAGGTCGATCTTCCTTTAAATTGTCTTGGAAAAGAAAACTCAATTTACTCTAACACCGGTCAACCATATTTATAAAGTCGTGTCTCTTTAAAAACATATCTAGTACAGTTATTGCACGCGCCTCATTTAATGGCTCGACATGAGAGGCATGTGGGATGATTACTGTGCAACCCGCTCAACTATCATAACATAAGATACTCTGCCTTCGAAAAAACAACTCAATTTAATAAGAAATGGCAGAGAAGGCGTGTAAATTTACCGCGTTATTAAATGGCGCAAACGATTTACCACCCAAATATCAACGCAAATGGAGCGATTGACTATGATATCTTGAGAGAAAAATGGTCTCCTGCTTTAACCGTATCCCAGGAGATGATCTTATAGGCTGTGTGTACTTACTCATCGGCTCTGAATACGTTCATCCTGTCCACCAGTGTTTGGTCAACATTTCCAAAAAAAAATTCGTAAGCAGATTTTTGGGCCATTGGGTTTGCGTTATTGCTAGGTACAACAGGAACTTTTGTCGATTTTCTTAACCTATCACTCCTCCTTGTTATTAGCTTGTTGGTCTGGCGAAGATTTCTGGAACTTTCGTATATTTCGATTTGAGATGTAGTTGGGTGGACTGTATCCACTGATGGTTCAATGACATTCACTAGCTGGGAGTTTCCTCTTTCTCTACCACTTCCTCTCCCTCTTCCTTCAATGATTTTGACTGAATCTTCCGATGGATGTACATAATTTTCAGTGTCAATCACTGAGCCTTCATTACCATCTTCTGCAGTGGAAGCAACTGTCTCCATGCAGACATTGGTTATCAATGTCGTAATGGGATCCTTAGTGCAGACATTAGTTTCATCTGCTGCAGCGGCATCCTTAATGCAAACATTAGTTTCATCTGGCGTAATGTCATCATTTGCACAAATGTTTTCTTTGCAATCATCTGCCTTACAATAGGCATCCTCAGCCTTTTCATTTCCATCTCTTTTTTCACCATCAGTTGCTTCGTTTGGCCAAGCTTCCTTATCACTAACCTCTTATTTATCACCATCTGTTGTAGTTGTATCCTCTGCCTAAAGGCATATGTTGGGATCATTATCTCTCTTTTCTTCTTTGCCATCCTCTGCCTTTTCACTCCCACCTATTTTTCAACATCTCCAACTCCACCATCATCAAGAACATGTTCTTTTTTGGCATCCTCTGCCTTTTCACTCTCATCTCTTTTTTCACCATCAGTTGCTTCGTTGGAAACAACTGCCTTAGCAGATATAACCTCTGCCTGAAGGCAGACGTTGGCATCATTTTCTCCTTTTTCTTCTTTGGCATCCTCTTCCTTTTCATTCCCATCTCCATCATTACTATCATCTTGAAGATGTTCTTCTTTGGCATCCTCTGCCTTTTCACATTTGTATATTTTTTCTCCATGGAACATCTCTTGAATATGTTCTTGTTTAGCATCCTCTGACTTTTCACTCCAATCTATTTTTGCATTATCTCCTACTTGTTCTTCTTTGGCATCCTCTGCCTCGATGCCATTATCAGTTACTTTTTCTTTGCCATCTCTTCCTTTATCATTTGAAAAGGAGCCAGAGGCAACAACCTTGATTTCCTCTCTTTCGTTATCTTTGCCATCTCTTTTGTTATCCACCGTATTCTCTTCTTTGTCATTCTGCAAAATTTCAAAGTAATGACTGTTACATGAATTCAGCTTCAACTAATTACACCTTAAGGGCATACTCTGCCGTAATGGATAGTAAGGGATGCCAATGATGAATAGTATTGAATGCCATTATTAGTCCGCCGTAACAATTACATGTCTCACATAAATGAATTATACAATGTAGGCAAGCAGAGTATGCCATGCCCCTCTATTGTTCTACCAGATATGATAGAGCATGATATCGCAGATCATGCCAGCTCTTTTATTTCAATAATTGCTGAGTTGGACATACCATGCGACTGTCAGGTTTTAGTTTGTTGTTAGAGAAGCGAGTATCTTGCTCGAAACAAGTCATCCTCTCCATCAGCTTTCCAATAACATGTGCCAAGTTGTTTAAGATTTCACTCAAAACTTTATGCTGTTCCATGCTCGTTCGTTGCCGTTCCAAGTTTAATCGTTGCTGATCAAGGCTGGCATTTTTAATTCTAATTACAATTGTGTCAAACTTGGTCTGCTGTTTATCCAAGACAAATTCAATGATGTCGACGATGTCTGTTGAACCAGTATTGTCTGTTGAACCAGTAGATGGGATTTTAGCTACAGGGAACTTCGGTTTCATGACAGACCGTCCGTCATCTTCTTCTTCTTCTTCTTCTTTGATTTTTTTCATTATATTCTTCAATTCCCTTCTGCTTCCTTTTCCTCTTTACTCCATCTCGCTCTTCAATTTCCTTCCTCTTTTTCCCTTTTCATCTCCTTCCTTCATGATCTACTTTAATTTCTTTTTTTTTCCAGTGCGATTTTATGGGACTGGCGGCGTTTTTGAGATGCTCCATTTGATGTCCACCCACGGCTGGCCGGAGAGAATGTATTTGATGAGATTATCAAGTTTGACATCTATTACGTCGTTATCTTTCCAACGTGGATACATTTATACCCGGGATCTCTCACACATAGTAGTTACAGTTACCTGCAAAATACAGTTATATGGTTACATAAATGTCAGCCAGAAGTCTGCTAGAAGTCAATTCTGCTAGAAGTCTAGCGACTGGAAAATGTAAACTTATGGTAGAGTCTTTTTGCAGACTCTGCCACTGTGGCTTACTTTGCCAAAAGTGTACATTTTCACTTCAACAAACTATGCCGAAGATATACATACCTCTTCACTCAAAAAGATCTTCTCCATATCGGGTCTGCCAACTTTTTCCTTGTATCTTAGCAGATGTATACCTTCAAATGCTATAGGAGTTCCCAAACTTTCTCCCACTTTGGGCACATACACATATGCCCAGACCTGTAGAACTTGCACGAACCCCTTCAAAACATAAAAGTCTTGCCATATCTTCTCTTTAGTTACTAACTTAACCTGCTCAACAAGATCTTTGTAAGCAATCCTCCCCCAGGGATACCCTTCGAAAGTTGCCAGATCTATTACCAACCTAGCTAGATTAAGTGGAATTTCGGTACGGCGATCAACACCCAACAGACCGTTAGACAGAATAGCTAGATAACTAAGCCTAATTTTATCTTCCCTGGACCAAGATTTGCTTATATCTCCACCATGCTTCATATACAATTTCACTATGTCCTCAATCCAAGGGCTAGCGTGGCGTATTTTGAGAAGACCCCAAAAATGATTCCAGCTTTGGTGAGTAGCTTGAGAAGATACCAACCCATCCAACTGCGTAATTTTATTACAGTTAAGACCTGTGATCTCTTTAAACTCAAAGAGCGAGAACCGTGCTGGCTGCCCCGCGATCAAAAACCACAACTCAAATGGGCTTTCACACTCTAATTGTTTGCAAATATAATGGTGATGCACAAATTTCGCACTCCATCCGAAACCCAACTTCTCAAACTTACAAATAACTCCTAGCGGTGACTTTCGGACATAATCCCACACTTCCTCACCCACTACACGTTCCACCAGTGAAAGATGATTGAACTTCGAACTGTAGTTTATTCTGGTATTTGTATCTGGCTCGTTTCCTTTGGAAAAAATCATGGCAGGAAAATCCATCTCATAATCATTCATACCCATCTCGTAATCATTCCTATCCATGATATATTCGAAGGAGAAATATCGGAGAAATAAAGAGATTGGAGATTTATCGGAGAAATGAAGAAAGAGTTTGCGTATACTCTGCTCCTCTGCTCTAGGGTTGCTGAGGGGAAGAAGAAGAAGAGTTAATGTTGTGTTTTTTAAACTTTCTGGGCTTCGGCATGGGCCTGAACAACTGATTTGAGGTCCGAATATATTGTGGAAATTTTTTTAAAATAATTTTACCTAATTAAGATGGTGCCCCCCTTTTGTCGTACAGTTAAGACAGCGCCGCCTTTTTCTTTTAGTAGACACTCTTCAAAAATGCTGCGCTATGTTGGCATACAGTCTGCGAAACCCTAAACCACTCAAAACGAATTAAAAACTTCGATTAACATTTGTTTAGACGTCATAACTCCAAAGTGATCTTCAATCTAAGAGTTTAAAAGCTTATTTACATTGAAAACACAGAATGGAAGAAAAATCAATAACCATGGTAACTACCAAGGGAATATTTCACATAGTGTCGTGTTGAACAAATAACATATGATAATGAATTTTTTTTTTTGAGTTTTTCTTTTTAACATAAGTTTTACCTTGAAACCAGTAAGAAATAATGTATAAATGAAGTGGAAGTATATACAAATATACAACAACAAAAAATCACTACAAACGAATTCTCCTATATCAATATGTCTTCGGTCTGCCGTTGGTGATATTCATTCAGTCTACGATATCCTAACCACTCGATTTTCACTGTGGAGTTTTTCTTTTTAACATAACTTGTACTTTGAAAACAATAAGAAATAAAAGAAATAATGTATAAAGGAAGTGGAAGTACATCTAAATATACAACAACAAAAACTCTCTACAAACAAATTCTCCGATTTTAATATGCCTTTGGTCTGCCGTTGGTGATATTCATTCATTCTGTGATACCCTAACCACTCGGTTTTCACCGAGTTTTTCGAGATTTCTTATCTCGTTTCGGCTTATACCGGTTAATGCACTACTGGTGATTTTCTTTCGTTCCATTTTTGTTATTTAAATGATGGATAGTAGCATTTTGTTCTCAACTATGCCTTGTTCTCATTTGGGAAATGTTTTTGTAGACATTGCAACACTAGTTGCTTCGAAGACCTCAAATTCTCAATACCACACTGGTTGACATTCGCTCTTCCACCGCCTCAAGATTACAACTCTGATCACTTCTAATAAAACTGTTTATGAGTTTATGTTTGTTTTTTTTTTGTTTGTCGGGAGTTTAAATTTGTTTTACAATATGTGGAAAGCTAATTGGAAGGAATCAATGTTCAGCTCTTTTTTGTAATGAATTATACCAAAGTCTTATACCAGTCTGACTTTGGTCTACCGTTAGGTGGTGTGGTATGCGAAACTTTAATTGTAAAAAACACAGCAGTGTTTGCCAAATTTTGGCATAATACAAGCAGAATCTAAGCAGTGTTTGCGTATACTCTGCTTCCAAAGGCAGAGATTGAGAGCGTTCTGTTTTTTTTTCTGTGAGTATAAGCAGAGACTGTGCGTACTCTTTTCTATCTCTACTTGTACTCTGCGTAGTCTATATTTACTTGCATTGCAAATGTCAACCTGCAGACAGTGTGCCACTGGTCCGCGTTAACTCTACTGGTCTTAAGAGGTAGCGCTGGTATTTCCAAAAAGTCTAGTTCTACAATTTTTCCTACGAAAATATCCCGCTTGACATTAAAGCCAGAAAATGTATCATTTTGAACTATTTCTTCTTATATATGTGATGAGAAGGACGGTCACTTGTCTTAGAGAAGTCAAGCCTAATGTATGTTAGTGGAGTTATATGTGTAGTTATGAGAATTGATCTCATAATAAAGACAAGTTTGAATCAAAGTTAATCACATTTGCTTTTGTCTTTAACGTTACAAACATATAACCAATTAGATGATTATTTTTTTTGTTAAATTTATCAACTAATATGTTTCAAAATAAATTTGGACCAAAAGAATAATCTTATGGATCATTGGTTTATTTACCAAATCCCGAAGTCCAAAGCCGAAGTCCGGTCCGACTATCTCCTTTCTCTAATACACCAAAGTGTATACAAGGTTTTGAACCTTGTTAGGAGTTTTCCACTTTATATACTTGAGAGTTTTTAATCCAAACTTCCAATGTGGGATATTTGCTAGTTTTTATAAATAGTGAAATTTTTGGAAGCTTTATAAGCTTTCCGAGTCATCCACTTTGGAGCTTTATTTCTCATTCAAATCAACTTCGATTTTGATAAATAAATACACTATGTTATAGTATTTACGGCGACGATTCTATCGTGCATAAAATCCGGTCATTTCGATGAACATCTCCACCGGAAAACTCACCGAAAAATGGTCGGAAACCATTTTTTCAAAAAAGAGTTCCAAAAATCCCCCACATGAATAGAAATGACTTTAGACACATGACTCGATGGACTTGACAGACGCGACAAGACTCGAGAAAATGGACTTTTGAGAGTACAAGCGAAAAATCCACTGTATATAAGTTGGTAGTTTTTTCAGTTTTGAACCAATCATTGTTAATAGGTATCGGGTTTACTCGACTAGGAGCTGAACATGATGTCTTGAACCACCCGGGGTTTTATGTAAACTGAGACAACAGCTAAAACAAAGTTTCATTTTCTGACAGAACTAGGTTCTCTATTGTGTTCATTGAGGTCTTGAACATGCCTGGTTATCATAAGTGAATTTAGAGAATATAGCCTTTCATTCATTCTCCTATAAACGGCCGCTTTCACACTCATTAGGTGATAGTTCAATAGTCTTTGTGTTTATAAAGTATCATGTAATACTCCACGAACATATCAAAACTATGGTGAATATCATTAAAAACAACGCTTATTCTTTTTATACAGGAAGCACTGCATATCATCTTAAAAACTAGGTAGAGACTGGAGTCTCATAGTGCTTTTAACAAAATTAGTTTGACTTAGTTTTCCCCTTGAACCTATTTTGTGGGATCTCCAGTCATGTAGGTAGGATTTCCATCAAACATCCGCGTAAGTCATAGGCTTTAAACCCAATTATTGCGTCAAACAATGTGATTTACATACAAACTGAGCAAAATGTATCCGTGTGGAGTACTTTTCATGTATATAAAGTTATCACATTCATTGATAATAAAAATATTTGAGAATGTCAAATATTTCATGCAACTGTTTCAGAGTTTTTGTATGCCCAAACAGAGACTTCACAAATCTATATACTTTGTGTCTTTTCGACTAAGGCATTAGTATTCAGTTTTGAAAAACCGTTTACACCTTAGGACTTTAAGCCATAGTGACAAATCGATTATCGCCCATATATGGTTTTTCATAATGGAGTCGATCTCACTAATGAAGTTTTCCTTCCACGAAAGATTGTCTAATTTAGACTTGGATTTAGTTAAAGTTAAGGTGCATTCTCTCGAAGAAAGACCAATAAAAAATTTTGACCAAAAGATTTACAGATTCTTCTGTATCATCTCACAATGTGCCATAAGTACTCGCCTCAATTACAGAGATGACATAGTATTTTTCTTCACGAGTTTATTTTGGATTTTTTTTATCCTTACACCGAAACACGTGTTCAAAGAAATATACATTCTTTTATTTCATTATTGTATTGACATAGATATCCAGTACATCTGATGATAAATCAGAAATCGATAAACACTATTTTTATGTGCATATCCAATAAAATACAATATGCTATTTTGTGGTCTGATTGTGATCTTTTCGGAGGTGGCACTGCGATTTTTGCCAGGCACCCCCCACACTTTCAGGTATTTATACGAATGTACTTTACCTCTCCAAAGTTCATGTGACATTTTGCCAATGACTTTTATGTGGTAAGCAACGCTTCCCTCCCCACATTTCTTGAGATAACTCAAAATCATGGATATGTGCATTCATCATCTCTTTAAGAGTTCAGAATTTTTGTTCCACAACTCCAATAGTTTCAAGTGAATAAGAAGCAATTTTTTTTCCGATGAATAATGCCATTTTTTCCGATGAATATATGCCATTTTTCACATATATCCATTTTTATGGATTTTTCAAGTTTGTTTCGAATTTCCATCTTGTATGCTTTGATTTTTTTTTCAAGTGCATGTTCTTGCTTCTTAGCAAGTATATATCTATAAAAATAGATAATGATGGTGGTAGCAGCGTAATGCCACCATTCCATTTGATTGTTCTCAACCTGGTTGACTTCTGAAACTACACTACATGTGTTTGTTTTATCAGATTGGTCTGAAATTTTTCCATTGTCTCTACATGGTCAATCATGGTACGACATTCATTAGCATTGCTATGATATGTGTAAGCCTTTTGACCACCCATAATGCCACAATTGGGATATTTTTTTCCATTTAACTTCGTTTAAATATTATGATTTATGAAGCTAGTGGAGGTTTTAATAGAAACCTTATGTTTCTCTTTGTTCTTGTGTTCACATATGTGAACACCATATGCTTTGCAGTTTGTAGACTCAATCCGCTGCCTGAAAATCAAGTCTTCAAAGCGCTCAGCCTTTCGCTTATGCCATATATAATTCTTGAAATATTTCCAAACTAGTGGAAAATTTTCAATTAAACAATAGACCTAGTATGTCAAAGTAATTGACATCCATGCGGTCATTATCTCATGCATCATCAATCACAGCTCTTTGACTTTTATATGATGAACTTAAAGCCCACCAATTTAAAGTCCAGAAATTTCGTCATTGCGAATTTCTTAGAACGTGCGTTCTTAGACTTGTACTTCTTATCAAGGAAACTCAAAATTTCTTAGAAGTATTCAACTCATTGTAGATATATACAACGGTTTTATCAGGCGACATTTATCCAACCTTGCATAGAACATTCTCAATGGTACAAGATTCAACACTGACTAGAGTTATAACGTTAGTATTCTCAAGAGAAAGCATATGCTATCGTCTTTGAGTTACTTCTCTAGTTTCAACATGATTAGGAAAATAAATATCTTATCCTCCCACGTAATGAATCGAGTTCCATCGAATTTGTCTAGTATTAGTCCTATGTTTACAACATTAGGCACTAACATGATAATCTGATAAAAATCAGAATTCAGCATAGTCACAAGTGGCAGACCACTACCAAACTGAATATGGCGCGGCGCGTCGACTTTCTAGACTTGTAACCATAACACCTCCACCGCTATTAGTGTAAATAAGATCTGAACATTCCGATAAATATCAGAGATGTAGTCCGTATAACACACAAGGTCATAGGTGGCAGACCATTCCCAAATTGGGTTGTCCACTCACCATACCCGTTGTCATCTCAAACGTTTATATAAACATTTTATTTATTAGGCAGCTTTTAGAAACAAATTGGAAACATAAATGTATATTCATATACATATGTCCAATTAAGCTGCTAACTCATGGATAGTTGTACTTAAAATCTGTTTAAAAGAACCAAGATCAAATTAGTACATCAAATTAGAAGTTCAATCTAATATATATGAAATAATTTAAACAAATATGAATAAATTACAACAAATAATTAAATTCAAATTTTCAGAATAACTAAATTCTAAATTTTTAAAAAATAATTAAATGCAAAGACAATACTCATGCAAATTAAATCACATGAATAAATTGCAAAAATAAGCCAAACTGATTTTTCAGAATCAAACAAAAGCACTAAAGCTCATAATATTGTGGAAATAATCAAGTCTGGAAGATCAAAAATTGAAGACAGAGACGTGTTCTAATTGTTGCTAAACAATTAACCAACACCGGTTACTTATAAACCGAGTCAAACAATTTAATAAAAAAAAAACAAACCAGAGATGCGAAGCATTATCAATCGATAATCAACTGCATTTTTTTTTTATCGTCTGAACCGGTGAAAGAATTCTGATCGGAACTGGTTGGTAATCTGATCGGTAAAAATCAAAACTAGTGCAATAATGCATGAACGAAAATTTTCAGAATTAAGATTGTAGGAATTCAAATTACTACAATATGGGCAAATTGATATTTGTAAAGTGAAATACATAAATAAATTCATAATACAACAATACCGATACAAGAATTATGAAAAGAACAGATTTGCAGAGATAAGATATGATATTTATCCTTAATTCTGAAAACGTCCCGTAGTGTGACGGTTGTGGGGCGTTCTGAATCCCAGGATACAACTGCAATAAATTATGTCTCGCACAATCCAAGAATAGAATCTAACGAACGTTTTTTGTGTTATACTCTTGAAAAAAAATAAAAAATGAAGAAGATGTAAGAGATCTATGTTGTTGTTGATTATATATATGATGAGAAGGACGATCACTTGTCTTATAGAAGTCAAGCCCAACGTATGTTAGTGGAGTTATATGTGTAGTTATGAGAATTGATCTCATTTGAATCAAAGTTAATTCTTTATCGTTACAAACATATAATCAATTAGAAGAGATATTTTTTTTGTTGGATTTATCAACTATATGTTTTAAAATAAATTTGGACCAAAAGAATAATTTTATGAGTTATTGGCTTATTTACCAAATCCGAAAGCCTAAAGCTGAAGCCCGGTCCAAGTATCCCTTTTCTCCAATACACCAAAGTGTATACAAGGTTTTGAATCTTATTAGGAGTTTTCCACTTTATATATTTGAGTGTTTTTAATCCAAACTTCCAATGTACATATTTGCTAGTTTTTACACTTAGTCAAACTTCCAATCCGAGTCATCCACTTTGGAGCTTTATTTTTCATTCAAATCAATTTCGATTTTGACAAGTAAATACACTACGTTATAGTGTTTACGGCGATGATTCTATCGTGCATAAAATCCGGTGATTCCGATGAACGTCTACATCGGAAAACTCACTGAAAAATGGTTGTAAACCATTTTGTCCAAAACGAGTTTCAACAAATCAAACAAAATATAAGTTTGATTCGAAAGTGTTAAAATTTTGGTTCGATTTGAGTATAAATATGTCTACCGAGGTAGATCCGAAATTTCTGATTTCTTTGGTTTATTTGGTTCTTTCGATCACAATTTCAGTTTTTTCGAATTTTTTTTGTTATAATTAATCTAGATCTAGGAATTAGAAAAATGGTCGGAAAAGTAGGATATAAGTGGGAGGTTTTGAAAGATCGGACAAAGAGAAGGTCGGAGAAGAGGGAAATGGAAGAATGAGATGGAGAAAAGGGTTAGGTTAGAAAAGAAAAAAGAATGCTAGAGAAAACATGATGGAAAAACTGAAATAAGCTTGGATCCACCTAACTTATAGCACACAGATGCAAAGATTTAAGGCTTGTTGCGGATGGGATGAGATTGAAGAGATGAAGGTAACTTGGTTATGTAGTTGAATCCGAGATAAACCAGAGGACATAAACTTAGTCTAAAAGCTTATCATAACAAAGAAAAGTTTCACACGAATCGTAAGTGAATTGAATCCACAAAACACCTAAGAATTCGCAAAATTGAATCAGAAACACAAGTGTTTATGAAGCAAAGAAGACTGAAGTTTATTACTAAAGAAAATTGCGTGATAACATACAAAGGAGTTGAACTTTTATAGGCTCAAGGAGGAGACTTCCAATGATATGAAAATACTTGGAAGGAAAAAAATAAAGCAAACAAATTTGATCTGCTCGCCATTGAAGAATCTAGCCGTTAGGCTTTAATGGAGAAAACTCTTTTGTGTCGGCTGAAGGAATTTGTTGAAGCTTTAGATCTTTAGATGCTTGTGGACGTCTAGGATGTACTAGGAAAAATAAAGGGTCGAGATCACCCAACAAATATCTGTTATTGGAAGACTTAGCGGTTGGATAAATGTTGTTGGGTGGATTCGGTCGGGTCTCCAGCGGTCTGCTTCCAGGAAGAACCCAAGAAGATGGACCGTGTCAGGTTTGGGTAAGGCCTTCGTGGATATGGGTTGTGGACTTCATTCTTTGGGCCTAAGTCTTTTTCGAATGGAATGAAGTTTGGTACAACCCATGATACATATGTGGGTAAAGTGTCTCGACCATCTCTATTTTTAGTCTGTTCCAGGGGTAACAATTTAAAGTTTAGCCGATCAATTTTTAGACAAAATCTCCAAAATTTTAAATTGTTGCTTCGGTCGGTTCGGTTTATACCAGCTCAGAATTAATGTCAACCCCTAATAATAAAAACCCTTTATAACAAAAAGTTTTAAGGGTTTTCTGCAAAAAAAAAAAAAAAAAAAGATCATTTTCAATGTGTTTCTTTTTTGCAAGATAAATCCTCAAATTAAAAGAATGCAAGTCAATACACTGAAATTCGTGGTCTCGCTAAACAGCTATTGTGTGTATCGATGACATGGCAATTGTCAATGCCATTGAGAAAATAATAGAAGTTAAATGCACCGTTTCAGAATAATTAGAACAACACTTATTTTTCTTAAAAATTTGGCATTTTCGCATAAAAACGGAAAAGAGCTTATTCTTCTATTACCCCAACTCGATTTGAGAAAACATAAAAATTGGGGTTTGTGGTGAAAGGGAGAGATTAAAAAAAATCTATTTCAATAGATTCGATTGGCAGTGATATGGTCTCATGAGGGTCTTTCGATTTGCTTTTAGAATTCGAGTTGCGTGTTCTTAGGTAAAGCTTGAAAGTCCACATATGTACATATGTGATCTTTCTCGGAGTACGACTTCACCTCTCCCCATAAAGTTGAAAAAATGGTCCAATAAATCTCGTTGACAAAAAAAAATCTTTAAAAATTCTTAAAAACACATAAATTAAATGCTATTTAGTCATTTTAAAAAATTCAAGTTTCATAAATCCTCGCAAAATAATATTTTATAAATCACATAATTTTTTTATTGATCAAGAAGTTTCTTTGGTATTTTTACAAGTATACATACAATGTAAATACTAAAATAAAATAATAGTTAATCTATTAAATCTCATGATGTATACATTATTGACAGTCCACATCTGCAGACTCATGATATTCTATTCGATAAGATTTATCATCGAGAAATCATGTCTGCAGGCTGCAGCTATACGTTATCGAGGAATTATATCAATAATTAAGAAATAATGTTTCGGCCATGACTGCAAAGTTTTATACGTTATAAATGGCAAAGCTTTTAGTATTAATTTTAATGATTTGTAGTTAATAACTCCAATAATCTTCTCCCTTTTTAGTGTTTTCCGTTTAATTAAACTCTTATGGTTGGTTCAATTCAGCTAACTGTTAGTGAATATATTGTATTAAGGGCAATGTAGTCTTCTACTTTATACATAATTAGGTTAATACACTTGTATAAATATGTAGTCGTTTGGCATGTTAATACACAAGGGAAAATCTTCATACGTTCTAAGTTTTCCTGACATAGTATCAGAGCAATAGTCGAATCATACAAATCTTCGACTATTATCGATCTTTGATTCTATATTCATTTACTCTTTCTTTGACCTTTTCTATATCGATTTTTCCATCGTATAGAATTTCTTTTCCACCATGGCTGATAATTCTGCTCTCGCCGTGGCTCGCACCAAGACACGTCGAACGATTGATCCTTACGATTTGTCCTCTGGTGATAATCCTGGAAGTGTGATATCTCAACCACTTCTTCGTGGACCAAATTATGATGAATGGTCTATTAATGTTCGTCTTGCACTCAAGGCGAGGAAGAAATTTGGATTCGTAGACGGCACCATACCAGAACCTGCTGCCGGATCTGAAGATCTTGAAGATTGGTGGGCAAATAACGCCATGGTGATTTCGTGGCTGAAACTAACAATTGAAGAAAATCTTCGCTCAACACTCTCGGTCCATGAGAACGCTCATGAGCTTTGGACTCATATCCAGCGCCGATTCTCTGTTCGTAATGGACAACGTCTTCAGCGTCTTAAAGCAGAGCTTGCAAACTGTCATCAAAAAGGACTCAAGATGCAAGAATACTATAGAAAATTAACTTAATTGTGGAGGGGTTTAGCTGATTATCAGCAAGGTAAAACCATGGAAGAGATTATAAAAGAGAGGGAAGAGGATAAACTTCACCAATTTCTAATGGGTTTGGATGAGAACGTGTATGGGGGTGTGAAGTCTTCTTTGTTGTCTCGTGATCCTTTGCCATCAATTGATGAAGCCTATCAAGTCTTGACACATGTTGAAGAGTCAAAGATTGGTAGTCGTATTATGGCGGAGAAAACAGAGGAGATGAGCTTTACTCTTCAAGCATCACCTCGTCCACAAGGTTTGTCGAACAGTCGTTCACGCCCTGTTTGCTCTACTTGCGGCAAAATTGGACACTTGGCCAAGAATTGCTTCCACAAACTTGGCTATCCCGATTGGTGGGTAGAGAGACCTCGCCCTCGCTCTGCCTCTGGACCATCACCAGCCCTATTACAACCTTCAGGACGTGGTCGTGGCACTACTATAAATAATGTATATAGCCACGGAAAACTCACGAATATTTCGTGGCTAATGTGAATTAGCCACGAAAAACCACGAAATAAATTGTATGACATCCGTGGTTGATCCGTAGCAAATCGTGGCTATATAGCCACGTATTAGCCACGAATATGCGCGTGGCCGAATAGCCACGAACTACCCACGAAGTTTTCGTGGCTATATTCCCACGGAAAGTGTCGTGGCTAATTAGCCACGAATTAGCCACGACACTTTCCGTGGCTATATTGGAATATATTCTTGCCTGCATGTCGGATGATGAGACGATAGTTTGATGGATGGACAAGTCGGGCAGAGAATATATTCGATTTTAGCCACGGAAACTTCCGTGGCTAATTCGTGGCTATGTTCGTTATAAATTCAGCTTACTCCTTACGTTCATTTCAGAATTCAAAGAAGAGAAAAAATCTAAAAAATGTCTAATTTTTTTCAGTCGAGAGAGTGGATGGATCAACGTATAGATCCTGAGAGAAATTGTGTTTCAGATGAGTTTATAAATGGGATCAACGAGTTATGAAAAAGTGCAAAAATGCTGCTGAATCCCGCAAAACTAATATTGAGGGCAAAGGAATGCACAAGCATTGTGCAAGTCCTGTATCATTTGCCAACATTGAATATAATATGGTAAGAGTTAAAACAGTTTTTCAATATAGAATTTATGTCATTTTCTATTTCTAATGATTATATTTTATATCAACAGGTGATCGAAGCTGGTGGTGAAGAACCACCACCATACACGGAACTTGTAAAGAAGACACACACACGGAAAGACGGAACGTACATTGATCTTCGAGCAGAGGCCATTGTCTCTGAAGTTGAGTTATGTGCTTCACAAATTCCAGCTTCTTGTGGATCTCCTAGTGGTGCCACTGTTGTTCCTTCTCGTTTTGATCTAGACAAAGCATTTCTCGAGGTAAAATTTATTTTCCAATCTAATCACTTGCGAATCTTATATTGGCTGTGACTTATGATTTGCTTTGGTGAACTGTAACTTATGATTGGCTTTGGTGAATTGTGACTTATGATTTGTTATTTTGCTTTGGTAAATTTTGAAGATTATGACGTATGTGAAACTTTATGGGTTTTAATATTTTCTTTTTTGTTTGTGTACACTTTTTTTGCAACAGATTGTTAAACCTAACAAAGCAGGCCATATTTTTGGAATTGGCAGTGCTCAGTATCGAGATCACGAGCCGACCGAAATTGTCCATGCTTCTCTTGTCCGCAATCTCGACATGGATATGCGGGTTACTAGTGTGGAAAAAGACATACAAACCGTCAACAACAGCGTGGCAAAGGTCAAAGGCGATGTGGAAGCAGTCATGAAAGAGGTATCGGCAATCAAAAATAGCGTGGCAGCAATGCGAACTGCGCAAAATGTTATTTTTCGTGGCTTGGGCATTGATCCCGATACGCTCCAACCGATAAGGCGTTCTACTAGTCCCTCCACAGCAACTGCTACTGTCCCTACCACTGCCACAACTACTTCCGCGAGACCAAATTCGACTCCAGTACAGTCTCCGAACAATCCAAACAATCTTGACGATTGGTGTCAATCACTTGGTTTATGAATATAACTCTTAATCGAACAATCTAGTGTTTTGTGTTTTTAATCAATGTTTTTTGGCTAGTGTTTGTATGTTAACACTTAAAACATCTTAGTATATTTAAGTTTCGATTTACTAATGTTTTCTAATTTATGATATTTTTTTAATTTATTAAAAAAATAAAACATTCCTAATTTGTGTGATCAGTCCGTGGATATATTAGCCACGGAATGCCACGTCTGGTTCGTGGCTAATTTAGCTACGGAATAGCTACGATTATGTCTGTGGCTAATATAGCCACGGAATAGCCACTATTCAGTACGTGGCTAATTAGTCACAGACATAATCGTAGCTATCCCGTGGCTAAATTAGCCACGAACCAGACGTGGCATTCCGTGGCTTTTTAGTCACGAATTAAATTAGCCACGATGCTATAGCCACGGATATAGTGCCATAGCCATGAAAAATTCTGTGGCTATACGATTTTTTTTAGTAGTGTGGTTCTAACGCAGCCCGTGCTAATTATGTTGTTACCAGTCCTACTGCATCAGCGTCTGCATCAGCTTCTGCATCAGCTTCTGCATCTGCTCATTCTGCTATCACAGGAACTGATCGCATCGGCATTACTGGGTTGACGGATACACAGTAAAAAATCTTTATACGTTCTATGTTTTCCTGACACTAACCACTCTAGCTAAAAATCCAACTCTTGAACTATAGAGTAACATACGTTAGATGAAGCAATACACTCAAATTTTAAACATATAATAATCATAACTAATTATCAAAAATAGAGATTCTCAAAAATATCATATTTTTTAGTTTTTTTTCTTCTAAAAATATCATCACTAATATATATTAAATTTCATGATATATACAACATTATAAGGACTATTGTCGTTATGGATGTATAATTCTTTTAATTGATATTTTTTGTTCTAACTTCTTTTTTAACATTTCCATAAGTTATACTTTTTCTTCTATCATTTGCTATAATTTTTTGAAAAAATTTGGAAAAATACCTTCTTGTGTTTTCAAATTTGAAAAATACACCTTTTTAATTTTTTTTTGAAAAATACACTTTTTAGGATTTTGATAATTACCCCAAATTTTATAGCAAATTTGAAAATTACACTTAATCTTATAGAAATTTGAAAACTATACTTTTTATTATATTAAAGTACGTAAATATCCCTATATATATATTTAACTCTTTATTATATTAATAAATTTAATTAAAAATAACTTCAAAAATTATTTAATTTAAATTCAAAATTATGTTTAAACTAATTAATTTTCAGTTCTAAATTTTAATTTCGTATTTAAATATTTTTTTATAAAATATATTGTTAATTAATCAATATCCAAAATATAAAATTTTGATTAAATAAAAATAATTAGTCATCTCGACTTATATTTTGGTTGTTGATTTTTTACTTTATCAATTTATTTAAACCGTTGACTTATTTTATTATTTTATCGATTTAATTTTATCTTTCACCGACTTATTTTAAACAGTCGATTTATATTTTGATTGATTGATTTTTTACTTTGTCAACTTATTTAAACCATTGACTTATTTTTTATATTCATCGACTTAATTTGTTTTTCACCGACTTATTTTAAACAGTCGACTTGTATTTTGGTTGGTTAAGTTTTTACTTTGTCGATTTATTTAAACTATTGACTTATTTTTTATGTTCGTCGGCTTTTTTTTTTTTGTCGACTTATTTTAAACTGTCGACTTATATTTTGCATAGTTGATTTTTTACTTTGTCTACTTAATTTTTGAATTCATCGACTTATTCTAAAACGATTTATATTTTTGTTATTTGATTTTTTACCTTGTCGACTTATTTAAACCATTGACTTAATTTTTTTGTTCATCGACTTTAATTTTTTTTTCCATTGATTTATTTTAACTGTCGATTTATATTTTGGTTGGTTGATTTTTTACTTTATCGACTTGTTTAAACCATTGAAACCATATGACTGCTGCACCTGAAAATCCAGTTTGCTCATGCTTCCTCGATATTAATCTCCAAATATATTACATCTCTTTCTTTATCTCTTTCTTTATGGTTTGATATTGAAATATAGGATTCCTTTTTCTGCTTGGAATGAGAAGTTACAGAGCCTCAATCTTGTGGTACTAAGTCTGGTAATAATTCTCAATGGGCAAAATAGTTTCGTGGCACAAGCCGGTGCCGAGAGCAATGTACTTAAAAAATATTTAATAAGGTCATTCTTTTATCAGACAACATAAACAGAGACCTATTGAATTTAACCAAAAAAATTATTTCTGCTGTGATAATTATATTGTTTATTTGGGTGAGAACAGCATGATGATCCAGGGTTTGTCACAGAATCTCATCATCAGATGTTGTGGTCACTTCTTGGAAGGTATGTATTGGTAGTTTCTCTTTCTCAATTATATTAATATCTCAAACTGTTACTCATATTTGTTTTGTTTGTTTCATGTAAACAGTAAAGAAGATCCCCATGATTCAGTAGTGTACAGTTACATCATAAGTGGCGTTGCCCATTCTCATTTTAGTTATATCATAAGTGGTGTTGCTCCATCACAAAAATTAAAAGAAAATATTCTCTTAATGCAGTATCTTCCAAGATTAAATTATAATCGTAGCCTCCTTAATTACTTATGTAAAAATAAAAAGATACCTAAAGACAAATAATAGTATTAATAAATATATTTACGAATTAATTATTATTTGTTATAATATATAATTTTTAAATCAAATTAGGATAAAACAGTTTTTTCAAATATTAAAAGAGTTAATTTTGAAAAAAGGAAAAAAAAGTGCATTTTTCAAATTCCCAAACATATTTTTCAAAAAACCCTTTTTTGCCTATTCAAATGTATTTATATATTGCTTTTGTTCCGCTTGTCTTCATTTTGTCGACAAAAATAGTTTCCATTTTCATTTGTGAGAAGTATATATATATATATATATATATATTTTTTTTTTTTTTTTTTTTTTTAGAACAGTAGAAGAATATATTTTTTTACGCATTATTATTTTGTATCTCGTTATTTCTATTCAAATAGGTCAAGCTTTATTTTGGCATGTTCTTTATAAAATTACATTAAAAATTTCTCAAAACTTACTATTTTAACATACATCACGTATGATGTAGTTGATTTGTATTTCTTCCGTGGCGAAGTTCTAAGTTCTGTAAAAATGGTTGTGTTATCTTTAAACATCTGTAGGGGTGTCAAAATCATACGTGATTTTGAGTGCTAAATAAATCATGAGTCTAACTTATTAAGCAAATGGATTCGATCAATCCATAACTCATTTAAATTAATGGATTAATGGTTAAATAGATTTATCCATGAAATAATTTTGCTGAGTTTATATAATTATCAAAATTAGTAATTATAATTATTATACCATCATATTATAATTCAAAAATAACTAGTAATTTTGATAATTCATCGTCGTCGTCGTCGTCATCATTACATGATCTTGCATACGCTAATTTCAATGGTTTTGATTTGGGAAGCTTTATTTCTTTCGCGGAGGTGTTTTGTATTTTATCTTCCGCCGTGATTCCGGTGATTCTCGCGGTTAATTTTGCAGTGGTTGGTGAAATTTGGAAAAAGATGTTGTCATTAAATTTCGTAGGAATGGTTAGGTCAGTCGCGTCGTGGCTTAGACGGCGGCAATGGATGAGGATTGGCAAAGGAACAAGAGATGGTTAGGGGACGAATTTGTTTCGAAGGTTGAAGAAACTTGAAGAGGATTTAAAAAGTTTATAATTAGTAATCTAACCAAAAGCCTCCTATGTGACAAAATCATAACTATTAGATATAGAATTTTTGATTAGATTGTTAATTATAATTTTTTTTTTAAATTATGACATAAATTAAAATAAAAAAATACGCATAAACTTCGTTGTATGCTAATATGCTCTTTTAGTTTCTTATTTTCTTGAGCTAATTGCTTTTTTGTTTAAATAATTCACTTTATCAACCTAAATTAATGTTACGCATTGACTTTAATCACTTTAAGACATATAGTTTAAACACTGTTTATGCATTTAAAAAAATCAAGTTTTTATAAATCATCACGAAAATATCAGTATATACATTACAAATATGCACATAGGACCATGTTTAATCTATATTTTTGATCAACAACATTCATTTTATCAAGTTTGGATTTAAATGATGATACAAAAATAACACTAGTACACATTACTCGAATAAAGATGTTCAAAAAATCTCTTAATCTATTTAAGTTCATGATATATATACGTTATTATATATATGTACATGGCATTATGGGTCCAACCGGTAACATGTAGTAAAAATATATGTTTTTTTATCCAAAAAAAAAAGTTGAGTTGCAGTAGATGTTATAATTTGATGTAATTTGCAGTAAAAAATATGTGGTAGAAACTGCAGATTTATGTAGTGTATTTGCTATTAAAATACGAGTTAGCATTCTTATGAATACAACTGACTGGTAATTTTTATGATGTATAAGTTACCGTATATGTTATTAGAAATAAATTAAATTTAAAGTTATTAGAAATAATAACATTTATTACGAATTTAATTATAAAAATAGATTAATTAAAATAATACTAACTTAAACATAAACCAAATTGTTTTGTAATATTAATAAAAATAGATTAAATAAAATAATACTAACTTTAAACTAAAATAAATTTGTAACATTAATAAAAACTAACGACGTACATTTTTAAAAATTTTAAAAATAAATAAAATCAATAATTAAGATAATAAGAAAAACTTGTTTGAATCAAAAATCTGTAACCAAGTTGATACAAGTTTGCTAAACAATAGTTAAGAAAATATCTGTTAGAATTATTGAAATTATTATTTTGTGTCACAATATTAAAATAATTAAAAATGAAATTAACAAAAAAGAAAAGAAAAAAGAAGAAGTATTCGTTGGAACTTGGAAATAAAATAAAAAAACACTAACTCAACATCTAATTCATCCCATTTTCTATAATTTTGGATTAACTTTTGAGTTAGCAATTTTACAAAAGAAATAACTCAAAATAATAAATCAACCATAACTCATTCTAACTCAAACTCAAATTATAAAATTTTAGTTTGATTCATCATTAGTAACATTTTTGAGTTATTAGTGAGTTAGACTATTAACTCAAACTAAATCAATGAGTTATAAATACTCTTGTCGTCAAGAATGTATATTTTTTTAATTAGTTTTTTTACATTTCAATAACTTCTACCTTTTCTTCCATTATTTATTAATTTTATTTTTTTATTTATTCAAATGTATTTATATATTATTTTCGTGTTTAGTTGGTCTAAATATTCATTTTGTTGAAAAAAAAATTCCGTTTGTGTGCGAAGAAATTTTGTTTAGCATGCATTATTTTATTTTATATATCATTACTTCAATTCTATTTAAAATAAGTCAAGTTTTATTGTAACATATCATTTACAATTCTAATAACATACTATTTTAACATAAATCATGTGATATTTGTATATTTTAGATGTTTTTAGCATGACATTTTCATCGATTTTAATCGCATATCATTGCATTTAGTTGTTTTTAGCTTACGATTGAGTCACATTTGGTTTTATCTTGAGTCTTAGAGTCCTATGTTAAGTTTTGCGGCATTTACATGTATTTTTGTCTTTTTCAGATACTATTGAACTAGGATACCTTTGGAAGCTGACATGAGAATGGAATTTGGAGAAATACCGAAGAAACATCGAGATTTAGGAAGAAAGAAATTTGATCCGGAAAAAAAGAGATCAAACCAATATATCAAATTAACACATGAGGAGGTTTTGATGCATCATCGTGGGCTACCAAAAAAGGGATTAAAATCACCAATCAAACTGACCCACGTCCCAATGAACTACCAAAAGAAGGATCAAAAGCATCACTCAGATTAACATAGTTCGATGGATTTTGTTTGTTATCCTGAAGACAAATATGATCGACCAAAAGAGGGATCAAAACCTCTAATCAAGACTGCATTTTTTCTAACACTTTTGGGTCCGACCCGGTTTGTCCCGAGTTGACCCGAATCGAGCCCCCTTTTGTTATTTAAGCATTGTAGACCTATTTTTTAGTTAAGTTTGATATTCTCTTTGCCTCTTTTGGATCTTAAACTTGTTCTTAGCTTATGATATTTAGATTTTAATATTTTTGTGAAGATTTCTCTTAATCTCTTTCTTTAATCTTCTTTTTAATCATGTATTATTTTATCTTAGCTTTTGTTTCTTCTTTTGCTATGTGTGAGTAGTGATCCCTTTGAGTTATGAGTTTAGTAGATTAGGGATGTTTGATGATTGATTGATGATGATTATGCTTAGATCTTTATGAATCATTGATTTGAGTTACACTTAATGCTAGTATTTGACTTGATCAATCAAATCTAGAACTTATGACTTTCATGCCCGAAAGGTGTTTGATGAAATGCTTGAACCAAATTCAAATTGGTTTTTTTTCTTCCCTAGCCAATGAAAGTTGATGTTAGGGTGATTAGTGAACATAATAGACTTGCTTGTTAATGCTTATTGACTAACTAATTTGCAAATGAAAATTTAGCTAAATTAGATAATTAGTGAAGTGATTAGTGCCATGAAAGTGGATTAGTCAAGTTCTTGTGACCCATGTTCTAGGATTAGTCTTAATGAGTGTCTTGCATCATTAATTAGTCATCATATTCCCTTGATCAATTTCTAGACCCATGATCCATTGCTTTTCATTAAAGAATCAGCTTATTTTCTTTGTTGGTAATTTCCTGTTTAGTCTTTTGATTGCTTTTATTTTTGTTTATTTCTTTGCTTGTTATTGCTTTTGTATGTTTCCCCTTCGCATTTAGATAGTTTAGTTCTTTAAAATCTACAAAAATCATTGCTCATTAGCTTAATTAGACACTTAAAAGCTTATTGTGTTAGTTTGATCTCCTAGTGGATTTGACACCCTATTAGAGCTACAAATGACTAAACCGTGCATTTGCGGTTTCTCAATTCGGGTTTAAAACTCGATCACATCATCATGTATTTAATTGATTTGTATTCAATTGACAAAATCACAATTCTCCTGTCTTTGTGCCAAAAATAAAAATATCTATATGCTAATACGCATAATTTTTTTGAGAATTTGCATCTCATATACAAGGATTATAGCTTAATTATCTGCATGACCAACATTGTTTTCGACACTATTCAGTTTTCTAAATTCCAACTCCACCCCTACTTAGCTATTCATGTATATATATTTAATATGATTTTATTAGATTTTTTTGTCAGATTCAATTACTTATATCTACACACCATGGATATATACAAGCCAAATAAGAAAAGAACAAATACATTCTCTCTCTTCTTTATCTTTTTCCGATAGTTTTACTTTCAGTTTCTCTCTCTTCTTTATCTTTTTCCGATAGTTTCTTCTATCTTTTTTTTCTTCTTCTTCTTTCTTCTTTCTTCTTTCTCTTTCCAAGAACTACTATAATCATGTAAAATGAAATAGATTATCTTCGATTCAGATTTGTGAGTATTCATCTACAAAATGGTGATTCTACCGCCACTCATTCCGGCAAATAACTGGTTCGTGCTTCTTCAACCTTAAAAGCTTATTTTTGTCCCATTTTACATTTATAGTTGCGCTCAACACCGCCGTAATAATAGTCACGACAACATAAGGAAGCAATCGCGGAAAGCTTTGGCTCGAGTTGACTTGAATGTACTGAGTTGACTCACCGAATTATGTTCTAGTTTGACCGAATTAGATGTTATTCTCCAGGTTTTATAGCAAAAACAACCACAACGCCTCCAAACAACCAGTTTTAACACAATTTCTTCCCAAAGCTTCGACAAAGTCATTCTCGATGAAAAATAAAGATGGATTCTCCGGTAGATGTGATTGAAGAAGATGATGCATGTTTTTTTCTCTCTCACACACTTAACATGAAAGTTAACTATCAATAATTGAGTTATCCCGTTAAACAAAAAGTTAGAGATAAAAGTTATTTGTCTTGTTTTTTGATAAGATGATGGTGATGTACTTGGGTCAGCCTAAATTTGCTTTCTAATGTGTAGTATATTATGACAGAATCACAATGGAATCCCAAACTCGTATAAGTATAGTAAATATGTTGTATATTTGAATTCTAAATTAGTCTTCTAAATACATTGTTAGAGCGCTAACATACTTAATAGCCAAAACAATTTATTTAGTGATGATGTCTAATATTTATATGTTTAAAGATTGCGCACACATTCAATATAAATAGCAAATCACATATAGAAGTAATGCTCATAATGAAGAGTTCATGTTCATTAAACACATGCGATCCAATACGTCTAAGTGCCAAACATTGACAATTTGGTTAATGAAGAATAACCACTAACTTTTTAAGTCTAAATAAGTCTACCAAATTTAGCATTAGACTGATAACATGTATAATAGCTGTTAACAAATTATTTATCGGTAATATCTACTGTTACATGTGTAATAATTTTATGTATGTAATTTAACAAATACATGTATCTATTTCATATTTATGCTATATGTACATATATTTATGTATTTATCTTACATTGAGGGGTTGAATCGCAAAAAATAATAAATATAATTATATCTTTGTAATTTATGAAAAGTTATGATGTTGTCACCAATTAGACACAATCCATTGTTAACAAATGAACTTTTTTAACTAAATAATAAATAGGGTAACATCTAACAATATATATTACCGGTAAATAAAAAGTTAGTATCCGCTATTATACATGTTAGCGGTATAATATTGAATAAAAAGCAAACATTTTTTACTAAATAATAAATAGAGTATGAAAATATTCAATCAATAAACATCTAACAATACATATCACCAGTAAGTAAAGTGTGATCCGCTATGATATATATTAACGGTAAAAGATAAATTTTTATCCGAGGTATACGTGTTAAGTGTGGACACCTCATCTCCAGATCTACGAGGTATGCCTTGCCAGATACAATAAGGTAGTCACACATCCACTTCAAAAGTGTTTACGAGTCTAATGCAAATATTAAGCGTATAAAAAATAATTATGTGGCTAATGAAAAAAATATCTGTATGAAACAAAAATAGACATGCCTACTATTATCTTCGTTAACATATATATTGCGGATAACAATATATAAAAATGACAAATTCTAAATTCAAAGATACAACATACATACTTTAGTGTTCTATTCACCAGTTTTCGTTAGGAACAAATGCTAACATGCTATAATAGAGTTATCACATTAAACTAAATGTTAGAGGTAAACAAAATGTTTATATGACCCAGTTTACTCGAACTTAACTAAGTGAGTCAAAACAAACTCAGTAAGCGAAAAAACCAGATCTGCAAAATTGAAAAACTGAAATATTTTTTTTTTAAAGTGATAAAATAATATAAAAAATGAACAAACGAAGATGAACACATATTCAAAAAAACTATTGTTATTGCTACGGTGATGTAGTCTCTCGGACAACCACCTCTTCTAGTGACATGCTCTAATTTACCTTCACTATAGAGCAAAGATCCAATAGGCGAGCGAAGTTTTAAATTTTGTAAAGCCTCAAATAAATCCACAAGTGCATGGTACACCGAGGTGGTATTTAAGGGTTGATCCCAAGGGACTAGAGCTTGCACACTAGAGATTCGAGACACACACTAAGCTGTAACAAATGATTTCTGGGGTTTTTAATGGTTTTAAAAGCTAAGAAATTCAAGAAAATCAAAATTCAAGAAGGAAAACAAGAGAAAAACGTTGGACCATGGGTTTAACTTTCATAAGAATGTATTAACAACACTTTCGTGGCACTAATCAACTTTGTTAATTATTCCATTAAGCTAAACTTTCATTTGCAAATTAAATAATTAACAAGCATTATTATTAGATCCATTAAGTTCACTAATCACCCTAACATCAACTTTCATTGGCTAGGGAAGAAAAGCTCATAAAAAGTTTGTTCAAGCATTTTTACAAACACCTTTCGGGCAATGAAATGTCTAAGATCTAGATTTTGATTGATCAAGTCAAAACTAGCATTAAGAACAACCTAAATGAAGGATCTAACAAGGATCAACCTAAATAATAATCATCTAACAATCAAATCATCATAATCTAGCATTTTACCCATGATCCAACTAAAAAACTAAGTGTTAAACATGATATGAAGCAAAAGATATAAACATAATAAAAGATGTAAATAAAATATAAAAGATAAAAAGATTGAAGAATCCTTCTCTAAAGTGACATGAGAAGATGAAGATCAATCCAAAATATAAATAGAACAGTTTGGATCCAAATCCAACACTAGAGGAGAGAAAATTTATAGTTTTTACAAAGCTTCAAATGTATTTAGTGCATAAAAAAGGACCCGGATCGACCCGGTTTGAATCTGGATCGGATCAAAAGTTCTTGAAAATGAATGCTCATACTGAGCCTAATATGTCCGGTATTTAAGCTCGGTATTTCCACTGATGTTGCTTGCCATTTTGTAACTCCCATACCGACCATAATATGCCTGGTAATTAAGCCCGGTGTCTGCTATTTCTGAAACTTCTTTCCTTTGCCTTTAGACTCTATTTAGAAGCTCAGTTCATCTCATCTTGCTACCATATTTTTGAATCCAAATGAGCTCCAAACCTTCCTTGCAATTCCATCCTCATCAAAGCTTCCAAAAGTACCTAAAAAGACACGAGAAAATATGCAAAATGCAACAAAATGTAACCTAGACCCTAAGATGATCCTAAGGCAAAAATGAGACTCAAAGTGAATGAAAAGACACAAGTATGATACAAAAAGAGACAATAGACTATGAATTCAAATCATGAGGATGCGCAAAAATACCAAATATCATCTAGCATCTCGCTATCTCTTATGTAGCACCGACTCCACCTTCACTAGTAGCTTGTTTGTCGTCGCTACTATCGCCAATTATTTTGTTTGTTTTTTCAATTAATCTAAGATAATTTTTTGATGATAAAAAAGGTGAAGAAAGAGAGTCGGAAAAAGAGAAAAGAAAGAAGAAAGAAGAAAGAAGAAAGAAGAAAGAAGAAAGAAGAAAAAAGAAAGAGAAAGAAGAAGGCGAAAGAGAATGAGAATATCTTTTGTAATCTTTAAAAGATTTACATGATCTCAAGTGTTGTAATATCGATACATGAAAGAGAGATTGAGGGATAAAATCGTAAATTACTATCCTAATCGCTACATGAAAAATATTTTAACATTATTTTTGTACATTTACCTAATTTGTGTGTTTTTTTGTATTATTGGCTCGTTAACTCAACTTATTTTCCTATATTTTCATATTCTCTTTTAGTTTCTTATTTGCATGAGTAAGATGTTTTTTTTTAATTATTCACTTTATTAATCTAAACTAAAATTACAGTCTTTTTATATGGGAGGGATTTAATCCCGACGAAAAAATGTATGGACATGGACATGAACTCTTCGGACCCACTTAACCGTAAAATAAAAAATTACAGTATTTTCTCTTGACCACAATTACAATGCATATATACGCGAGTAAACTCCACAATGACCTGAATGATGTTTGGCCCAAGATAGCTACAACATTTTGATCCTCTGTTTCTCTGCTTAAAATATTTATTATGCTCCCTATAGCTACAAGTTTTATTATCAGACCGATTTAGAAGATAGACAAGTGAAGCGACCGATTAGTGTCCCGCATGTTTAAAGGCCAATTTTTATGAAGAAAATAAATTTTATTAAAAAAATATATAAAAAGACATAAATATTTAATTTCTCGCACGACATCCAAAAATATTGGACCGTCCTTATTATACAAAATACTTTTTCATATTTCTGAGCAGCCTGAGGACATGGAAGATTTTTCTGCCTCTTATCAATTGTATAGATTGTGAAATGAAAGTATCTCCAAAAGATGACGTTTTTTTGGTGATAAAAGGTATTATATTGAAAGCTGGTGAATATGTTACAACACGGAGAAAATAACACATAAGAACAACACTATAGACTACGGTAAGCAAACAAGACTACGAATAAGGAACTAAAAAGGATACTAAAAAGCATATAACGAAATATTTAGGTCGGAGTAGAGACAAACCACCCCCAAGAGATTGAGCGAGGCTACGCAAAGCAAATATAATCAGCGGCAATAGGAAAGGAAGCGGCTGAGGAAAACACTCGACCTAGACCTATGATCCGACTTTGCCGAGAAGAGTTATCACGACTAAGAGGAGAACCTTACCCAAATGTCATCCCAATCCTCCAAAAGCCAAAAACCAGTAAGTCTACATCACAAACCAGAGGTAAGAAAGCACCAAACAGAGCCAAAACCCACTCGAAAACACTGAATATGAGCTTTTGAAGATCAATACAATGTAGCAAAACAACCCAACCTCATTTTGACAACAAACTGAAAGCTACTACCACGCTTACCAACAGAACCAGAGTCATTAGACAACCAGGAAAAGCGAACGAGAAGTGAATATCTGGAGACGACGCTAGCCACTCTAGGAGATGTAAAAGAAGAGGTAGGCACATCCCTTAATAGACTAACCCCAACAGAAGCCCAAAACCGAACTCACTACCCGGAAGATGGAAGCTTAGACTTTTTCAGGAACTCAAACCTAGAAGCGACACCAGACTGAAGGAGGAAGAGGCCACCAGAGAACTGAAATCAGCTGGGGAGGAAGGGGGAGAGAAGAAAGACCACACCTGTAGACCCTTATCTTAGAGACACCTCAAAGCACTACCTAACCTTTCAAGGATGCGTAGAGGAGAAGAGAGAAGCAACCGAGGCTAGAGAATGGAAGAAGCACCTACACAAAAACTAGAACCGACACCACAGCTAGAGCAAGTAGAAGCAAACATAAGCAGAGGAAGAAACACATTCACAGTGACAACAACAACCAAGCTTCAAAAGGAGAACAGACGAGAGGAAACAGAGCAACCCAAAATTAAGTAAAGGAGAAGGAGATTAACCGGAGGTAAATGTCTGAGACCTTTAACAAGAATGCAGGAGGAAGATTGTCGAGGAAAGCCGCCGCTGCAAGACTGAAAGGGGCCAGTGAGATGGAGAAACTGGCATACCTCCGATGTGCGAAGCGTCCTCAGATGCCACATTGGAGAGATAGCCCCTCACTAGACACGAAGCCACACTATACCCACAGCTACGAAGTCAACCGTACTGGAACCCCGGAGACAGCGGAGAAGACTTAACCGAGCAAAAGGAGAACACCGGAAACTCAACTCGCGATACCACACGCCGTCCTCAGGCGATTTGAAATAGGGAAGGAGAGAGACCAGGGAACACACCATCGGACTTAGCCACTGTCCACATCCATCAGAACTAACGAAGACCACGAACCTCAAGCAAAATATGAGAGGCCAGATTTGCATCCGACTGAAGGGAAAAAAACACTAAGTAATGGTATAAAAACTAAGTGATGGTATATATTTTTCAAAAATACTCCTAAAAGATTTTTTTCAAAAATACCACAAAATTAAAACTAATTTTAAACCTCCAAAATTAAACCCTAAAAACTAAACCATAGCCCCTAAAACTAAACCCTAAATCCAAAATACTAAACCCAAACCCAAACTCAAAACTTTAAATTATAAACTCTTAAAACTCATTTTTAGTGTTTGCGGTATTTTTGAAAAAACAAAACTTTTAGTGGTATTTTTTCAAAAATACCGCAAACACTAAAAATGAGTTTTAAGAGTTTATAATTTGATATTTTTGAAAAAAAATTAAGTGAGGGTATATTTGAAACAAAAATATGGTGTTTTAAAGAATTTCTCTTAGCTTATTTTGATGGGTAAAATACTAGTATATAATATTGGTTTTACGCGTGCAATCTTCTCATAGTTTACATATTAGGGGTGGGACGGATCCGGATATCCGGAAATTTAAGGGAATCCAGATTCGGATCCGTGACTTCCGGATATCCGGACTTCTGGTATCCGACAAAAAATTAAGATATCCGCGGATATCCGGATCCGGATCCGAAAATAATAATAAAATAATTAAATTAAAATACTAAAAAATTAAAAAAAAATTATAAATTAAATTTTTGAATATTTTTTTTCAAAATAAATATGATATATTAGAAAAAGAACTAAAGTCAATATATTTTTATATATTTTTATATAAAAATAATTTAATATATGTAAAACTATATATTTTTAATATATTTAATGCGTTCGGATTCGAATCCGGATATCAGGACCTTGAAATTTTACTATCCGGATCCGTTTTTCACGGATCCGAGATTTTACTATCCGGATCCGGATTCGGATATCCGTATTTTCGAAGTGGATAAAAACGGATACCAGATCGGATACAGGATCTCGAATAATAATGCCACCCTTATTACATATGATCTACACCTAAATTTTGTAGTTTACTAAATTATATATTTAATGTGTTTTTAGTACTTGAAAAGTTCAGAAGAGAAAGAAAAATGGTTACGAAATGTTTCTGAAACAAATCGACATTAAAGAATGCGCTTTTGCATCACACTTTTTATCCATGCAGTTTATAAATTAAAAAAACAAAATTTTATTATTATAATAAATTTTGAAATTCTAATTTTAGATAAATCATAGAATAACTAAGTAAGTTGAAAGTGACTGTAGATTAATTTTTTTTAATAAATTCTAATTTTAGATAAAACATAGAATTTGAAAATAACTATTTAACTAAAAATTTCAAAATCATTTTAAAATATTCTTAATCAGTTATTTTACATAGACACCTTAATGATTTTAGATAAACTATATAATTTTAGTTATCAAAATCAATAAATTTTAATAATTGATTAACGAAAAAAGTTTAAAATCATTTTAAAATTATTTTTAATTAGTTTATTTTGAAATTATATGATATGTCCAAAAAAAACATTTTACAAAAATCAAGTTCTTATAAACCTTTGTAAAAGTAACAGTATATACAATGCAAACATGCACATAAAAGGCATGTCTAATTTTTTTAAATCAATAACATTCAGTTAACAAATTTAAATTTGGATATCGAGACAAGGAAAACGGTCATTTAATTACTTAAATTTTGCAATGTGGCGTTTTAATTCCTCAACTATTCGGATTTTAATTTTATTCTTCAAATTTACGTTGACTTCAACAATCAGAGCTTAAAAAAGTCAACCGTTCACGTCCACTTAACGGTTGATTTTTTTTAAGTTTGATTGTCGAAATCAACGTAAACTTAAAGAATAAAATTAAAACCCGAATAGTTGAAGAATAAAAATGCCATATTGCAAAACTTAAAAAATTAAATAACCGTTTTCCCTATGGATGCAATGAGAATATTAGTTAAAATTACTCGATTACATTTCATATTTAAAAACTATCATATATATATATACACACGTACGTACACATCGTAACTATTCTTACTGTTGAGAATTTATAATTTTCTTTACTAGTTTTCTTTATTCTAATTTTTTTTTTATATTTCCATAACTTCTACTTTTTTCCTACTTTTTCATGTTTACTATTTTTTTTTCTTGTATTTGTGCTAGTCTAACCTTTTTTTTTTGTTGACCATTTTTTCTCATTTGTTGTCTAATATATATGTGTATATATATATTATTGCAAACAATAATATATATATATTATTGCAAATAATATTATTGTAAGAAAATATCTCTGGAACTTTGTTACAATATCTACTTTATAAACTTTTATTTTTTCATGTACTTTGGTTGTTTTAACCATATTTCATATTTTAATAAACTTATTTTAATAATTATATTTTATTTTTTATTTATACATATGGTTTAGTTCGTCATAAAAACTAAAATTATAACAGATTCTTAACTTGTAAATAAATAAAAAATATATATATATATATATCTTTTATTTTATTTTCTATTTTCTAAATAATTTTGTTGCAAATATTTTCTTAAATATTTAGAAAATTATATTAGTTAATAAAAGAATATATACTAACTTTTTTATGTGCTTTGGTTGGTTTAACCAAATTATATTTTATATTTTATCTACGTAATTAGTTTAATTTATCACGGAAAGACTATTACAAATCCTCAACTCATATATATATATATATATATATATAGATATATATATATATATATCTTTTATTTTATTTCTTTTCTACATAAATTTTTTAAGTATTTATAAGATTATATCAGTTACAAAAAAGAATATATATTAAATTTTTGTCTTTGACTAAACAATAGTTATTAACTATATGTATTAGTTATTAAAAATTATTTTTTGTAATTTTAAATGTTTTAACTGGGTGGAATTATTATCCGGGATCCGGTATCCGTTCCTATCCACTCCGAAAATACAAATATCCTAAAATTATAATTTTTTTAAAAATAAATATGATATATTAGGGAAAAAAACTAAAATCAATATATCTGTATATATTTTTAATATATGTAAAACTATATATTTTTAATATATTTAATGCGTCTGGATCCGAATTTTTGATATTCTTTTTTGTCGGATATCCGAAGTCTGAATGTCCAGAAGTTTCGGATCCGGATACTTTTTCACGGATCCGAGTTCCGATATCCGGATCCGTCCTCTAACAATGTAAAAAGAGAAAATTAAAACAATCCAAAAAAGTGAAAACTGGTCTCCAGGTCAGGTCAGGTCTTCTTCCTGCAAACATCTCCAAAACAAACCTCAGAAAATAGGGAAAGTTTCAATCTTTCCCCTTTTTTTCTTCTCCTTCTTCCTCCAAAATCGTTGATTTCCAGAAGAGTAGAACGCGATTAATCATCAGATTAGCGTCGTTCAGGTTTGGGCTCGAATACTCAGGAATGAAAGGAGGAGCTGTTAAGAAGAAAACCCAGGTGGTAAACGACGCTGGTGAGGCGGATGCGGCGGTGGAAATCGCCGGAGAAAGCCGGAAAAGAAGCGGAGACGGTGGGTTTGGCAGTGACGACGGCGGAGGAGGAGGTGGAGGTGGAAGTGGAGAGTCGATTCTTCGCGAAATGGGTGATGATAGGCGTACGGAGGATGGAGAAGAAGAAGAAGAAGACGAAGAGGATGAAGACGATGGAGGAGAAGAGGAAGAAGTAGAAGGAGAAGAAGGTAAAGAGGAAAGGCCAAAGCTTGATGAAGGGTTTTACGAAATCGAAGCTATTCGTCGTAAGAGAGTTAGAAAAGTAAGCTCTTTTTTTTTTCCTTTCAGCAAATGTGGTTTCTTCTTAACCATAACTATGGAGGTTTTAGGTTTCTCTAGGTTTAAGTTTAGTATCTTCACGTAGGTAACTTCTTCTCATACTTTACATTGTTCATTTCTTACACATTGGTGTGAGAAATTGGCTGCTTTAGTAAATTGTAATAATCCTAACAGAGCAGAAAATTGGCGTCTTCGATTTCTAGGATTGAAAGAAACCGCAGAGTGGTTTATATAAGGAAGCAAAGTTTGATTCTGAGGTTGTTTTGTTGTAGGAAGAAATTGGTGATTTTGCTCGGTTTAATGTTTGATATCTTCTTCTTTCTGTTTTTCGGATTGATTGATTCTTCCTTTTGGTTACTGGCTCTGCCGCTCTATATAAATTGGATGGTGCTTTTGATCGTAGGGTAAGGTCCAGTATCTAATTAAATGGTGAGTTCTTCAAATCATACTCAGTTTCATTTTAAGTCTGCGTTCTTGATCAAACATATGCTTTTCCATTGACATAAGTTATAAACTCGGTTGTGAAAGGCGCGGATGGCCGGAAACTGCCAACACATGGGAGCCTTTAGAGAATCTCCAGTCCATTGCTGATGTTATAGATGCATTTGAAGGAAGGTAAATGCATCTAATTTAGCTGTTTTGTGACACTTTTCAATTTGTTGTTTTGTGGATTTCCTTTGTTAATGTATGGATTTGCTTTCTTGTTTCAAAGTTTGAGGCCAGGAAAGCCTGGTAGGAAGCGGAAGCGCAAATATGGAGGCCCTAATTCTCAGATGAAGAAGAATCAGCATCGTTTAACATCTACTTCACATGATGCTGCCGAGAAATCTGACTCTTCTGCATCTCTCAACAACTCTAGCCTTCCTGATATTTCTGGTCCAGCCGACCTCAGCGGTTCGAGTCTACTAAAAGGAGACGGAGAAGCTAAGAATGCTTATGTAGCCAACCAAGTCGATGCTAACAGCGGGAGTGTTGAGATGGTGCAACAAGTTACTTTGATTGAAGAGGAGAAAGATTATGATCCGACACTTAACGAGCTAAGGGGACCAGTTAATAACAATAACGGTGCAGGATGTTCCCAAGGAGGAGGCATTGGTTCTGAAGGTGATAATGTAAGACCCAATGGCCTTCTTAAGGTTTATCCTAAGGAGCTTGATAAGAACAGTCGTTTCATAGGTGCTAAGCGGAGGAAGTCTGGCTCTGTGAAAAGATTCAAACAAGATGCATCCACTGGTAACAACCACATAACAACTACAGATCAGAATCTGACGCCAGATTTGACTACAGTAGACTCTTTTGGTAGAATTGCAAGGATAGGGAATGAGTATCCTGGTGTGTTGGAAAATAATAATTTGTCTCAGAAAACCAAGATGGAGGAGTTGGACATCACGAAGATACTTAAACCGATGAGCTTTTCAGCATCTGTATCAGACAATGTCCAAGACGTGTTGGTGACTTTTTTGGCGCTGAGGTTTGTGTCTTTGCTCTTTGGTCAATTTTCACATTTTGAATTCAAAGTTTACTTATTTGGCTACTCTCATAGGTCTGATGGGAAGGAAGTGATGGTGGACAACAGATTTCTCAAGGCTCATAATCCTCTTCTGGTAAAATTATTTTGAAAAGCTTTCCTTCTGCATTTTACTCATTTGGAAGATTCTAAAACTTTTCTGTTTTCTTTTTGATGCCAGCTGATTGAATTCTACGAGCAACATCTCAAGTACAATCGCACGTCTTGATTCATCTCGAAAAGTAAGAATTTGTCTGTACACAGCACTTGTAGGTAGCAGAAGATTAGATGGGTTTTTTTTTCTTGTCTAGCAAAGTAACGTGTAGAGTTGAGGTAGTGTGGCAAGTACGTTTTTGTATCACGTTTTCCGGGAGGTTTCAGATTGCCTTTTATCTCCTCGGGTTCGTAATGTTCACTTTCTATCATAGTAAATCTTGTCACTTGGACTTTTTTGCTTCTTTTGCGGAAATTCTGTTGAACTTGTTCAAAAATCAAGTTCATGCTGCTTGATGCTATCAAAATATATGGATCAATTGACATATACTTCATATATACATGCCAACAACTTTCAGTCTCGTGTAATATTTGGTTGATGTAATTTGGAATGTTGCTTTCGAGCCAAAGGAACTGGAAGAAACTTGATCCTCTTGGTATTTGGTTGCTCCTTGTGCAAGAACTCAGTTTCATATGGCTTTCTTTTCAAAATCCCTGCTTCATCTAATGCTTCTGAAAGCTCCAAATAAGGATTGTGAATATTCTCCGAGTCGTTAGAGAACCGTGGTGAGGCTGTGCTATCTTGCTCTTGCATCATGTGTTTAAACGATGAGGTGCACCGCGCATTTTTTCACCTCTCCAAGCGGCTTTAAAGAATCTCCTTTTGTGTTTTCGATTGAGAATTTGAACAGGGCTTCGTTGTAAGCTCCCATGGACATGCAGGATCTGCTGAACAAGAGGAGGTGATCTGATCCAAAACACATGTTTGTAAAAGCTTTTGGATCAGGATACCATAGCTCATCCATAACGACCAGCTCGTTAGCATCAACCCCTTTTAATATACAAGAGCAGCGTATCTTGAGATCGTTCATTGAGTACTGTCCATCGACTCCAATCATGATGCATGCGGAAAATCCCAGAACGTCAGATGATGTTTCACTCTGAGGCAAGTGTATTCTTAACGAAGAACCCATGGCTTGGTGATTGAAGCAAGACGGCACATCTTCTCCAGGAAAATAAGAGTGTTCTGGTTTTGCTGAATCTAGCTTCATGTTACGGTGAATGAGAATCTGTGCTTCTTGATCCAATTTGTAACAGTTGCTAGCTACAAGCTTGCGCAGGCAATGGTGCTTGAAACAACCTGAGATACTCACTAGGGATGTGCAGCCATGGGCGTAGATATACAAGAGACCTCGTGGAAGCTCATCGGGCAATGCTTGAAGTCTCTGGCAATTGTTTAAATCCAGTCTATTCAACCTGGTGAGCCGTTTGATGCTCGCGGGGATGAATTCAAAATTGTTACCACTCAAATCTAGTTCTGATAGACTCCATAAGTTACCAATACTGTTAGGGATCTCTATCATGTTCATGTTGCTTAGGCACAGAGCTCTCAAATCATCAAACCTTGATAACTGAGGACATAAAGAATGCAAAGCTTCTGGATTATAGAAGCTATTCCCAATTGCGAAAACTTGAAGACGGGTAAGGCGTGCAATAGACCATGGTGCTCGTCTTATCGCTGTTCTTCTGGCTTGAAGCACCTCGAGAGCTATTAAGTTCCCAATGTTTTCAGGCAGTTCACTAATGCTGGTCCTATCTAAATCAAACCACCTCAAGCAGCTCATTGTCTGGCAAATTTCTGGTGGAAAGCTCTGAAGTACAGAACAGCCAGAAAGATTGAGCCTTTCCAGGGATCTTAGCTCAGAAATGCTTACAGGAATAGATTTCAGTCTTTTATTTCCTGAAATATCCAGGGACCGAAGCTGAGAGAGATTACAGATCCTTGCAGGAATTTCTTCTATTGATGTCTCAGATATACGCAGAATTTCTATATTCGTGGCGACACGAGGGAACTCGTTGATATTAAGACAACCAGATACTTCAAGAGTTTCGAGAGATATGAGGTTCTGTAATGTGTCTGGGAGGTTCTCAAGATATTTGCAACCGTCCAGATTCATGGATTTAAGTGAGACCAAGTGCCTTACAGAGCTTGGAAGAGTCATGAGGCTCTGGCAATCTGACATATCCAATTCAACCAGACAAGAGAGACGACTGATCGATGATGGCAGTTCCTCTATCTTTGTACTGTTCAGATAGAGTCTTCTAGTATTCCAAGAAATTTCTGGGAAATGCATTAGACTTGAGCATCCACTCATTCCAACTGTTTCAAGCGACTTCAAAGCGATTCCACTTGGAACGTTCTTGAGTTGAATGCAATTAGTCAAGTACAAACGATAAAGTTTCTGAAGATTCTTGATAGATGGAGTAACCTCAACCAAGCTTTGGCAGTAGGAAAGGTTTAGTTCCTCAAGATTTGTGGCTTTTGAGAGATCTGGAATTTCGAGAAGGTATTTACAGCGAGAAAGATCCATCTTCTTCAAATTCCCAAGAGGCTGAAACAATTTACATCAAATGTTTTAGTCGTTTAGTCCAATAGCAAGTAGCAAAAATTGAAAAAAATTATATATGTGGAGGATTTACCTGGATTCTATCCCAAAGCTTTTCGAGATGGCTATTACTCATACGAAGTTCAACAAGAAACTCCGGATGAAATCTTGAAGGCATAGTCTTTGAAGGGTATCCATCCCAACGTAGATAACGAAGCTTGCGTGGGAGATAATTGAGGCCATTAGGTAGATGCACTCTAGTCTCTCCATCATATGAAAGGTCATAGAAGTTGAGAAGCTTGAGATTAGTCATTCCCTCGAAAGCTCGATCACTAGCAAATACCTCAGAAGCTTCAGACAGGTTCAGGGACATTCCTTCAACAAGTTGTGTTCCCTAAGAAAGGGAGAAGAAGAAACTATCAAAACCAACCGTTTACATGAAGATTCTGAAATTATAGGAGGAGAAGAGAAGTTATATGCAGATAACTTACAGAGTTTTCTGACAGCAAATCACAGATGTCTTCAGGATCCCATAAAAGTAGCCGTTCGGCCGGTTTGTTAACTGCTTGCTGACGAACGAGTTCTCTACCCATCTGTTCAAGCAAATCATGCATCTTTATGCATCCATTTGCTACGACTATCAAAGACTTCTCGGTAAGAACCGTGACACCGATTTCAGCAGCATAGCCACATATATCCAGAAGTTTTGTCACATAGTCAACATGCTTCATGTTAAAGAAGCATGATATATAGAGAAATATAGCCTTTTCTTGCTCGTTCAATCCATCATAGCTAACTCTCAGAACTTCCATGATATCACTATGAGGAGAAGTTTCAAGCCTAGCAAGTGTGCTTTCCCATTCTCTTTGGCTTCTTCGATGAAGGAAAGAACCTAAAACTCTTAGAGCCAGTGGAAGACCAGAAGCATAGTTAATAGCTTGAACCGATAACTCCCGAAACCCATGTGGAATAATAATCTCATTTCTGAAAGCATAGTTACAAAAGAGCTTGAGAGCTTCTTTTTTGGGTAAACACTTCACCTTATATACCAAATCTATGCCATGAGAAACTAAGAGATGTTTATCCCGAGTTGTCACGATGATTCTGCTTCCCGAACCAAACCAATCAGTCTCCTTCACCAGTTCATTCAGTTGCTCAGCTCTATCTACATGGTCGAGGACAATCAAAACCCTTTTGTGCCTTAACCTTTCCTTTATTATGCTGGAAAAAGAAACCGAGCTCCACGCTTCTTTATCTCTCTCACGAAACATTCTGCATAAAAACTCCCCTTGTAAACGCCTAACTCCATATCTGTTACAGACTTCCTTCACATTGTCCATGAAGCAATGAGCTTGAAATCGACATGAGAGTTGATTGTATAAGTATTTAGCAATCGTAGTTTTCCCGACTCCACCCATCCCCCAAATCCCTACCATTCGAACACCGTCTTCCTCTACAGCCATCATAGACTGTAGAAAGTCCATATGGGAACTCAATCCAATCAACCTTTTTGAATCATCCCATGATGTGGAAACCAATTTATCAGAGATGTATCTAACAATCTTCTTAATCAGCTTCGACTCATCCCTCCTACCATAAAAACTTCATCACTTTACCAATCTTCATCAATTAGACTGCAAAACAAAAATATTAAGAAACTTACCAATTCTGAGAATCTTCACCAGAAATCGCAGCTAATTTCGTCAAAGCTTCTTTCCACTTCTTCACCTTCTCCTTGTCACTGTGACTCTCAACATCTTCACCGAAACTCCCAGTCTGTCTTCTCACATCCGAAGGATCAACATCGTAGAAAATGGGTACGACTGTCTGGTTAATCGTATCTTTACATTCCATGATCTTCAAGAGCTCGTCTAAGCACCAGCTTGAAGCTGCGTAGTTTCTAGAGACCACAACGATCGCGAATCTGGAGCCTTTGATCGCATCTACAAGCTCTGGGGAGATGGATTTTCCTCTCTCTAGATCCAAATCGTCTCTGAAGGCATTGATCCCCATCCGATCAAGCTCGCAGAATAGATGGCTGGCAAATGTTTTACGCACATCTTCTCCTCTAAAACTCACGAAAACGTCGGTTTTCCAGACGGCTGAAGAAGAAGAATGACAAGGAAGAGGAGCCATGGATTCTCTCAGAAGCTCTATCACAAAGACTCCATCATCTTAAAAATATCAAATTTCAGATCAAAGTCTAATTTTTTTCTTGTCCTCCTTGCTATATTAGTGTAAACACGAAACCTGCAAACCATGAAAATGATACTCAAAACTAAGAAGCCAAAGGTTCCAACTTTATAACGACGCGTGGCTGAGTCAGAGTCAGAGTCAAAATCAAAATCAAACCTTTTTGTCCTCATTGATATATCACTCAGTGGTTCTCCAACTTTTCAGTCATTACTTATTTCCCAAAAACCATAGAGAAAACAAACACACTTGATGGCATTTGACAGAATTGGATCGTTCAATAATATAAGAAGTGGAAAATGTAAATAAATGGCTTTGAATGGTGTACTAGAGTGCGGTACGGTTTTGGTCAATTTCTGAAATACGTTTGTCGTTTGTCGTGTCTCCATTCAATAAAAATAAACATGTTGTCAAATCAAAAAATTTTAAATAAAGAAAAAATAAATAATTATATTGGGGTTGAGTGCGGTTCATAGACGTGAGCAAAATTATGGATCCTCACTATGCAATTGTAATACACCAAAATAGGTGTGTTCATGTGCGGTATTTAGCTTTTTTTTTAATTCTGAAAAATCTTAAAAATATATATATATGATTAAATTTCCTCGGCTATTACATTAAATTTGAAAGAAAAAAACATGTTCATCTAAAATATTAAAAATATATATATATCAAACTAAAAATTATTATATCGTACCACACTTGCTATAATCACCATTCAACTTTTATCAGAATTTCAAATTTTTTGAGATTCAGCAGAAGTAATGACAGAGACGAGGCGGAACAACACAGATTACGAACCAGATTTATGTGACATAGAAGAAGAAAATGTAGCAAATGGAGAACATATGGCGCAAATAAGAAACAATATTGCAAATATATTATGGAAACCGATCGTAGACGATATTAATTTGTTTTTTATGTTGTATTGTATTTTTAAAAATTTTTAATGTATTAAAGTTGTTACTTAATTACAAAAGAATCTACTTGTATATTATAAATTTAAATTATTTACTAGTAAAAGATTTGTTTTGTAAATAATATATATATATATATATGAACAATTTTAATTAGTTATTAAATCAACAATTATAATTTATGCAAATAGTAATAAAATTGTTCAATTATATTTAGTAAAATTATTATCTAAAATATGTATTTCAAACCGCTTTCATTGTTTTTTACCAATCAAACAATTGTCTTGTACCGCATGTTACTTTTTCACCAATCAAATATTGTTATGTCCCACTTTTTTCACACAAACCACACTTGTTCCGTAAATACATTATTCATGCATGATCCGCAGTTGTACCGTACCGCTCCACACAATTTTCTTACCCGCATCGTTTAATTTGATGTCACCATTCAAACCCTAAGTCTGATCCAAGAACACAAAGCAGCAAAATATATAGATATCCTCTCGGCATCCAAATTGAATCTGTCCAGAGATAAATGTAGATTATGAGATTCACCTTGAGCTAACTCATTGTCCACTTCCTCTGTTTATTGGTGGAAATAATAATAATAATTACCAGGAACTGTTGTAGTTTTTGTTACGTAAAGAGTAAAGAGGTTTGGTCTCAGAGAAATTGAAACATATACATAAAAGGCTTGCGATTCAAAACATGGTTGATATGACAAAAGGAAATTACATGATGGAAACAAATAAAATCTCAGACCGGAGACTTGTCCTCCTCCTCCGGGAAATCAAGACGAAGTAGTCCATGGAAAAGAAAGGTACTGAGAAGCAACAAGGCAGCTACGAAAACATAAGCAGGCCAAAGAGGTCGCTGGTAACCTAAATACCCAACCAAAGCCAATACAAAATCAGTGTAGACAAGATGTTGGATGGATACATCTTTTGACGGCCAAGAGAGTAGCCCCTCGGCCAATCCTCCAACGATTAGTGCAAACATATAGATAGACATCTCTATGTTACGAAAGTATGTCATGAAGCACATAGTTATCATCGCAAATCCGACGATACCAGACCAATTGAATGCTCCCGAACTGAGGACAGGTGTCGGAACCGGAACACAAAACGACCTCACCACCATACCTGCGTAATACAAGAACGGTGCTGCAAATACTAACACCACCACGCCCGATTCGTCTTTCCATGTCGACGGCCAAAAGAGTTCGACAATGAACCTAGTTAACCAACCCACAGATGCTAACATACATATCACGCGACATATCCATCGCGTTTTCGGACAATTCACTCCTTGGACGATTATCTCTTCATCACCTATCTTTGATCGATCTAAACCAGTTTTTTTTGTTGTGTGTCGATGCCTTCTCTTCTCTGACTGATATATATAGGGATTCCACTTTTCTTTTTTTTTTATTAGAAAAAGGAAAACGTTTATTTAAAAAAGTAAATATGGAAAAACATGGATGCCATTTTTCTGGGCTTGAAGCCCAATTAAAAAAACTACATAGTTAAAAAAAACACTTATTTGTTTTTGATCTCATTCGTTTTCATCCAAAAAAAAAAATCCGACATGTCAAGAAAAATGATTATATGTTTTTAAGAAAAAATTGATATAACTTCAAATCTCTAAACAAAATTATTTCACAACTAAATTTTTTTTTTTTTTTTTGTCATAATATTTTGATTAGATTCGCAAGTTGGAATACAAAGCCAACAGACAATTAAAATCTCCGGAAACTAAGCCAACAAAGTTAAGTCAGAATATTCTCATCTTATTACCTCGCAAGCCTTCTCCATACTATGGATTCCAAGCCTGCAAAAACTTTAACTTCACATCAATTCAATTGACTCTCAACATTTATTAAGTCAAAATCAAAATCAAAATCAAAATTAAACCTTTTTGTCCTATAGCGCCTAAACGGAATATTACTCGGTGATTCTCCAACTTCAAAATCATTACTTATTTTATTTCCCAAAAATCATAGAGAAACAAACACACTTGATGGCATTCGACAGAATTGGATCGTTCAATAATATAAGTAGAAGATGTAAATTACATAATGTGACTAGAGTATGATTGGTGTGTGAACAGATAGAAACAATAGGACATGAGTTCTGATGGATGTTTACAATAGCCTGAAAACTCACTCAAGGAGGTGATGAATCCAGTCCTTTACAATAACCGGTGAACCATACCAAGGTCTGGTTTTATCGTCTGAGCCAACAGGCGAATGGTAAACACCGTCGAAGCTGACATTAAGTGCACCTTCAAGATGGGCTGAAACCTCAGGCACCACTCCATCACCCCACACATCAGCTCTTCCACATACTTGCTTGTATCCTTGCCCTACAAAACGAGCACGGAAAGTAGGCGCTGAAGAAACCTGTGAACCGCTCTTCTTGTTGCTTGCTATAGCAAGCTCTGAGATCGCTTCTCCACCTTCGATTCTCACAGTAGCATCAGAATCAACATCTGCATCTGCATTGTCCACCAAAGGAGCTCCACGAATGTATCTACATGTCAGCTACTAATTCAGATTCCAGGTTTAGACAGCTTTTTGCGCATCTATGGTTTTAGAAGAAGCATTACCTCCCGGCAATACATACATATCTCAGTTCAGGAGTGTAGACGGCTTTTGCGCAATGCTCTTCCACGTAATAGAGAAGACCTCTTGTTTGATCAATAACTCCTGATTGTCCTCTCGGTGGTGGCCTAAAACAGGATACAAAACCACACTGTTAAAAACATCGAAGCAACGTCTCTTGAAAGGTCTAAAACAAGTAATTGAAACTTTTGTTACCTACAAGTGAGGCGTACCAAGTGTCAACAACAAGGAGATATCAGAGTTTCCGTATTCTTCCATGTAAACTCGAGCAAGCCATCCTCCAGCTGAATGTCCAATCAAAGACAATCTTTGACCTGTAAGTGACACAAAACTACCGTGTGTTTTAAGTCTGATCCCAGACCACAAAGTAGCAAAATATTTAGCTATCCTCTCAGCATCCAAATCGAATCTGTCCAAAGATAAGTGTAGATTATGAAATTTACCTTGAGCTAACTCATTGGCTTCGCGGACTGCATCATCAATTCTTTTCAAGTACCTGATCATCCATAAACAAGACTCATCATTTGAAACCCAAACAAGTGGTGCATTCATAGAGCAATCAGTACCAATCAAGAACAGGACGAGGGCGGAGCGTGCCGCGCCAGTAGGCTGGATCAACTAAACCGGCTGCATTTCTAAACCAATCGAGCCTTGATACAGCTGCAACCACCACAGGAACACCGTACTCACCCAATGTTACCTCCAGTTTCTTGTAGTCTCCTGAATTATTCCCTAAACCCTAACAAACAATTCCACAAAGGAACCAATTACTGACATGAAAATGCAGAACCAAGCTTTGGACTTTAAAGACGTTTTCAAAAGGAAAATGCTGAAAAACTATAAGAAACAGAGAATTAAATTGAAACTAAATTAAAAAAATTTACTTTATTGGTGGAACCATACATTTTCCTCCATAGTTGTCTCAATCAAAGGAAGGAGATTAATTACCGGGAGAATGACGGCGGGACGGTGTTTGAAATCGCCGGAGGAAGAGGAGGAGGAGGAGGAGAAGCTTGGCCTCAGCCTGAGCGATGGAACAACCACCGAGGCCATGTTTTTGGTTAGTGGCTATGAGCTCAAGCGGAGAAAGCTGAGAGTTTTAAAATCCACATGTTCTTGAGCATTTTGATGTATTTACATAAACGCCCCATAAATTCCGATTCTTGTCACATTAAGTACAAAACTCTGTAAAGTTTTCTAGATTGAGAACGCAGCTTTCTCTTCCTCATGGGTTTAAGACGGAGGCAGAAGAAGAACACTGAAAAGAAAGCATTTTTAATGGTCGAATCCAATTGAATCGAATCCTCCTTTCTTAACGAAGATGGCTTCTCTGTATCAAGCTTGCTCTTCGTCTTCGGCTACTCCGTTGCTTCTGGCGAAAAGGGTATTTTCCTTAGCTTCATCGCCGTTTATCTTCACGAGAGGACTCAAAATCCCTCGCCATCAGAGCAGCTTCAGAGCATTCAACTCCATTTCTGCGTCCACTTCAGTTTGTCTCGATTCAAAGGAAGTGAGAAGCACTGATTTGGTGGATTTGGAGTATGCAGAACTAAACCTCAAGTATAAGATATCCGAGGTCTCCTCCCTTCATCCCTCTCTGTTTTTGCTAACCCTAATTTCGCTTAATCTCATCTTCTTTTCCAGTATTTGGTGTCTGGGTATTGCTCTGATTTCGGATAATGTTTCGTTTTCATCTTCATTGACTCTTCTACTAACCACTTGATCTATCACTATCTCTAGTTATTGGATATGATTTGAGTATCATTTATGTTTCTTTGTTCCTTTCTTCTGCTTACAGTTTTTTGTTCTCTCTGGTTTGTTTGCAGGAAGTGGGTCATGTAAGAATCAGACAGCATGTTAATCCTCTCAGTTCCTCTTTCTCTGTAAGTTGATGTTGGTGTTTTGCAAACTTGTGACAGTTTGATCCTTGATACTTGAAACTGCGTAACTGATTTACACTCTTCTTCTTTCTGATAGACGCCAGCTCCAGTTCCCGCTTGGGATGAAGTTTATAAGGATCCATCGTTGCCTCTTATGGTGGATATTGGAAGTGGTAACTTGTGAGCTTACTTTGACTTATGTGACTTATGCTTCTCGTAACTCAAAGTCTGCTCACATTCTTCTTCCGAAACTTGATATATGCTTATGCAGATTCTATTCTCTAAGTTGAGTTACATTGCACACTAGTTCTCTTGGAGACTTTTGGTGGCAAAGTTGGCATCCTCTTTCCATGGAAATTTGAATTTGATTTGTGCAGTCAAGTAGCTCTTCTTTGTATTGTTCCTGGTCTTGCGCCTCTTCCATGCTTGAAATGTGTTTCAATTTTTAAAAACCAAAATTTTCGTATCCGATTTCCGTTCTTGCCTCCACCCTTGTAAATGGTTTTTGGATTTGGATTTCAGGTAGTGGCAGATTTCTCCTATGGCTAGCCAACAAGAATGCTCAGTCAGGAAATTACTTGGGGTTGGAGATACGCCAAAAAGTATGGATTTGAGCTCCTTTTGACAGTCTCCAATTCACTCGACCATTCATCTGCTTTAGCTAATGCATTTTTGGTTACGTTGGCCTTAAGAGGTTCAATTTCTCTCATTTCTTTGCAGCTGGTCAAGCGCGCCAACTTTTGGGTGAATGAGCTCGGACTTTCAAACGTGTAAGTAATCTCTCCAATCCAACCTTAGGAAAGAGCTTTAGAATTTGCCTCTGTTGATAACTTCTTTTATGGATCTCTTGTGGATGTGGTTTCAGACACTTCATATTTGCAAATGCCATGGTTTCCTTTGAACAACTTATATCGAGCTATCCTGGACCGCTGGAGTTTGTCTCAATCTTGGTAAGTGAAAAGTTGTAAACATCTAGAAAAGCTTATAATCCTGTGCTGATCCAGACTTCTTGTTTTGGCGTTAAAATGCAGTGTCCGGATCCACATTTCAAGAAACGGCATCAAAAGAGACGTGTTGTCCAAAAGCCTTTGGTAAATTCCATTCTACAAAACCTAAAACCCGGCGGAAAGGTAAAGTCTTTTCGGTTTGGAACTGGATTTGGCTACTTTGAGGCCAAAGTATGAAAGAAAATAATTTCATTTCGGGTAAAATCTTGTTCGTTTATGTTTGTGGCTCTTGCACAGATCTTTGTGCAATCAGATGTGCTAGAAGTGGCTCAAGACATGAGAGATCAGTTGGACGAGGAATCAAAGGTTCTTCGACACGTGGACACAGTCGAAGGTTGGTTATGTGAAAACCCGATGGGTATACGAACCGAACGAGAGATCCACGCAGAATTCGAAGGTGCAAGAATCTACAGAAGACTATACCACAAAATTTAGCTTTTCATGAAAAGATTCCAAAACACAGTCGTTGAAGATTATTCAAACCAGTTTTGGTTTGGTTGGTTTCTAATCGCTGATTGAGTAATGCTAAACCGAATCGGGTAAACCAAACTAGTACCGGTTATCTTAATTTTGCTGTTTCTTTTAGTTGATTAAAAAAGTCACGTGACTTTTTAATTTGAAATGATAAAATCTGTAATGGATTAGGTTTTGACTAGAATCAGATCCTATCGTAATATTTTTCAATATCTAGAAGCTTATTCGATTTTTTCTTTCTTCGTGTGTAAGCTTTTTAAAATATTTCTAATTGGTTGAGAGAAAAAAACAAAAAAGCATATGTTTACAAGATATTGTAATTTGATATATTATCTTGAATAATTTTGTAAGAAACAAAAAGGGGAAACGCGTAGCGTGGAAAGTACGGCTCGATCAGCCAGGCGTTTCCTCTGCTTGGAAATCAAATTTCTCTTAAAAGACGATCGAATTCGCGATAATCAGTTTGGTACGCACATCTTTGATCTTTTTGGTATAAATTCCCACTTCTCTGGGTTTTGGTGTGTTAAATAGCATCTTGATCTCGTCATGTGTGGGAATAGATCTCTGCTGTTTTGCAATCAGATACACTTTTGTTCATATATCCAATTATGCTGCTTCGAATCCGCAACTACGCATCGCGAAACAGATATTGAAATTTGCTTCAAGGGTTTTTTGAAACCCTACTATAAGTCAAGAGGCATCTTCTGTGAACGATCTGTTGATAACAAAGATTTGTTTTTGCTCTTCTTTTATCCTTTTCTTTAACTTATCAACATGTTTTATCGAGTTATCTTTCTTGAAATCACAATCGTTTTCGATTTGTCTGTCTCTTGAGGGTTGAGTGTTTCTTTTGCTGGTATGAGCTTTGAAATGGGAGTAGACACCAACATTCGCTTAGTACTCACAAAACATATTTTTGCAACAAATCTGATTTTTGATGCAACAAAGTGTCTGTTTTCTTTCATAATCTAATGCCAATGTGTTTTCTTCTTAACAGTGTTAGTAACCGTTTACTCTGAAATTGTGAATAAAAAATGGGAAAGGATCATCATAATCACAATGACAGAGGATTCTTCCACCACTTAGCAGGATTTGCAGCCGGACACTACCCACCTCACGCTCACCATGGTTATGGTCATCACGGTCACGGTTATGGAGCTCCTTATCCATACCCTCCTCCTCATGGCTATCCACCAGTTGCTTATCCTCCACATGGTGGTTACCCTCCACCCGGTTATCCTCCTACCGGTTATCCTCCTGCAGGTTATCCTCCTCACGGTTATCCCGGTCCATCTCACTCTGGTAATTTCAATCTCAGCATTTTACATTCTTTCTCCTACAAATGTCTTTACATGGCTTTCGATTGTTTGTTTGAGGTTGCTTTTATGTTTTGTTCGTCTTTGTTTTTTCCAAATGATCCAACAATCTTTAGCATCTTAAACAAAATGTATTTGTTAATTGCGATTCTTTTAGCGTTTTACCAAAAATGAAATATGTCTTGTGTTCTCTAAACCCAACCCCCAAAAAGTGGCGTTTGAAAACAATAGAGTCCTTTAGAGACTTGATGTCGATGAGGAAAACCAACTTAATGTTACAGGACATCACCACGGAGGGATAGGTGCGATTATAGCGGGTGGAGCGGCTGCAGCAGCCGCAGCAGCTAGTGCTCACCATATGTCTCACCACGGACACTATGGTCATCACCACGGTCACGGCTATGGCTATGGCTATCACGGTCACGGTAAGTTCAAACATGGCAAGTTCAAGCACGGAAAATTCGGAAAACGCTGGAAACATGGCATGTTTGGGAAGCACAAGGGCAAATTCTTCAAGAAATGGAAATGATTTTTTCCTAAAGATTGTTCCAATTCAGAGACCATACATTATCATTACATAACAATAAATATCAAGACTGTGAAATTACATAGCTATTGCAAGTTTGTGAAGCTTTTTGTTTTATTTTACATTGGCATGTATAAAGTTTGCTCTGTTTGATTGTCGGAAACTGAGATCCACTTGTTCGAAAACGATCGACTCTTTAATATATTGATGGAGAATCTTCAATAAACCTCTTTTTCTTGTTCTTTCCTCTTTTTTGTTGGAGTTGAAGTATGATTAAGATTGGTTTCGTTAATACTAATCTATTTTTTTGTCTATTGGGTAAATTGTTTCTTGGTTTGGTTTAAACAATATATAAACCATAGATGAAAAGCAATTTGGATTTTGTATATATAGACTATCGAGAGTATTAGATGCTTATGAGTTTTCTCCCAGCCTATGAAATAACCAGTGTCATAAAATATGATTTAGACGTACGGCAATGTGATATTTGATGATTCTATAATTTGTCATGATAATCAGATGTATAGGACTATTAAAAATTTAAAAATCAAGTAAAGGATAAGACGGGTAGACAAAGTTTGAATTAAATCAAAAGGAATTCCTTAAAATACTAATAAATAAAGTTTTTGTTTCAAACATATCATCATTAATTTTATTTTTCAAAAATACCACAAAACATTTATGTTTTTCAAAAGTACCATAAACACTATAAATAATTTTTGAGAATTTTTAAGAAATGCCACTTTTCAAAAATATCACACTTCTAAAAAAATTTCAAAAATGCCACTAAAATAATATTATTTACTCAAAATATTATCTAGGTTTGGGTTAACTATTTTATATTAGGGTTTTGGATTTATTAGGGATTAAACCCCTTTTTAGGGTTTAGAATTTTAAGGGTAAACCTCTTAATTAGTGGTATTTTTGAAAATGGACAACTCATGGTGGTATTTTTGAAAAGTGGCACACCAAAAATGGTATTTTTGCAATTGTCCCATGATTTTTGAGGATTTAGAATTTAAATTGTTGGGTTTGGGTTAACTATTTTATATCTAGGGTTTAGTTTTTAGGGTTTATGGTTTGGTTTTGAAGATTTAAAATTTAATTTTAGTTTTGCGGTATTTTTGGAAAACATAAAATTTCAGTGGTAGTTTTAGAAAATAAAATTAATTGTGCTATTTTTAGAAACAAAATTTCAGTTAGTGATATTTTTGAGAATTGTCCTTAAATTAATGGTGCACAAATTTTGAATTAAATTAAGTTTTCTTATTTTACTGATCTATTGTTTAAAAGACTGAGATGTATACATGTCGATTTTTACTTATACGGGCACTACAATTTGTAATTTAAATAAATTTTTTTACTATGATATTAACATGTCTCAGGCTTTCAGCGTCTGGTCCCTATTTTATTATACAATACAAAAGTAAAAGATAACAAAACAAAACAAAAAAGAGATTAGTTAAACTAAAACTTGACCTTGTTCATTTATCTAAACTTCCACGGATGCTTACTAAATACTTACTATGCATGTATTTCTTAACAGATTCTTGATCATTAAGAATTTTTGATTTGTAATGAATATATCAAAACATATTACTTTAAGAAAAATATCCAAGAGATAGAAAAACCGAATAAAACCATTGTATTACAAAATTTAGCTGTAAACTTTAAAAGTCACCATCTATTGTAAACTTGTAAATGCAATTTGTCAATGGAAAGACAAGAAATTCCAACAAATAAGTTTAATAGAAATATCTAATTTTGGAGATAAAAATAAATTGTTTTTGAAAAAGTTTAAAGAAGTTCTAACAATTAAGTTTAAGAGAAATATCTTACTGAAGAAATCTTTTGAATTCAGATCAATGGACAGACAAGAAACTACTGTTGACTATATTTGTCAACTCAAAAATCGTTAAAAACGGTCAAGACAAACAGAGAGTATCAAAAGAAACGGTCATTATGTTACAATCGTGTTTTCCTACTTTACACACTCAAAGTACAAGAAAACAGAGATGAAACTACAAAACCCAATATTACAAGATTAATGATACAAATGGTTGATATTTTAGAAGAACAAAATTAGAGGAAATAGTGTGGTACTATATATTTCTCCAAAATTTTATCATTTATCATCATTTTATTATTTTTTGAAATTCTTCTCACACTATTGTAAAATAAAATAAAAACAAAAAAAAAATTTGGAAATAATTTTTCCACCAAATAGTAGAGGAATGAGTGGAACAACTTTTCCTTTCATTTTTATTCCATTCATTTTGATTCATCCTATTCAACTCATTATTCTCAATTGCAACTATTTGCACCATAAATCTATCCATTTCCAAAGCATGACTTTGTCATTCCAAATTAAGTCTATCCGCATCCAATATGTGATGTTCCATTTCAGTCGAATCGAACCCAAATTAAATCAAAAGCCGTGTACAAAGTGTTCGATTGAAATTTTCATTCGATTGAAATTTTTATTCAATTGAAATTTTCTTCAACACGAATTATTCGGAACCAATAACCTAATCTATCTATTTTACTATTGATTAAATAAATAAGATAATTACTCATTAGTAATTTAGTATATATTGATAATTTTCTCACATCCCTTGCCAAATCTGATTGATGAACTTCTTATTCATTTTGAATTATGCCTAAGCTTGACAAGAAAAAGAGAAATCAGACATTCCATTAATTAGAAATTATATATATAATTAGATTTTTAAAGTGTCCACCTAAATAAACTATGAAAAGTTTGATCATTAAAGTGTATTTAAAATGATAATTTAATTCAAAGCAATTAATATTTATTGTTATTTTAATTAAGATAAACTGAAATAAAACATTACAAAAAATTTATAAACCAAATTACAATCAACACAAAAATCAACGTGGCAAAAAAAATTAACTAAGGATTAAAGAAAATTATAATGTTGATTGGATAAATACCATGTTCTAAAAATCGTCCACCTAACCTATTACTCCCCCGCGTATCTGATAGGCGGTAGCCATTCACGTCGAATATGCATAATCCCTTTAAAAAACATGTTGTCCGGTTACTCTCTATCTGGTCCGATTACTCCCTGTCTAATCCGATTATTTACTAAAAATTCGATTTATTTGTTTAATATATTACACTTATAATTAAAATTGGAGATATAATTAGATGATGACCAACTAAAATCCATTAGAATTTTAATAATGGATTAGTTTTTGGTTAGGTGATACGAAAATATTTTCAACCTTAACCTTTATCACTATTGTGTATCATGTGATTGAAATTTTGATTTTGTATTTTGTATTTGATGTTAATTAGAATTAGCTCTTATATGTAATGACATGATGAAAATTCTAACTTGTGTTTTGTAAAATTTGAACACAAATATTATAATAAAATTATAAATTTATGATAGATTTATATATTTAAAAGATATGAAAAATATAAAAACTAGTCCATGTAAAAGCAGAGAAAAAAAGAAAAAAAAAAACACTGGCTCCTATAATCTCTCTCATCATTAGTGTTTTTTTTTAAAATTTATCTTGTAATTTCCTTATGTGTACTCTTTACAATCAACGTTAGATTCTACCCAAAAAAAAAATATATATATATATATATATATCAAAGGGGTTTATAGATAAAACAGAGAAAAAAAATTCATGAAAGACTCAGAATGGAAAACAACACAATTTCGGAGAGTTACGACGTAAATTTAGGGCAAGAAGAACATAAATCAAACACTCAAGCCCGGATTATAACATGATGATCTGGGATTTCTTTCAAAGGCAAACTAGTTCCATGAAAGACTCAGATTGCTAAAACCCAGATTATAACATGGATTTCTCGAAGACAAACTAATTAAGGAAAAAAAATCAGTGTCGTCTGTCGTGTACCTTTCTCAAATCTTGAAGCACGAAGGTGAAACGGGCCGTGAGAGAGAAAGTAAAAAGACTGGAAAGCTAGAAGTTTGGTCCCTCGCCGTGAGGTTGAAGTTTCTGAAACCCTAAGTTGAAAACAACAACTTCAGAGAGTCACGACATAAATTTACGGAAACTAGAACAGAAATCAGACACATGCAAACCCAAATTTTGACAAGATGATATGGGACAGGAAAAAGAAGGTGAAAGACTGGAATGCTAGAGTCGTGGAGAGAAAGCAAGGAAATTTGATTTTTTGTTATTTTTTCTACAATTCCAAGTTGTGTATTGGCTTAGAATATGGGATCTATCTGAACCGTCCACGTGTCACTGATTGAAATATGGCTTCTCTGTCCTAAGCTTTCTCTTCGTCTTCGGCTACTACATTGCTTCTGGCGAAAAAGGTATTTTCCTTAGCTTTATTGCCGTTTATCTTCACGAGCAGACACAAAATCCCTCGCCATTATAGCAGCTTCAGAGCATTAACAACTCAACCGGATCTGAAATCAGTATAAAACAATCCTTGTTTGCAGCTGAAAACTCCTCCATTACACAAGTCAATTTTGAGGGAGACAAAACCAGACCATATATCTTCAAAATGCCATACAAACAACTGAGGTTGCTGAGATATCATGGAATGCAAGGACCATGGAACAAATTGGAGTTATTGAGTGGAGTAAGTTTATTGGGATTGATGTTGTAGGGCTGGTTTTCTTATTTGGAGATCAAGATGTTGTGGGGGTTACACATGGAAGTGTTGTGTGTAGCACACAAATGAAGCAGGCGAAGAAGTTTGTGAATTATATGAGGGAGAGTCTTAGCCGCGTATTAATCATTGAGACATCCGAAAGTCAGAAAGGTTCACTCTCATCAATGCCATACTTGAGAGAGCTTGGATGGCTTCTTAAGGAAATGGAGGTGATCTACACTAGAGTGACATGAGTTGCAAGTACCGAGTCGGACGCATCCATCATCATCACCACGTCACCACTTCAATTCTTTCCGCCTTGAGGACAAGGTGGTTCTTCATGGGGACGGTATTGATAAGTTCGCTCACTAGATTAATTAGATGGGTTTAGTTGGCTCATTTACGGTTTAATTGGTATCTTCACTGCCTTATATTATTGAATGCTTATGATGCAAGAGGGTTATCCAAAACATTATCAAATTAAATCAATCTCTTTCCTTCATCGTTCTTCTTCTCTTCTTATGATTTCTTCTCTTGATAAGCTCAAGCTTATCAGGTTTTTATTTTGAAGGCATGAGCTCTGATGTTAAAGTTCATAACATTGAAGATGATTGTTGTCAACGCGAAAGGATCAGGATGGTGCTCAACAAACTTGTCAGTTAACCACGCTAGGGAGGCAAAGATGAAAGCTTGGACAAGGAACTTGACCACGCCATGGATATGAATATTTTTCATAAACCGGAACCAATATGCCAAAGAGATGAATGCAGTGTAAAAGTTTACAGAGAAAATGGTGATGCAGAGTGGGTGAGACCCTTGAACCACTTGAAGCTACGGCAAAGCCCAACGCAGCAAACAAACTGAGTAGGTTAATGAGACTTTTATTCATCTTGATTTAGACCAAATTAAGTTTGACAAGGAAAAGAGATTTTATTGTATCTAATTATTGCGAGTATAGAGGTTAGAAAAATAAAAAAAAGTCATGATCGGAACAAACTGTTAAGAATTGGTGAAGATGACGATTACACTGGCGGAATGGTCAGCTTTTTCGACGCATATGAAAAAAATTCATTAAACTCAAAGTTTTTTTCCCGTCTTTTTCCATGATTTTCGTTTCTCGTAAGTTAAATACAAAGGCGGATAATCTGGCACGAACTATTAGAAAATATTTCATCTGGCATTAGCTATGTAAACTCATTTTCTCCGATTTAGATTTTTGAACCATTTTAATAAATTTTAACCTGTTGACAAACCAAAAAAAAAAAATCATGATCTTTCTTTTTGGGTTTGGTTTTATGAAGCTCTTCTTTGTTTTATTTTACATGGACATGTATAAAGTTTTGCTCTTTTTGGTAGTCGGAAACTGAGATCCACTTGTTTGAAAACGATAGACTCTTAAATATTGATGGAGAATCTTCAATAACCCTCTTTTTTTTTTTTCTTTTTCTTTTGGAGTTGTAAATTGTTTCTTGGTTTGGTTTATGGAATATATGAACCATAAATGAAAAAAGTAATTTGGATTTGTATATAGAGAATAGTATTAGATGCTTTTGAGTTTGCTGCCAACCTAGGAAATTACAAAGTGAAAAGCAGAAATACCAATAGAGTAGAAAAAAGTTGGCAAAAGACAACATCATCTCTCCAACCTGCCACTAGTTTTCCCAATTTCTACTTTTATCTACTAAATTTATATAGAGCTAATTACTCATTAATTTGTCAATGTGTAGATTAAATGCAATGTGATATTTGATGATTCTATAATTTGACATGATAATCGTATGTATTTGACTATAAATAAATAAATCATGAAAGGATAAGGCGGGTACACAAACTTATATTTGAATTAAATTATATTAATTAGTCTAGTGATATTGTTTAGTTGACTATGATGATAACATGTCTCAGCGTTTTGTCTTGTTACGATTTGGAATTTTTTCGATGTATGTTATACAATATCTAATGTAGAACATGACGAAAGATTAGTTAAACCAAAATTTGACCTTCTTTATTTATCATGGATCCTTGTTTTTTAGTATGTGGTCCGATTACTAGGAGGTAAATTTTTTGTGCATCAACAAATGTGTGAATGCTGAAAAAGCATGATGGTGTGGTATTTTCTGATGGTTCTCCGATGTTTAAACCAGCAAAAAGAAAGAGAGAGAGAGAGAATGAAAGAGAGGTGAGAAGACCACATGGAATGGCGTGAAAAAAAATGAAAGAAGTCGGAAAATAATGAATGGAGAGGTGACACCGGGTCGAACAAGGAATGATCCGCGGTGTATCAGCACGATTTTGTGGAGAATTTTAGTGGTCATACAGAGAGAAAAATAGAGTATTTGGTAAAAGAAGTGATCGAATGGGTCCAGTGAGATGGCCGGAAAGATGACCGTGCAAGGTCGGAAAGAGACTGAGAAACTTAAGCCGGAAGTAAAAGTTATCATTCTTAATGAAATGAATAGGGTATTTATAGAATTTTACCTGTCCGAGTTAGGATACTGGGATTCGCTTCCTAAGTCGGGTCGGGTCCGGATCCGCTAATATGTTCCGGTACGATGCGTTCGAGTGATTTTTACCTACCACATTTGTTTCTATGCACCAACTGCCCGCCAATACGGGTTTGTGGTGCAGAGTTCGCTTTTACCGTACTGGTCGTAGCGCTTTATGCGTCGGGTCGGACGCTGAGAGGTTCCTTGGAATCAGTTTTACCTGCTTCAATCGTTCCGTGTAGCAGAGACCAGCTTTTTTTACCTATCACATGCGTAAGGTAAAAATATTAACTGTTTGACCATGGACCAATTCAAACATATTTCAAATATCTTAATATTCACGCTTTAAAAAAAAAAATCCATACATAGCTCCATGCTTTGCTTCCCGTTTGCTTTCGTTACATGTACGTATAACCATTCAGTATCCAACCCGAATCATCTTTTGCGATGTGGTCACACTACTCGGGATGGGGGTGGAGACATATGGTCTAATCCGTCAAGTTACTTAGGCCACTGTAGATCAGATCCAAATACCCTTAGGACCGGTCCAATAGACCAACTACACAAATGACGTTAAGAGATTCGTTTAAACTAGTTACATATGGCTAAGAAATTCGCCTAAATTAAGAAAGTAAATATATCCCAACACTTGCTATATATTATTTCTTTCTGAACAAATTCTTGAACACTAAGATTTTTGGATTTGTAATGAATATATCAAAGCAAAAGACTTTAAGAAAAAGATCATAGAGATAGCTTAGAGAAAATGACTAAAATTATTGAATTGATAATTTTAGCTATGAACGCTAAAATACACAAATACACTCTCTTGTAAACTTGTAAATGTTGTCTAAAGAAAGCTGAGTTACAAAATGAACGTTTTTAGAAAATTTAAAGAATTCCAACAAATTAGTTTATGAAAAATATATAATTTTGGAAGTTCTTCAAATTCGGATCAGCGGAAAGACCAAAAAAAAACTACCAAACAATTATTTGTCAATTCCGAAGTCGTTTAAGAACGGTCAGTTTTACAAAAATAAACAAGACGAACTAAGGGCATTAGTTACAATTGTCTTTTCATAATCAAGTGTCCTAATATTCTAAAATAGGCAGAAGATTGATGCAAACAAACTCTCTAAAGCAAAAAGAAAGACGAACATTTAAATGCATAAAATGCTATTAGAGGGACAATCATGAAAAGAAGGGTTTTATAGATAAAGAGAAGAAAAAAAAAAGGATAATTGACAACTTTTTTTTTTTTAAGTATAATTGACAATTTCACAGACACGATAGAACTTATCTACTTGCGTAGTGATGGTACTCTTGCCTCTTGTGTTTAGCATCCTATTAATCGAAGAAAAAATCGATTTTCGTGAGAAGCATCTCTTCTTTGCCCACTGTAAATTTTAAATAGATTTTAGAATTCGACAAAAGCTTTTTTAGGAAATTTTCAAAAATAAAATAAATATGGATTGTTTTTGGAAAAATTTCAAAAATATTACATTTATAATACCATTTTCAAAAATACTATTGTTTGTTATCTATTTCCAAAAATACTATTTTATAAATGTTATAAGATCGTTTATAAAAACTCAAATTTATAAGAGTTTATAAACCTTATAACATGTTATAAACTTGAGAAGTGATTTTAAGTCTAATGACATTCATAAGTTTATATAGAACATGCACAATTTTATATGGGATCGAGTCCCTTCCCCTATAAATGTAAGGATAAAATGTTATTAGACCGACCTGTTGTGGTCCAGTGATGACAAAAAAAAAATGTTATAAACTTCATAAACAAAATTACAAAAACTTACAAACGTCTTATAATTGATCATTTTCTATCCAAAATATTAGTTTGGACGAATTTTATATGGGATCGAGTCCCTTCCTCTATAAATGTAACTAGCTTCTCGATACCTAGTCTCTTCTTCACTTCCGACCACTTTCGGTCACTTTTTCAGCCATTGTGAGAGTGTAAATCCACACCAATTAAATCTGTCAAGACTTTCAGAGGGATCTGAAACTTCTGAGTAAAAACCACTAAAACACAAACAGAGATCCAAAGATGGTGTTTTATTAAGCTGTTTAGAAATCTTTTCGTATGAGAGAAAAAGTACAGAGTTTTTGCTCGGTAAAATTGCGGATCCCCTTTTCTGAGGGTGTACATGAGTATATATACAAGCCAGAGTCGGCCAAACCTATTCCTAAGAGATAAGAAAGATTTCATGTTTCTTCGGGTGTTTTTCTTTCTTAAGTCGGCTCGGTCTGCTGGGCTTCTTGTCCAGGTTTGGTCCACTTCTGTTTGTGGGCTTGTTGTGAATTCCTTGTTATCTTGGGCCTGGCTGCTTGGTTTCGTCGAAATCATCACCTTCGGCTCGAACGGCTTCAGGCATCACGGCTCGGGTGGCATCATTTCGTGGTTCGGGTGGCGTCGCTTCATGGCTCGGGTGGCATCGCTTCATGGCTCGGGGTACACGACCCAATCTGCTTTGTCACGGATCGGGGTCCATGACCCATTTTGCTGTGCCGCGGGTCGTGGCACCCGATCCCTTTTGCTTTGTCATGGATCGGGGTACACGACCCAATCTTCTTCACCGCGGGTCGTGACACCCAATCGCTTTTTTATCACGGATCGGGGTATACGATCCAATCTTCTTCACCGCGGGTCGTGGCACCCGATCTATTTTGTCGTACTGCGGGTCGTGACACCCGATCCCTTTTTTGTCACGGATCGGGGTACACGATCCAATCTTCTTCACCGCGGGTCGTGGCAACCGATCCATTTTGCCGTACCGCGGGTCGTGACACCCGATCCCTTTTGTTTCGTCACGGATCGGGGTACATGAACCATTTTGTTATGCCGCGGGTCGTGGCATCCGATCCCTTTTGCTTTGTCACGGATCGGGGTACACGACCCAATCTGCTTCACCGCGGGTCGTGGCACCCGATCCGTTTTGCCTTGTTACGGATCGGAGACGCGCGGGCCGAAATTGATACATCTCTACGATAATTGGTGTAACTTTCTGATCGTTGATCCAAATGACTTTAAACTTCTTTTGGATGAAAGATAACTCAATTATCTATCTTGTGACCAAATTTTGGCTCGGGTTTCCTTCTACTCGGGTGACACCGAGCCTTTTTTGGATCGAGGACGCGCGGACCGAAATTGATACATCTCCACGATAATTGGTGTAACTTTCTGATCGTTGATCCAAATGACTTCAAACTTCTTTGGATGAAATCTAACTCAATCATCTATCTTGTGACCAAATTTCGGCTCGGGTTGCCTTCTTCTCGGGTGACACCGGGCCTTTTTTGGATCGGGGATGCGCGGACCGAGATTGATACATCACCACGATAAGTGGTGTACCTTTCTGTTTGTTGATCCAAATGACTTCAAACTTCTTTTGGATGAAAGATAACTCAATTATCTATCTTGTGACCAAATTTCAACTCGGGTTGCCTTCTGCTCGGGTGACACCGAGCCATTTTTGGATTGGAGGCGTGTGGGCCGAAATTGATACATCTCCACGATAATTGGTGTAACTTTTTGATCGTTGATCCAAATAACTTCAAACTTCTTTTGGATGAAATATAACTCAATCATTTATCTTCTGGCCAAATTTTGGCTCGGGTTGCCTTCTTCTCGGGTAACACCGAGCCCTTTTTGGATCGGGGATGCGCGGGCCGAAATTGATACATCTCCACGATAATTTCGTAACTTTCTGATCGTTGATCCAAATGACTTCAAATTTTTTTTGGATGAAATCTAACTCAATCATTTATCTTCTGACCAAATTTCGGCTCGGGTTGCCTTATGTTCTGGTGACACCGAGTCCTTTTTGGATCAGGGACGTGCGGGCCAAAATTAATACATCTCCACGATAATTGGTGTAACTTTTTGATCGTTGATCCAAATGACTTCAAACTTCTTTTGGATGAAAGCTAACTCAATCATCTATCTTCTGACCAAATTTCGGCTCGGGTTGCCTTCTTCTCGGGTGACACCGAGCCGTTTCTTCTACGGCTCGAGTACGACGAGCACATATTGATATGTCTTCAGTAAATCGGGTGTATCTTGCTAATATCAACTCCAAATGATATGATTCCAACTCCATTGGAAAGCTGACTCAAAGATCTTGTTTTTCATCACTGAACCGATCTCTTTAGTATATTGCCGAACCGATCCGAGCTCTTTAGCTCAACGGCTTGGTTTTTCAAATCTTTTATGGGTTTGGTCCATCAAGGTTTCTTGGACTCGGTTCGTGATAAGTTGAGTTAGTCGTCTATTTTCTATACTTAGTTAAATTTCTGTTGATCTCAGTGGGGTGAAAACCGACCCCAACAACCATCATTGATCATTTTCATCCAAAGTATTTGTTTTTCTCCACTTTTTCCACCATAAAGTGCTTCTTAAAACGTCTAGATACATCATAGATCATCTCTTTCGATCTGGTGTCACTATATTCTTTTTTTTTTCGTTTTCTAGCACTTTTCTAGATTTCTACGCCTTAAAACTGTGGTTTTTCTATTCTCTTATTTTTCTTTCTAACTTGAGATTCAGAGAGTCATCCGAAAATATCCTACCATCGTATTTTCCCGGCCTCAAAACATTTATTTGTATAAAAAATTTGCCTCCTAATAATTGGACCACAGGCAAAAAAGTTTCTAAACAATATCTATGCATTTATAAAAAAACAAGAATAAGATTGGAAACTATACTCTCTATAAATGTTTAAACATCATTAATCCAGAGAATCTAGACATGGTTTTAAAAAAAAACAATATTAATTTTTAGAAACAGAAAGAGGGCATAAGAAGTAGTATGAGATTGATGAAGTAAATGACAGGAAGAGGCACATGTCGAAGATGTCAGCTCCTCGAAAACCCATCTCTATCTCTTTCCTTCTTTGCGGCTCTTTTTTTTAAATCAATTTCTTTGATTTTTATTTCAATTTTCCAAATTACAAAATAAAAAATTGACAGAAACTTGGAGATGTTTTTTCTTTTCATTAGACTATAAAACTTAATCCAAAAACAAAATTATAATGATCACGGGATATTTTTGAGGTGATTTAAATATTGAATATATTCTCTAAATATATATATATATATATATATTATTTTTTAGATTTTTAAAATAATTTTTATCCTATTATTATGATTTTGATTGAAATTAATTACCAAAATAAATTACATACAAAATACCATAGATTCATTTAACCAAGAATATTAAAGAATTTATTAATTTTTTTTTGTTATAAGTCATTATTAAAATAACTTACAAATTTCGATGACCACGTCTAATAGACTACTACTGCAATATTTCATCAATCAAAATGATGTTTGTAATTTAAAAGAAAAAAATATATTATTGTAGTTGCATTCTTAAAAAATCTAAATAAAATAGAGTGGACAGTTGGGATATGAAGTCAGGGCTTATGTGTCTGAAAGTGATTAGATTTTTATTTGCTTTTCGTTATTTCTTATTTATTTGTATGTAAAATATTGAATGAAAAAAGAAGAGGAGAAACATGGCTCCAGCTGTATTCACGTACCCATCCCTCTCTGGTTTATATTCTTAATTTTTGTTTTGTTTATTCCTTATTATTAAAATAATAAACATTGATTGTATTTTGTTATTAGACCGTATCATTTGTTATTGACTTCTCTTGCATTATTAGTAACTGATAAGGAGGGCTGAACAAATTATTCGTTAAATTCGCTTCGATTCAATATTCGTTTCGATTTGATTCAAAAAATTTGGATTATGAATCAAAGCGAAACAAATAATAAAATCTAGTATCCGTAAAAAACGGAACAAATCACAAATACTAATTTTAAAAATCTGAATATCCGTTCTGATCCATATATTATTTATATATACATATAATATGATAGGTTTATAATGTATATTTGCATTTTTAGACTTTTTAAATACATTTGCCGAAATATTTATAGTAAGAATAGATAGATACTAACTTTTTAATTGAAAATAGATTTTTTCTTAAATAAAAAATACATATTTCATTTTTCACCATTTTAATCTTCCACTTTTATTTTTATTTAATTATATCGAATAAAATTAGGTAATTTAATATATTTATTTACTAGTTAGTTTAAATATTATATTAAAACAGATTTTTTAAAAAAATATGGTATTTTGATTATTTTTTTTTTAAAACAGATATCCGTGGATATTCGCAAATATCTGAAAAAAATCCGGATATCCGCAATTTTGAATATCCGAAATTTTCCGGAGCAAAACAAATCGGGAAATTAGATATTCCATAAAAATAAAATGGATCACAAATACTGCATTTTTTTCAGATATCCACTCTGTGTTTACCAGGCTAAGTATATCATTTTTTCCACCAAACACTATTAACCTACTTCTAGTTCAATAATTCGACTGCGTGAAGTTATTGTTGATAAAATAATTGACAACCGTTTATTTAAGAGCTTATTATTCTTACTCAATATGCTTAGAGGATGAGGGTATTATTTTACTAAAAACTAGGTATATTGGATCATGATGAACTTATAAAACAAATAGTAATAGTTTGATGTACAGATTACTTAAATACAAATACTTTAGTTATAGAATTTAAAACTGATTTTTAAAAAAATTAGTTTTACATTTACAAAAACAGTTCATGTTTTAAGAAAATTAGAATAAAATATATTTTTTCACAGAAAGAAAATACATATCAAAAATATAAAACAAACTTAAATATGATGGTTGACAAAAAAAAACTAAAATATGATGTGATGGAATTTGAGTGGCCAATTTTTTTAAGAATTATTTTCCATAACATGTCTATTAATTTACATAAAAAAACACTTTTCTGTTTATTTTTATACCCCCTACTACCATCATATTTTTTTATATATTAGCCTATCACCGAATATAATATTTTTAATCATATAAACCAAAATTTAGTGGTAGAACTCTTATAGTATAGATGTGAAAGTTTTCTTTCTAAATATTAATCTAAGAAAATTTGGTACTTTATGATTTCTTATTACAAAATTTCCGATTTTACACCAAACCCTCTTGACTTTACAAAAAAGGGTCGAATTAAACACATTATATTTTGGACCAATGAAAAGCTAAAATTATTTTTGTACGTTGTCGTTAAAATGATAAATTGCATTAAGGAACAAAAATAGAAACCCTTTATTTGCGTTTATATTCTCCCCGTCAATTTCGTAGCGAATATCACAATTTTCTTCGGGGTTAGAAGAATATTTACTTACACAGCAAAAAAACGAGAGAGAGAAGGAAAGTTTCCTCTCTTTGGTCTCTGTGAAAACAAAATCGAAAATCCCTTCTTCATAAATCTCTCTTCTTTCTACGAATTTCATGTTTTTCTCTCCTCTCTCTTGATTCATACCATTTCACTCTTCGCATTTTTTTTTTGTTCTCCAGATTGATAAATTATTTTCCTTTTTTAAAAGTTTTTGGTTTACGAGAGGAAAAGGATTTTGTAAAGGGTCTAGCTTTTCTTGGGATCTATCAGATTGTCTTGTTAAAAATGCTTATGGGTTTTAACAGGTTTGTATTAAAATTTCTATTTTGTTTCTTTCTTTTTTTCCTCATTTTGGTAAATCCTAATTCCATAAAGTTTGTAGCTTTTTTCTGCTATTATTCATTGTCATATTAAATTTTAGCTCTTTTCACTTGATTTCGTTCTCTCTCTGCTTCTTTGTTTTTTACCTTGACTTCAATTGGTTTGTGGCTTGTTCTTTGATTATAGCAACTTTAGTTTTTGTTAATTTAATGAAGTTTGTCGTGTGTTGTTGTTTAATCTTTAGTAATTCGATCTCTTAGAGCTTTTAGCTTGTGTTTACAAATGGTAGAAGTCATGTGATCTTTGTCTTGGAGATTAGAGCTATGGAAGAACAAAAAGACATTGAGCTCTCTGGCTTAGTGGTGAAAAAAGAACAGAGAAAGGGAAATTTTTTGAAATTTTTTGTTAGTCTTTTAAGGATTGTTTGAGCATTATTATCAATTACTTTCTTTGGCACCAGAGCTTAAGACTGGTAAAAGAACATAGCATAAACAATTATCTAGTTAGGACCAATTCAAATCTGCTCTTCTTGATTGTAACTAAAGGACTTGATTTTGGTGCAAGTAATAGCTCTCTGAATCCTGTCTCTATCTGCTTCTGCTGGCTAAGGAATTCCATAGTGTCATTGTGTTTTCAGTTTCTGTTGATATTGGTTTAAGAGGAAACAAAACTTTGGTTTAATCTCTTTTGTCTTCGGTGTTGGCTTGTTAGGTTGATTGATCATATCACCATGGATATGCATCCTCTCTGATCCAATGGGGAAACATTTCTGACATTCAATGGATCCCCAAGCTTTTATTCGCCTTTCAGTAGGCTCTCTTGCCTTAAGAATTCCCAAGATCCTCTTAAACTCTTCTTCAAGATCCGATGAGAAGAAGAACTTTTCTTCCCAATGCTCTTGCGAAATTAAACTCCGAGGCTTTCCCGTTCAGACAACATCTATCCCTTTGATGCCATCCCTAGATGCAGCTCCCGACCATCACAGCATTTCCACAAGCTTTTATCTTGAAGAATCTGATTTAAGAGCTCTCCTGACCCCTGGATGCTTCTATAATCCTCATGCTCACTTAGAAATTTCGGTTTTTACGGGTAAAAAGAGTTCACATTGTGGGGTGGTTGGTGCTAAAAGACAGCAGATTGGGATATTTAAGTTGGAGGTAGGTCCTGAATGGGGAGAAGGAAAACCAATGATTCTCTTCAATGGCTGGATAGGTATTGGAAAGACCAAGCGGGATGGTGGTGCAGAACTTCATTTGAGAGTGAAACTCGATCCTGATCCTCGATATGTTTTCCAGTTCGAGGATGTTACTACTTTGAGCCCTCAGATAGTTCAGCTTCGTGGCTCGGTCAAGCAACCTATCTTCAGTTGCAAATTTAGCCGAGACAGGTGACACTTGATTTCTCCATACTTGCACAAACCCGTCTCTCTGTGCTCTCTACTTAGTTACTGATGGGCTTTTTTGATTCTTCAGGGTGTCACAGGTGGATCCCTTGAACGGATACTGGTCAAGTTCAGGCGATGGAACCGAGCTTGAGAGTGAGAGACGTGAGAGAAAAGGATGGAAGGTGAAGATACATGATCTCTCTGGCTCTGCGGTTGCTGCTGCTTTCATAACAACTCCGTTTGTCCCATCTACCGGCTGTGATTGGGTCGCCAAGTCCAACCCGGGTGCTTGGCTTGTGGTCCGGCCTGACCCATGTCGACCCAACAGCTGGCAGCCATGGGGAAAGCTCGAAGCTTGGCGGGAACGGGGGATCAGAGACTCCGTATGTTGCAGGTTCCATCTCCTATCGAATGTGCAAGAAGTTGGAGATGTTTTAATGTCTGAAATTCTCATCAGCGCTGAGAAAGGCGGGGAATTTTTAATCGACACAGATAAACAGATGCTAACGGTGGCAGCTACCCCGATTCCAAGCCCGCAGAGCAGCGGAGACTTCTCGGGTTTGGGACAGTGCGTCTCTGGAGGTGGGTTTGTAATGAGCTCGAGAGTGCAAGGGGAAGGGAAAAGCAGCAAGCCCGTGGTGCAATTGGCTATGCGGCATGTAACTTGTGTGGAAGATGCAGCCATTTTCATGGCACTTGCTGCAGCTGTTGATCTTAGCATTCTGGCTTGCAAACCTTTCAGGAGAATGAGCCGGAGAAGGTTCCGGCATTACTCTTGGTGATAAAAGAAACTTTCTTTTATGGTTTTTTTCTGTGTACAGTTTTTGAATTGGACCCAAGTCATTGTATTAGGAAGAAACTGGCTTTAACATTAAGAAACTTGATTCTCAGAATGAGACCAACGTCATATCAATGGAATCAGACCAGAACTAGTAAATCAAAGTCTTTGAAGCATCCCAAACGGTCAACATAAATGAAGATGCTAGTCTCTTAAAAACATCAAAAACAACACAGAAAAACAAAACTGAGAAAGAATCAAAAAGCTTAACTAAACCGTGGAGTTGCCCTTAAAAGCCTTTAGTTCTTCTTATCACCACCAGCATCAATCTTCTTCTTCTTCGCGGTGGCCTGAGAATACAAGAAGGTACCGAAAATCGCAATGGCTGATCCAAGAGCATTCAGAGGCCTAACAGGATTCCTAAACACTAAAACCGTAGAGACAATCACCACGACTCTCTTCATCGTGTTCCCTACAGAGAAAGTCAATGGACTGATCTCGTCGAGCGCCTGATAAGAAGATTGGTTGTACAAATGGTAGAAGACACCAGAGAGCAAAACCCAAATGTAAAACGTGGATGGTTTCCCAACAGATGCAATGGCTTTATGGTAACCTTGAACCCATTGTGATCCTTCAACGAAAACCGCCACAGGAAACAGATAAATCAGAGAGAGAATACTGATACAACCGTATAGATTCAATCCATCAATCTCTTTGAAGCTCTGTAAACTTCGTTTAGAGTAAATGTTCCGTAAGACGAAACCAACGTTACTAATCATAGCTCCTGATAATCCACCTAAATTGAATGAGACTTCGGTTACTGCAGCTAAAGAACAACCCATAACGATTGGGAGAATCGATAACCAGACGGCTAATGGATACGAATCGCCGAGGAAAGACGAGAAAATGACAGAGAACACAGGCTCTGCTGATTTGATTACGTGTGTGAAAGAAACAGCGACTTTGGAGAATGAGACACAAGCTGAGATGTGTCCGATTGTGTGGAACAATGCAGGGCCGAGGAGAGCGATGATGAAAGGTTTGGAGATTTTAGGGCAAGGATAAAGCTTAAAAGACCATAAGATTAGCATCCAGATAGAACCTGCGAAGAGCTGAAACGAAGCGAGAAGCCATGGATAAGGGAAGACATTGAGTGCCTTTTTGTTGAAGATGTTGAAGACGATGTTCTGGAAATACCAAAGACCGAACACGATCCCTAGCTGAAGATTCTTCGCTTTCTTCTTCCCCGCTTCATCGGAATCGGATTTCTCGTAATCGCCGTCCGGATTCGGGTCAGATGATCCAACGGAAGCGGCGGATCTGGGTCTTCTCGAGAACCCAGATGGGGTTTCCGGGTTCGTGAGTGAAAGCAAGGATTTTTTTGGAATCTGTAGATTGGGAATAGGTGAAATCCCTAGTGGGTATCTGCGATTGAAGGGTTTATCGCCGGTGACGAGAAGAGAAGATAGACGGGTCCAGTTTTGTCGGGTACGGGTCTTGTGGAGAAGACCCGGATTTAGGGAAGCAGATAGATTCAGGGAGATCATTGCTTAAGCACGAACACAGAAAAAGAGAGAGAGAGAAAAGAGATAACTTTTGTATTTTTGGCTGGAGGTCGTCTCGTCGTCGGCTCTGGGCCAGAGAGGTCAGAGATCCGTTGGGAAATACAAAATTTGTTGAAAGCTCTGTTCTTGGAGTTTGTGTCTCCTTCGATTATAATATTACCTTTTATTATTCCAAAAACTTTGTTTATAATATTTTGGATCGATTACCTAGAACTATCGTATAAATATATATATATTCACCAAACTAAATCCTCTTTACATATATCCAGGAATAAAGTTCTAAACATATATACTTACCAAATAAAAATTCTAAATCTATATATATTCACGTATGTTAATTTCAATTGATTTAAGCTGTAAACCAGATACCAAACCATCAAATCTGATATTAAATCGAAGCAGAAAACCTGAATCAAATTAGACCATTTAATCCTAATTCTGATTTAGGAAAAGAACCAAGCAAATCCGAGTCCAATGATGATAACTCTGTTCTATAATCTACGGCGGAGGAGGAGCTTCAATTGAAACCACCGGAAAAAACGATTTTATAGTTTCAGCTATCGAATCAGAGTCCATTAACGCCGGAAGAAAACTCGATTGATGATGATGATGATGCTCTATTTCTCCTGTCGCCGGAGGAGGAGAAATTATGTTTTTTTATCTTCTGGGTTTAGCGTTTGCAGCAACGTGACGGAATGTATCGACGGGATTCCATGGAGGAAGCTCGACGAGGTCATCAATGGTGGATTCAACTATCTTGATAAGCCAATCTACGACTTTGCTTGGTCGATCGAAACCGAGACCTCTTTGAACCTCCACGATCGAAAAATGTGACCTCTTTGAACCTTCACGATCTTGCTGCAACCACCGTTATCCGCTGCCGTAAACGCCGATTGGTGTCTCATCGGCGATGGTGAGTCTATTAGATGGTGGTGGCTGGATCCTTCGTCCGCCATTGTTGAAGCATATTGAGGAAATTCAAGGTCGGCGTCGTCGTCTTCGTTGGTGGTGGTAGGGTTACGACGGCGGCGGCGACTAAACCCAGAACAACAAAAGAAGAGGAGACAAGAGAGAGGAGAGATTAGGGTTTCGAAGAAGAAGAAAACGATCGATTTGGATTTTGGTTTAGGAGTTTTAATCGGGTTTGTGGATCGTAACGGGTTGAAATCCGGTTTTAATTCAATTTATTATCATATTAAGTGGTTAAGCTATAATTTGGAAACAATAAACCAACAGTAAACCGACATCATGGGTTCTAAAGTTTCGAACTTTTATTTGGTGGATATATAGATTTCGAACTTTTATTTGGTGGATATATATGTTTAGAACTTTATTCTAGGGAATATATGTAAAGAAAGGCTTAGTTTGGTGGGTATACAATAGAACCTTTATAAATTAATAATTACTATAAATTAATAAATTATTTCGGTCCCAAGTTAGGCTAGTGTAAAAATTGACGAAATTCGATAAGATAATAAGATAATATATTTTTTGAAACTCCTATGTAAAATATGGTCTCAATAATAGTATAAATTAATAATTATAAATATTATGCGCATCTATATATATATATATATATCTAAGATAATTTAATAATGTATGACTCCAGTGTTGTATATTTTTTTCTTAAAATTGGAATCTTGTTCGAACTAATCTCTAATTTTTTTTTTGTATAAAAAATTCATGGTGTTGTCATCTTGATCTTCGTCCAGTTGAAGAGGTCTAGACGTGATAATTGTTTTCTTATGATTAAATACTTCCAAAAGTACTGTTATCTCGTTTTCAACTTCATCATCAATACCAAGAATTGTAGCCGCAACTTTTTTCATTTTCGTATGGATAGTTAAGTAGACTATTAGCATCCATGTTATTATGATAACAGAGATTATTAACATAATCTGGAATAAGATGAATATGTAAACAATATATAAGAAATTTTAAATAAAAAATAATTTTAAAAGAATTTGTATGAACTTTTAGGTAAAGTTTTTATTTTAAATAAAAGAAAATTTTCAAAAAATCATGGACTAGAAAAATCCCTCTATAAATTAATAAATATTAATTTATCGATTAATTAATAACTCTATAAATTAATAAATTTTCAGAGTCCAACATTATTAATTTATAGAGGTTTTACTGTATATAATTATTTGATAGTTTTCGTGGGAAAATAGATCGTCGGCCCTAATATTTTAATTCATCATAGTCGAAAGACATTTTGCAAAATGTTTTGAGATTCAAAAAAAAATTACTCACATTTGAAACTCATTTATATTAGAAAATGTCAAATTTATAAAATCCGTTTTATTAACACATCTATTTACAAAATAATTTTTTTGAGAAATCTTAATTTTATGATACCATTTTTAAAAACCATCATTTTTAACTACTTTTTATAATTATTATAAAATCGTTTATAAAAATGATATTTTTTAAAACGGACAGCAAATAATAATATTTTAATAAAATAGTTTTATAAAAATGATATTTTTTAAATTTTCATTGGGAAAAAGAACACACAAATACATTACAATTTTGTTTCCTTCGAATTTTATGTTATATTTTTCGATAATTTTTTTTTAACACATTATTTTTATATATGGCATGCTATTTTTTTATATGCACACCATTTATAAAAAAATTCACATGGTTTATTAAAATCATGCAAAATATTTTTTTTTTAAATGACGAATTTAGTTTTTATTTATTTGACATAATTTTTACTCAAAATTATGTCATCTAGCTAAAATCATTTTTCTTTTTTTCCTTTTGGTTTTGTTTAAACCTTTTTACACGCTGGTGGTCAATGTGGTAAATTAAGCCTTGTTTTCTTTTTTTTTTTAGTTTGAGAGAAACCACGAGACGAGGCTACTAGTGTCAGATCTCGAAAAATCGATCGGTGTCGAAGTTCGCCGTCGCCGGAATCGGTGGGTGGGAGGAAAATGGCGGCGAAGCAGATGGAAGAGATACAGAAGAAGCTTGCACTGCTTAATTACCCAAGGGCAAATGCTCCTGCTCAGTCTCTCCTCTTCGCCGGGATGGAACGTTATGCTCTTCTCGAATGGCTCTTTTTCAAGTAAATCTCCTTCCTCTCCGACTTTATCCGTCTGCTTATTCCAGAAAAAATGCGGCAAATTCTCTGGATTGCAAGATCTATTGAACACACATTTGAATTTCGAATATGATCCAGAGTTTCGAAGCGTATTTGTTGGTGTGGTTTTTTTACAGTGGGAAGTTGACGCAGTGTTTGGTCAGTGTCCAATGTAGAATTGGATAACCTCGAGATTTAGGGTTTTTGTTTTGGTTGTTTGCAAACACAGTGAAAGTATGGATGGAGATTTATATAAGGTTGACTTATTGTTCTTCTTTGTGGTATCATGAAGGTTATTAGGTGATAAATCTCCTTTCTCCCAGCAAAATCTCCAAGGAGATGCTGGAGTTCGTGATGAAGAAACTGTTCGTATTCAGTGTAAGCGTTTCTTTGATCTGTGTTGGCCTTTGGACAAAGTAATAATGCCTTATGATATGTTTCTTGAATCTGTTTAGCTGAGGAAAATTCGAGCATATGGTTAACAGAATGCGTTAACAGAATCCATCATCGATCGAGCTCCTTTAGATAGACAATGGTTCTTGCTTCCATCGATATCGTGGTACTCCTGGAAGAGTTTGTCTATTAGTTTTGATGTGTAAGTGACTTCTTCGTTTTCAGATTTGGCAGAGATCGCAAAGTTTCTGGGGATTACACCAACTGTAGATATAGAAGCCATTCAAGTGAGCTTGCTTATATTGCTAGACCATCTTTGTTTATCTCTAGCCTCAATGGGGTCTTGCCTTTCTTCAATATTTTTTCAATTCTGTGTTATGTCAAAGTCCAGGCTTGGTTTGTTCACGACTGTAATTTCTTTTGGTTTGCAAAATTACATCACTCAAGATGGAATAAGACTTATCATTGTTTTAGGGACATGGAACCTATGAAGATCGGATGGAAATGCTTCGACATATTGTTGATTTGGTGGAGGCAAGCCTTTTCCCAGATAATCCAGACTGGAGGTTAATGTGACACTTATATCTGATATCTACCGCAGCTTGTATTCTTAGTTTGGCATTTTGTATTCTTTCATTTTCCTTATTCCCGTCTACATTCTAGTTTGTTCCTTTCTTTGTGCATAACACTGATTTTTCTTATTCTTCAGTATTGATGAGCAGGTTGCCAAAGATATTCAGCTCATAGATGCTATTGCCGAGAGACAGTCTCTGATATTTTCTGAGGAATGCAAACTGTTCCCTGCTGATGTGCAGATTCAGTCCATATATCCATTGTAAGAATTATTGCCTTCTGTTATCTCCAAGTTATGGCACCTTTTGTGGGTTATGGACTGGTTCGGATGAATTGAAGATATAAACTTATTTTTCCAAAACCAACGTACGAAACTCTGCTACTAGGTGTCGCAATAGATGGTTAACAATGTGTTTAATTTGCTTGGAGTTAGTTAGTTAGTTATATCCCTTTTTCTTGACGTATGTTTCCAAAACTATTCTTGACTTTATGCTTCCAGATCTATCTGGTAGATTTCCATTTGAAATCAAGCTTTAAGTTATACTTCTATTACACGTGCAAACCTTAGTCCTTATATTTGCGCTTCATGTTTCAGCAGATGTAGTGACATTATGTTCCTTAATCGAACTTTATCTGCAGACCAGATGTATCAGAACTGGAGACAAAACTTTCAGAACAGGCCAAGATTCTCTCTAATCTTCAGCAGAAAGTCGATGACTTGGCAGCAAAGGTGTGTTTTGGTTGCTCCATATTGAAAAGTTTTGTTCTGACTGTGATTGGACCAATTTGCTGTTTTATCGCAGTCGAGTTATTCATGTGTGATGTTACATCTTTTATTATTTCACTTAACTTATTGCTTAACAGACATTTACCTATAAACTGCAGATACCATATGCTTAACATATAGCTCCTATTGCTCTAACTGAAAATGTTAAAAATTAGCGTCTGGTTCTGATGTAGACTTTAACTTCATAATCTACCTACTACGTAATTTGCATACTCAAATCCTACTACTTCATTAAGTATTGACTTGTTGATAGGAGGCAACAGTGTTTTTCTTTTCACCATTTCATGTGTTTTATTTAACTTTCTTCCAACGAATATTTTACTGGATTATAAATATATATTTTGACTTATGATCCAGATTTTTTTAGTTAAACATGTCTTTCTCTCCTTGGTTTTCTCCTTTTAGCATGCCTACAACCCCGATGAAGAATATACAGAAGTGGAATCTCAACTAAGGGCTCGTTTAGAATCGTTTCTTGAAACTGCTAGGGCGTTCAATACAATCTACACAAAGGTATCGTTTTTTCATTCTATCTCATGATTTCCTCTCCCTATCAACCTAGATCAGCTGGCAGCAAAATGCTTAAGTTCAGCATTTCCTTGTAGATAGATATGAAATTCTGCCAAGAGCTTCAATCAAACAAAAACTATTTTTCTCTATCATACTGCTTCCATGTCGCAAAACATCCCTCTGAATATTTCTTATGATCTGACTAGCTTTTCCTGAAATTGGAAAATGAACCGTTTTATGCTTATCGGTATGTTTGGATTTGTAGGAAATCCGTCCATGGACGCATATGATGGAAGTGCCTCAGCTTCATGGGTTTGGTCCAGCTGCAAACCGTTTACTGGAAGCATATAATATGCTTTTAAAGGTACCCAAATGTCTCCTTATATCTTAATATGTGATCGTAACGACTAAATTGAGTAGCTCTCTCTGGATGAAACTTTAGTTGAGAACTGTGCTAATGAAGCGGACCGAGTCCAAAACAATTCTTTCTTCAGTCATACTTTGATTCTGGTAACACGATGAAACGAAATGAGTTGTGTATCGTTTGGAGACAGTTCCTAGGTAATTTGAAGAACTTAAGAGACTCGCATGCAGCACTTTCGATTGGATCATCAGGAACAGTAGCTGGAGAGCCGTCTTCTGTAACCAGAATTGTATCAGAGTGCGAGGCTGCCTTGACTGTTCTCAATCGAGACCTTGGAATCCTCTCGGCTTCCATTGCTCGTGAGCAAGGTGGGCGTCTATAACTGTAAAGAATGATCACTTGAAATGGGTTGTGTTATTACATCAATCAATTCTCCATGAATGTGATGAGTTTTATTCTTAGAAATCAATTTAGGGGTGTTGTTTTTATCTCAAGAATTTGAACTCTTTTTGTGTGTTGCCAAATTTGTTCAATCTAATCCCATCTAAAAGTAAATTTTCTCTTATCATTTCAAATAACACAGGTTTAAGACTTTGATTGGTAAGCCGTAAAATTGTGGAATGGTATATAATGGTTTATGTGATTCTGCGGATTTATCATAGAACGGAAGCGTGTGGGAACATGTTTGCTCCAAAGCAAAGATGTAATTGTTCTCTCGAGCTTAAGGAGGTTAGCCTTTTGGTAAAGGTCAAAGGAAAAAATCTCAATTGAGAAACAGAGCATTTGAAGAAATTCTTCTTTGATTCTATCAGAAGATGCCTCGAACACCTTCTAGGCTTTCCCCGAGTGATGACCTGCAAAAACAGATCAATATATACATGATTGATGTGGTCGATTAAGGGGATTGAATGAGCAATCAGGGTACTTTACATATCACCAATCATTCGTAGTACTGTCCTCAACTACCTTAAGGTTTAGGCGATTTTCAAGTTTCCGAAAAGGGAAGAACCAAAGCGAGAATTGTCGTTTTAAAACTTACTTGTACATACAATACTTATATTCTTGGCTCCTAATTAAATCTTTTTCGCCTTCTTCAAGCTGCATAACAAGAGAACAATTCACAAGGAAGAGACAAAATTTAAAGAAAACTCATCATGATCATGCGTTTTACAAGACTCACCGGATCACTCTCGTAAATGAGTTCATAACAAACCGGAGAAAGGCATCGCAGGGCACAATTCTCCTTTGCTATTGGAGAAGATTTGCACTGCCAACCCCATAACCCACTGTTTGTTTTCAACAACACATAACACAAAAGTGAGCAAAGGAGAGAAAGAAAAAACTCAAAAAGAGAGCCAAGAATTTGCTTACTAAGGTAATTAACTTTGAATATGGGTTAACAAGTTTAGCCAAATTCTCCTACAAATGATTCACAAGAAGTTGCTAACTAATGTATTAATTTTGAATTTGGGGGTAACAAGTTTAGAAATAACCAAGAATCAAAAGCTAAAAGCTTTCCCAATCTTAGGATAACAATAAAGTTTTGTAAAGTCTCAGAAATTCGTATAAGTAAAATCAAGAAATTTCTCTCAATCGTGACCAAAACATCGCAAGTACCGTATTAGAAACAGAAATTTTCACATGTTTTGTATATAATAAATTAACCATGGGGACTCACCTCTCTATGTCAGCATAGCATTCGCTCTTCTTCGTCCTGATCTCCACATCCTACAAAATCGATTTGCCCCACAAGATCATAAACCCAGAAAGCATATCCGAGTGAATCCAACACGGAGATACAGGCATAGGCCTTACGGAGATGGGACGAGCAGATTTGGAGAAAACAAAAGGTACGAAACAGAGGGAGAGTAACAGAAGAAGGCAAACGACGCTTGAGCGAGCTCGGGAAATTTCCATGGCCTCTCTCGTGCTCGTCTTCTTCGTCGCTAGTCCCAAGCTTCGATTTAGAAGAACGGTTTATGACTAATACCAGCTACGGAATTCTTGAGAAAATCGAACCGGTATATTCCGGTCTTATCTAATGGGCTTTTATGGGCTTACATTCATCTATTTGGTCAACGATATATCATATATCGGTGATACTTTTGGAAAAAAAAATTAAGAGATTATAATTATATCTCATGGTGGAAATTTCTACACATTTTCATTAATTTTATAACATAAGTTCACTAATACATGTTTTACAAATTTAAATTCAACTAAATATAATATTTTAGATTTATCATATCATCAATTTTAAATTTATTCTGATATATTAACAAACTTTTTATTATTATATTTATAATAATATTATCTATTGTGTATATATGTATTTATATTAGTATACTATACAAATAATGTAGTATATTATACATATTTAATCAGAAAATGTTTATAAAATTCATTATTGGAAAACATATATATTTTTTTGTTTGTTATGTCCTACAAATTTATATAAATCTAAAATTTATCTGATTTATCGTATGCTCTATAATTTACACGAATAATGAAGATCAATTTTACACTTAAAAGATATTGAAATAAATATCATTTGCATATGTTTTGATCAATTTTACACATAAAATATTAAAACTAATGGCATTAAAAGATGATTGATCAAAAGTATTCAACTTTATTATATTTATGCACAATACATATCATTTTTGTACGTTCATAGATGTTATAATTCATATGTTTTGTCATACATGTTTAAATATTAAAAATTTATATATGTTAAAATCGATTAGTCAACCTATTTAATCATGCGCTTAGCGCATGTCAAAATCTAGTGTATATATTAATTTAGAAGAGAGAGAGAGAGAGATATACTATATAATCATATATCTTTGGTAGTTCTATATGCTATGGTAGAACTACCAAAGATATATACAAGTGCACCAAATTCTACGTGTCCATCAAAAAAAAATTTAAGGGATATCAATTAAATTAACCAATCAAAATATTTTAGTTAGTTCTATATGTTATGGTAGAAATCTCTACATATTTTCAAACGTATTTAATTTATACGAAAAATGCTTACATCCAAATCAAGTGTCATACAAATTAAACTTTGTAAGGTAAAATATATTTAACTATATGAGAAATATACTATATAATCATAGTATTTCTAATTTTTGTGATATATATATATTTTTTAATTAATTTTCTTTTAAAATATTATTATATTGGTAGGGAAATATAACTAGGACTTATATGTACAAAATACTGAGTATGAACAAAAATATGCTGTACAAAATGCACGAATATTAAATTTGGAAAAAATCTTGGCCAAAAAGAAATTATAATATGAATTATTTTTCACTTGTAACATGAGTTTCTTATTCCAGACGACTAAAACTAGACAAATGCCAGATGAAATCAAATGAGTTTTTTCATGGATCCTATAGATCATGTGGAAGAATAAATAAGTTGATATTTGAAGAAACTCATTTCCTAGCTAACGTAGTGGTTAATACTTTTGACGATGTGCGACACTGGTTTTCTTTCCACACCGAAACTAAAACCTATGATGCCATCGTGTTTACTGTAAAAGCTCGATGGGAACCGCCACAAGTAACTATCCTCAAATGGTTTTCTTTCCACACTAGTTTTCTTGTCAAGACGAAAACCATCAGAAACCACCATCTTGATCTCTTTTTTTTAACCGGAGATAAATATGACTAGGGCCAGCCCTATTAACTAGGTCTTGGAGCTTTGACTCGACCGGGCATCTAGAGACGCTACTAATGCGGTTTATACATGTGACATAGATAGTAAGAATACCGTTAAGCCAAGTGTGGACGTTTTGGGGTTTGAGGTCGTTGTTTCAAAAACACAATTTTTATTTTGGTTGAAAAAACTATCAAACAAATCTCAGCAATACAATGTTATTAATTCTAAATGCAGAAAAGATAAATGTTTCAATCGTCCGAATTATATCAAATTTCGCCGAAAAGATTGTTCTTGTTCAAATAAATCCTCTCTATATTGGTCAGTTTTCCGAGTTCACGGGAAATCTTGTTGGAAAATATTGCTAGCAGATCATTTATTTTCCAAAATATCAATTTACAATTTTAAATGAATTTAATGATAATGTATTTCTTATTACAACTCTATCAATGTTATTACTGAAAAAGTGATAAAAAAACAAACTGAAAAAAATAAGCAAAATCTAAACAAAAATAAAAAATTATAAAAATGAAAATTATAGATTTAAATACTTCTTTGTTGTTGCCAATGCTAGCCAACCAAAGCTTTTTAATCAACTTCGCCAAGATGTTCCATAGTGCAAGCGTTAGGCTTTTATTTTCTTTTTTTTTGTTAATCAAAAAATTTTGGATCTTTCGTCCATAATTTTTTCGGTTTGAAACGAAGATTTGGTAATACTTAACATGTAAACCATCCCTCCCAAATTTGAAAATAGTACGTAAGTGACACATATTGGCTGGAAAACTCTGTCTATAGGTACATGATAAGAAAAGGAGAGTAGATAAAAAGTCAGTGATATTCTTATGAATAGAGTTCTACATAAGAAAATTATTAAAAACATGAAAGATCGGGGATACTATAAATTATTTTTGCGAGTGTTTAAAAGCTAGATACCATAATTCGAATATTGGATTTTTGTAAAATAGCCGATCCATGCCGACTCCAAATGATCGTGTCATTATTAAACCAAACGGTCAGAAAAATGTTCACACATTGTTGCGATTCCTCTTTATTACACTACAAGAAAACATGTTGATTTTCGACCAAATTAAAGATCGGGGATACTATGCATCGTGGACGAATTTTATGGATGATGAAATGTCGACAGATACAACATAAAATGACAAGTTCATAAAATGTGAGTAACAGATCAAATTCTTCAGCTTCCTGAATCATGCATCATCTTTCCTTCAGGTAAATTATATTAGACCCTTTTTTTTATATGAAGATAAAGTGTTAATTAGGTCTTGCAAGTAAAGTGAGAGACAGTAACTTTGGACTCAAGCTGAAGCATCATAATCTTTTTTCCTTACCTTGTAATTCGTCACCATGTGACTAATAATTATATATTTGATTATTTACGCACTTAATAAGATTCGCTGCTAAGTTACCAATTCTTATTCACCTTACAAAGTTATCTTCTTATTTACATCACTTATTTTCACAACAAATCTCTTTTTATCCATTCCTTTTTTGGTAGGACTAACTTTGACAGATCTAATTTCCAAAAAATAAATCGGATGTGTCCCTAGACAATAACTATATCTAGACGTAATCGTTTTCTCCGTATACAAAACAAAAAACCCGAAAACAAATAAATTGATATTTTTCAATTCTGTTATTGATTACACCAACCACACTTATTATACTTGTAGTTTTATATTTTTTTGTCAAAACAATCGATAACCAATTGAGGTTTTAATATTTTTGCTTAAAAAAAATCCGGAAAACGGCATATTCTCCTATAAATTTAGTAGTTTCTATTATTCATACACGACTTATTGAGCCATGCCAAACACACAGGAATTGGTTTTAAATTTGAATTTACCACATGATTTTTATAAATACGGTTAATTCCAACAAATCCGTAAACGGAGTCAGTTTTTCTTTAACGGATGCTGGCATGGATTACATGTGACAAATGGATTGGTTCCGATTTGAAATTATTGATTTTTTTTTTTAAAATTGGCTAGTGCATAAAAGACGTCGTTTTGTGATTTGGGTGCACAAAAAAAATTAGAAAAATTAGGTTCTTATTTCTTCTTTGTCGAGTGTGAGAGATAGTACTAAAGAAGAGATTAGGGGCAAATCGACAACTATGGTTGACATTTCAATCGGAAAACCTTCCAACATGTGTGATAAGCTAATGAACCTGCTCTTCTTTTGCTCTAAGCTGAGCTTCATAAGAGAGATTCTGAGTTTTGCGGCCTCCACTATAGGGTGCATACTCACATGGAGCTTCTACTAACTCCCTGTTTGGAGATATCGTCTTGATTTTTGTCACCTAAGCAACAACAAGAAGCAAATATGAAAATTGAAAATGGTAACTTTATAATGAATCCGTCGACTTTGTTCATACTTCTGATCAATTCGACAAGACCCATAAGATTATCACATTGAGAGAAATCATAATTTGAAGAAAAATGTCAAATTTTTTAGAAACCTCGGCATAGCTGCCTTTGCGGCGGGTGACGCGGCCGAGAAACCTCTCGCCGGGAAGAGCTCTGTCACACATGACGACGAAGCCAGACCCATCAACTTTACAGATTCCTTTGCCCTTAAACCCCAAACTCTCGCACACAAGCTCCACCGTCTACCCTCGTTTTGGGTAATACGGCGCCGTTTTCTTCTCAGGACCGTCACTGTTCTTCTCCTCGTTAACGTTCTGGGTGTTACCGACGGCGAAGTCAGAAGAAGAGAGAGGAGCTAGAGAAGAGGAGGAGCATCGAAACCTATGAAGCCACGAGCGTGTGGGCACCACGTACCTGAGACCATGAGCAGGCGTGGTGGCTAACATTGAAAATGTGGGTTTTTCAACCGAAATCGAATCGGAGCTTGAGAGAAAGCTAAAGTGCTCTTCCTCTCCATCTCTCTAACAGTCAAACCCGATAAACAAAGTCAAGAACCCTAATTTTTCTATAAAAAACTTCTCTCAAATCATAAAAAACTTCTCTCCACCGTGGTTTTATGCACTAACCAATTAAAAAAAATTAATAAAAAATCTATAATTTCAAATCGGACCCAATCCATTTGCCACCTATAATCCACGTTAACATCCGTTAACAGGAAACTGACTCCGTTTATGGATTTGTTAGAATTGATCGTATTTATAAAGATCATGTGGTAAATTCAAATTTAAAACTAGTTCATGTGTATTTTGGTATGACTCAATAGATCGTGTATGAATAATCAGAAACTATTAAGTTCATAGGAAAATATGCCGTTTTTCCTTTAAAAATCAATAAAAATTGACTCATTAACAAACAAAATCTATGAAAATGACCGTGACCAAAAAAGAGAGAGCATATATGTTGTATGTGTTGAGACTGTTGTCGACTTTGGTGTGCATGTTCACTCGAAGATTGTGTTACATAGGAGTTGTTCGTTTGACCGCTGCTAACGATATGACCAACAACTAGTCGTTGTTTGTTTGGTTGTCGTATGACCATCAATCAAACACGGCGACAAATTGCGGTGAGAAGTTGCAGCAACGGACGACAAAATTTTGAATCGTTAATTTTTTTTAGCAGTACATTTTAAATTTAATCACAGTGATAAATCGCAACATAGTAATAACAAAAGGAACAACAATAGTGACATTTGATCGATGTTGTTTATCACTATCGCCAAAAAATGTCAAACGAACATGGTTCCATAGTAATAATATAGTGTAGTTAATGAATCGTGCACAAAAAATGAAATTTATTCGCAAAAAAAAAGGAAAATATGAAATTAGAATACTCAAAAAAAAAAAAAAAATATATATATATATATATTGTTTTTTTAGCTGTAAAATAAGCATATTAAATATGTAGAAAACTAGAGTTTTTAATGTTTAAAACGTTTACAATACTCAAATTAATGCGACTAAAACAAAATTAGTATTGTTATGGCAGAAAATATTATCCACGATCAATTGTATTATAGTAGATAACTTAATGCCCTGTGATTATCATGATCCCAACAAAAATGATTTATCCATTATAAGCTCTAGAAAATATAGACCAACATGAACATTACAATGCCTCAGTAGGTTATCGAACCTTGGACAATATAGACAGACATACTATTTGCAGTTCCACGTGGCTGGCCCATGTTGAAGACTCCTTTAGGTAGTCCTCTTCACCAACAATTTACCAACTAATTTTGTGCATTAAAAAAAGAAAATTTGGCAAAATAACCACCAAAAATTTATAAATTAGCTGAATAACCATAATAGGAAGTGGTTACGATATTTTGTATATCTTATACAATATTATCGAAATTGCTCAGTATGTAGCTACGATAACCTCAGGCTTTGATTGGAGGACAATTGCGGTGCGGATTTCGGAGTGTTTTTATTAATACCGCAAATCGAGCACCAATCAGACATGAATAAAACAAATTGCGGTTTTAAAATATAAAAAATAAAAAATTATGTGTGGAATTCGAAACAAAACAGATAAAGAGGAATGCACTTCAAAATTATACTGCATGTGATATCATGCGGTTCAATGAATTACACACACGAATACTTTTTTTTTGTCCAAATTTTTTTGAATTTTTTAACAATTAATTGTACATATATATATATATAGGGTCCGACCACACTCATAACACTCACAAAATCCATTATAAAGAGACTCACAAAAAAAAAGAAAACATTATTTTTTCCATCTTTTTGAAGAATCAAGTAAGTAAATCTATTAATAATTTAATTAGTGCATAATAATTTATTTTCTGTATAATAAATTATTTAATAACTTAATTACTGCATAGATTATTAATATGTTACGGCAAAATGATCGTTAATTTTTTTTTATGTTGTATTGTATTTTTGAAGAACCAAGTAAGTTTGTAACTTTTTTTCATTACAATATAAAATACTAAATTTATGAATTTTATACGAAATTAAAAATAGAATTACTTTATTTTATATAAATTGAATTAAAGTATGAAACGTAATTTAATTTAATAAATATTAGCAAATGTTATAAGAGTATATATGATTATCATATAATTTATTTTAAATAAGTTTAATAGATTTTAGCAAAAAAATTATAAAGATATATTTAATTCTATAAATTTTGTTTAAAATTATAGCTTAGTATATTTTAATTATATGGTAATCTGATTTATATGTACTATGTATACCAATAATGTTACATATATAGTCAGTTAATAAAATCATAAATATGTAGGAGTAAATTATTGATGTGGTATTATAATATTTAACTAAATCAAACAAAAATGTATAAATAGAAATGAAATTCAAATTTTTTTATAATTCTATTGGTTTTAGTGGAAGGCAATCGATTTTAGGTTTGACCAAACGAAATAGAACCAATAAACTGTTTATAATAATTATTTTTTCAAACATAGAACATATATCACCATTTTTACGTAAATCAATATTTAAAACCTTTTTATGATCATTATTAAATACATTGTAGATCAAGTAAATAACTCTATTATTAAAATAAAAATAAAATAGTTAATAGTTTCTTATATTAATTTATGAAAAACATAAAACGTATTGTTGAAATTTCACTAAATGCAGATATGTCGTCTAATCGTCGGCGAAACCCGAATTCTGCTAGGCCAACAAATTCAAATCGTCCCACAGAAGTTTTAGCTCCTCCCACAGAAACAACCGTCAGGGTAAATATTAATTAGCTTTTTTATTTTTAATTCTAACTATTAAACAAAATTAATATAGTATCTAATATTGTAATTTAAAAAATGTGTAAAACAAAGACAAATATAAATGGTCTTACGATCAGGAAAAAACGTTGATTCACTTGTTCGACAAAGCAGTTGCGATGAATAACTATACGCTTAAGAATCCTAATGCCATTGGTAGAGAGTATATGGTTGAAAAGTTCAACCTAGCGTTCAACATGAATATAAATTATATGTTTTTCAAAAACAAGCTTGATGAATTCAAAAAAAACTACAAGAGGTGGAAGGAGCTTATGAATTCCACTGGTATCTTGGTTGATCCCGCTACATCTATGATAAATGCATCTGACGAATGGTGGAAGGAACATGAGTTCGTAAGTACACAAAACCTTTCTAGTCCATAACAATATTTATCAAATTTAGGTTCCAAGTAATATGATCATTATAAATTTATAGGGATGTAAATTAACAAGGGGGTTGAAACGAAGACCGCCAGAATTTTGGGATGTGATGGTACGATGTCTTGCATTACATGATGTTCGTTCACAATCTCAACATTCTGTGCGCCAAAGAAGAGAAGAGTTGATCAATGAGCGTGCAATTGGCGAAGAGGGGGATGTTGACTCAGACACCGACAGTGGGGACGTGCCAGAGACTCAAGAAAACGAAGAAGTGTATCGTGTTATCGTTGATGACAATACACACACTTCAAATGAGTTCACCAATGAACCAGGTCAAATCCCCCGTCACAGAGGCCATAAACAAGGAAGAATAGATTTGCAATCAAGTGCTAGACGTGGAACTGGTTCACAAAAATTTGGGGGAAACTCACGAGTCTCTATTGGCAGTGGCTCACGAGGTAGTCGTAGAAGACAATCTTTTGAGACAACCATACAAGACACAATCACTGGTTATAGAGAGTTCCAACGACAAAGTTTGCAATAACTTCGTCCAGGTGGTTTTCACCAAAATGATTACGATGAATTCAAAAAGGCGGAGGCAATATTCCTTGCACTGGAACTTCCAAAGCACAATAGGTTTTACTGGGCGTGCATTAATACACTTAAAGAGCTAGTATTTTGGCGTAAGTATTTCATCGATATAGCTGGAAGCACCGACGAGGATAAGCTACAACTGCTAGAAGCTATGACTGGTGTTTCACGAAACAACCAAGATGTGCCAAAATAGTTAGGCTCGAACCAATCATTTGGGAGTCCACATTCAAGAGGTTTTTCATCTGGGAGTCCATCTTCTGTGGGTAACAATTCTGGAGGGTAATCACAAGGGGGAACACCACCGAATCCTCAACAATGGGGTTCACCACCAATTGCTCCACAATGGAGGCACACCACCAAATGCTCAACAATGGGGAACACCACCAAATTCTCAACAATGGGGCACACCACCAAATGCTTCGCATTGGGGTATTTCACAAAACTTTCAACAAGGTGGTTCATCAGGAACAACTCCATCAAATGTTCATTATGGATTTTCACTTGGAAGTCAAGTAGAAACTCCACCGAGCGTTCGAGAAGCATCATCACCCGGTCTCGGTTTTACAAAGTATTTTGAAGGTGGACAAAATTCACAAACACCTAGATCGGGAGGTCTATTCAATATTTGGAGAACCACGGAAAGTCCAAACGCAAGTATAAATGAAGGTCATCAAAGTGACTTAGGAGACGAAGATTAGTTTGTAATGGGAGTGTTTTTTCATTTTCGTTTATGTTATGAAATAATTTATGTTTTTACTAGTTTGCTATCTACAGTTTGTGTACTTTTTAGTGCAAGTTTATATTTACCTCCTAATAAATTTTCCCTCGTTGTTATAAAACTTCAGGTATTCCGTATATGTCAGTTACAATCACAAGGCATCCATAATTTAAACTACGAAGAGAGAATTGAACTCTGGAATTTGGAAAATGAGCAATTTGAGGAGTTAGTAATTCAGCCAACTTTGACTTACTATGATCGCTATTTTCAAAGAGCACCCGTCCAAACCGATGGAGGTTTGGGATGGAGGAATATTTGGCGTCGATTACAACAAGATGATGCTGCTTGTCTTCAGTTACTACGAATGTCACTTCCATGTTTCGCAACATTGTGTGATATGCTACAAATAGATTACGGTCTACAATCAACATTAAATATAAGCGTCGAAGAAAGTGTGGGTATGTTTCTACGGATATGTGGACACAATGAAGTTCAAAGAGATGTTGGTTTGAGATTTGGACGAAATCAGGAGACTGTGAAATAGGAAGTTTTTTGAAGTTCTTACGGCGACTGAGTTACTTGCATGTGATTATATTAAGACTCCAACAACACAAGAACTACACCGAATTCCCTAACTCCTACAAGTGAATCGAAATTATTGGCCATATTTTAGTGGATTCGTTGGAGCTATGGATGGGACTCATGTTTGTGTAAAAGTGAAACCCGAATTACAAGGAATGTATTGGAATCAACATGATGCTGCATCCTTTAATATCATGGCCATATGTGATTTGAACATGTTATTCACATATATTTGGAATGGAGCACCGGGAACATGTCACGACACAGCCGTTCTCGCAATAGCACAACAAAGTGATTCTGAGTTTCCTTTGCCTCCACCAGAAAAGTATTATCTCGTTGATTCTGGTTATCAAAACAAACAAGGATTTTTGGCTCCTTATAGATCTTCACGAAACAGGGTTATGAGGTATCATATGTCGCAGTTCAACTCAAGTGCTCCTGCGAGGAATAAAGAAGAATTATTCAATCGATGGCATGCATCTTTACGTTCGGTTATTGAGAGGACTTTTGGAGTTTGGAAGAAGAAATGGAGGATTCTTTGTGATTTTCCAAGATATGTGATTAATGTACAAAAGAGAGTGGTAATGGCTACAATGGGATTGCATAATTTTATCAAAATTTCAAATTTCTCAGATTCAGATTTTGCAGAAATAATGAGAGAGTCGAGGCCGAACAACAGAGATTGCGAACTAGATTTAGGTGACATAGAAGAAGAAAATGTAGCAGATGGAGAACATATGGAGCAAATAAGAAACAATATTGCAAATATGTTATGGCAAAACGATTGTAGGCGATATTAGTTTGTTTTGTTTAGGTTGTATTGTATTTTTAAAATTTTTAATGTATTAACGTTGTTACTTAATTAGAAAAAACCTATTAGTATATTATAAATTCTAATTATTTACTTGTAAACTATTTGTTTTGTAAATAATATATATAAATTACAATTTTAATTAGTTATTAAATCAACAATTTTAATTTATGCAAATAGTAATAAAATTATTCAATTCTATGTGTAAAATTATTATTTAAAATATCTATGTCAAACCGCTTTTATTGTTTTTTACCAATCAAACAATTATCTTGTACCGCATGTTATTTTTTCACCAATCAAACATTGTTCCGTCCCGCTTTTTTCAGACAAACCGCACTTATTCCGCAAATACATTTTTTCCGCATGATCCGCAGTTGTACCATACCGCTCCGCATAATTTTTTTACCCGCACCACTTAATTTGATGTTACCATTCGGACCCTCGATCTCTCTCTCTCAATCACAAATATTCTCTCACTTGAAATCCAGTCTGACAGTCTCTCTTCTCTCCATCTCGCAGCCGGCGAATCCATCCAAAACGCGATAACCGTTGATCGTCTTTCTCCCTCACCATAACACCTCGCCGACCTCTCCTGATTGCTAAGACATTTATATATCTGAATCCTCTCGACCTCTCTTCCTTTAGCCGCCGCTTAGATCTGGTTTTGACTGGCGGTCGGTGGCTTCTTCAACACCGCCGCCGGTCTTCTGTTTCTCCTCTTCCAGGTTGTTTGTTCAATAGATCCCGGATCCTTGTTCTCAAGAATCGCAGTTTGGGTCCAGTAAGATTCGGCGTGGTGTTGGAGTGGCTCGTGGTTTCGCCAGAGTTGGATCAGCGGCAAGTGGAGACGCCGTTAGCTTAGGGTCGACGGTGAGACTGCGACCACATACGTCTCTCTGTCTCGCTCGACAGATCCAGATTCGTCTTGGATCTTAGATTTGTTAGCTTGTACGGTTGTCCTCTAGCCGGTACAGTTTGGTTAGCCGAGTCTCCAGTTAGATTCGAGCCAAAGCCTCCGTCTGTCATGGTCGGAGATATCCATCGCTTTTTGTTTTCAAGCTATGGCTTTACCGTTTTAACTCTTTGAATTTAGATCTTGAAGGGTGTTTTTGGCTCTGTTCGAATTAGAAATTGTGACTTGGGTTGTTTGGGTTGGTTTTTAATTGCTTCATGGTCTTGCTGGTCAAGCGCTTCGGCTCTGTTAATGGTACAAGTAAATAAGTTAATAACGTTCAAGTCTGTGTTATGTGTAGGTTGTCTATACAATTTTAGGCATGGACATGTATGTCTATGTTATATAGCAACTTCAATTAACCTGCAATGTCTTCATGTAATGCAGGCCGTTGTATTATCACTTTTTGAATGAAGCATATCCACATATGGTGCATTTATAGGGTCAATGATGAGTCTGATGATGACGAAGTGGCACATATGGTAGCCCTTATATTTGATGATTTTCCTTTCGAGCACAATAGTTGGCGAAGTGGAGTAAAAGCGAACGCAATACGCATGTAATGAGAGATTTGTAATGAGTAGATGTAAATATAATACGCATGTAATGAGTGATTTCATGTATATATGTAAATGTAATACATATGTAATGAGTGATTTGATTTGAGTTGGGTAACAAGATTTTTTTCCGAAGATATCGTTTGTTGAATTTTGTTAAACGGATCTAAATTAATCGTAAAATGATATACAATTGTAACTAACAATATATCAATTTATTCTATATAAAACACACAAATAGAATAGAATGCAATTGACACAAATAGAATAGAATGCGATTGTTATTCTATATATCAAATATATGTTTTTTAATTTAACAAAAAAATACTTAATTTTTGAATTTTAGTTGATTTATGAATTTAAAACTTATTTTTTGGGTTAAAGTTTAGTCAATATGATCATAAAATTTAATTCCTTTAAATTAAAGAACAAGATAAAATTGGAGAAATTATTTTATTATAAACAGAAGTGAAATAAATAGTACAGAAATAATCAAATAGAAATAAGAGATGATTTGTCAACTACCAACAAACAAATTGGTAATATGACATCATCAATCTGTCAAAAAAATCACCAAATAGTTACTTACTTTATTTTTCCAAATGCATAGTTATATTCTTTATTACTAAATTCAATATAGTTATTACACAAATTATCCCTTAAAAAAAAGGTACTTAACCTCTATATATGTAACTTTCCCATTACCAAACAATAAAAACGATTGTTATCAAAAACCTATCTTATCTAGTATATCATTCTCAAACACCTTACAATGCGTAAAGTACATATAAACACACAAAATGTATTATCTACTCCAATTTTTTTTAAGCTAAATAGTTCGCAAGTAAATTCGTTTATTTCTATATACGATGCGCACAGAATTTATTTACTTATATATCTAGAAGACTTAAAAAGAAAAGAAACGAATAGTATAAAGATAAAGCTAAAGCATAAAACAGCAATTTCTGGACCTTTTTAGTTCCATATATATATATTTTTGCTTTTAGTTCCATGTTTTTATATTCTAATGTTTCTATTTTATCCGGTTTTTCAATCATCTATTAGCTCAAAACTCATAAGTGTCGACAACAGATCATTGTATTTGTTTATATAAGACCAACAGGTTGCCGCCAAATCATCCGTTTCACGAAAGCGAGACCATCTAACCATATTTATATATTTTATGTTTAAAATTTCCATACAAATTAAAAAAATCACTATTTTTTTTTTATTATTTCCTAAAATAAAACATTATTTATCATCTATTAAAAGTAATTCAATCAATGAAAAAAGAAACTGCAGAATACAAATAGTCCTATAACATCAAAATTAATTAATTTTGTATTGAAAATTGAAAACATCACTTAAAATAAAACAAAAAAAAATAGTTAAAACATTAGTTATTGTGACACAGAGAGTAAAAAACAAAAAACATATTTTGTGAAAATAAAACTAAAATACATATATTCAGTATTTTATTTTATTTAGACTATCTAATAACCTGTATATGTGTCCAAAAATATTAATCAACAAAAAATAAAGCAAGATATAATGATTTGATGAAAAAAGATCCAGAGGCAAGGTGTTAATTGGTTGGGTTCTCACGCGCGAAACTATTTGACTCTTATTTGATTAGTCGTGGTATTTTAGATGTATTAGTAAACCCCATAAACAAGTTACGCGACAGCAACATTTACCAAAAAATGAGTGGGATTTGGAGCCGATTACCTCTTGCTAAAAAAACAGAGGAAAAATACACTCTTTTATCACAGAGATAAGGAAGGATAGAGAGCGACACTACACCTCACCTCACCATCTCCTCTCTGCTTCTTCTTCTTCTTCCTTTACCTCTATGTCTTCTGCAACAGCAACACCATCAATGGGTTCTATGTCAAACCCTAATCCATGGGCTCCATACGATTCCTACAACGACTGCTCTCAAGGAATCTGCAACATCTACTGTCCCCAATGGTGTTACCTCATCTTCCCTCCTCCTCCTTCTTCCTTCCTCGACGACTCTTCTTCCTCCTCCACTTTCTCCCCTCTCCTCATCGCTCTCATCGGAATCCTCGCCAGCGCCTTCATCCTCGTCAGCTACTACACTCTCATCTCAAAGTACTGTCATCGCCGCTCCTCCTCCGAAGCTCATGGCCACCGTGATCACGGCGGTTTATTCTCCTCCGCCACCGAATCAAGACAAGGAAACTCGAATGCGGCGGCTGGAGATGGCCTCAACGACTCACTGATAAAATCAATCACTGTTTACAAATACAGAAAGGGAGATGGATTCGTCGATGGTTCGGATTGTTCTGTTTGTTTGAGCGAATTTGAAGAGAACGAGAGCTTGAGATTGTTGCCGAAATGTAACCACGCGTTTCATCTTCCTTGTATTGATACTTGGTTGAAATCTCACTCTAATTGTCCACTCTGCCGTGCTTTCGTCACCGGAATCTCCACCACCGACGCTGTTTATAACCGATCGGGTAGTACCGTCCATCAAATCGCGACGGAATCAGGTAATCGCGCCGGAGTAACTACGGAGATAGACTCGAATATGGCCGATTACAGGCACCAATCCGGCGATTCCGTCGTCGTGGTCGCAGATCTGGAAATCGGATCTCGGAACGTTAACGGAAGATCGCAACTACAACCAGCGGAGGAGCGACAGGACACTAAGAATGATGAAGATCCGCAGCCGATTCGGAGATCGGTATCGTTGAGCTCAGCTACAGTGATGGTGTCGATCGCTGATGTACTGCGGGAGATCGAAGACGAAGAGAGGCACGGAGAATCCACCGGCGTCGGGACTTCGCAGCAACGGCGAGAGGAATGGGAAAATGAACACGGCGACGGGAAGACGCCTCCACCGACGGAGGCGGCGAATCAGAGAAGCGGAGGAGTTTCGAGTTTTCTGGTACGGAGTTCGGTGGCGATGAAGAGATCCGTATCGACGGGAAGATTTAACTTCTCGAGGTACGATCGAGCAAGGAATTACCGTTTACCCAATTAATTAATTACCGTTAATTTGTTTTAAAGTATTTTGTTTTCTCCTGAATTTATGGAACATCCAATACAAAAGCAATGTGCTTTATTAATCTTTTCTTCTTTGAACTTTTTGAAAAGGAAAACCGTCGGTATGACTTAAAAGAGGCCAATAAAATATGATTTTCATTATTATTTTTGAAGGAAAAACAAAATTATTACTACTAATGTAGTAATGTGTAATAACAAAGACAGACCTAAACAAATACATCAAGTATCAAACAGTTCCTTTTCTCCAAACGCCATTGGCAATCCTCACATATTTGCTCGTGGTGGCCGGTGGCCATCTTGTCGACCATCACCAATCGTTATAGCTATTTCTTTTAAGATCGTCCTCCAATGTATTTGATTTGTTTTTTGGATTTTGGTATTAAGCAGAAAATTAACGGATTTAACAATCTCTTAACGAATAATATTTTACGATATGTAGGTCGAGGATTTTGGCAAACGTTGTTTCAAAATAATATTTGAAGGAAGATGTTTAAAAAAACAAGAGGCATGTATCGACATTGAACCTAGTAGGTGTAGGAATATGATGATTTGGTTGTGGGTGTTTATGGTAATAATCGGTTTGTTCTATTGGAGCCACTGGAGTACGACTTAACGAAATGCAATGGATTTCTGTTAGAGGACGCGTAAACCAAAGGCACGGAGGCCACGATGGACGTGGTAACAATGTCTCTAGGCTCCTCCTTGGCATTCCGATCTTGAAAACATTTCCACAACGTTGGTTTACTCTCTCCTTATCTCATATATTGTTACAAATTAGTGTATGCCAAGCTCCTACTCTCTTTGTTTAATTTAATTTAATTTGAAAGCATTTTATCAAAAATGAAAAAAAAACAAGAGGCCTTCAAAGAAAATAAAAAAATGCATTTCTGTTAATTATTTTGTTTTCGAAAACATCACGTTTGAACTTGTTAACAAAATAAATATTTTTTTAGTCGGACAGCATTTACAATCTCGTAAATAAAAACGTCAAATATATACCCCTTTTTACAACAAAAACACCAAATATTAAAAGTTTTTCCAGTTTTTGTTTGCACTATGTTTACAAGTTAAAAGTTTACATTACTACATATTATATATATATATATATATATATATATAAAATAATAAATATGTAGACTTCCTCCCCTTATATTGAAAAGAGTTAATTAGATAGAAAACCAAAAAAATTAGTATATTTAGGAAACTAACTAAAATTCGGTTTTCCTCATATTTTGATTAGTTTCCTAATTTACATATAATTATTGGTTATCGCATGCAAATATTTCTATTGAAAAAATACACACACAATTCCAAAACATAACCATGCATTGTCAGTCAAAATTAACAACACAATACCTAAACCAAGGGATAAATGTGAACATGTTGACCAAATTCACATATAATCCAAGAATAACATGTTGACAGAAGAAAAGTTGGAGACTAGAGGAGAATCTTTATTACATGTTGTTGTTATCGTCCTTTTGAATAATAAACATCGAGTTTCGAGTGGAGCACAAAATAGAAAGCATTGTATACGAGTATGCAGGGCTGGTCCCAAAATTTACGGAGCCCCATACAAAATTTGAAAAAAATTTCATTTTTAGTATCTAAAAAATATATATGTCAAATAGTTATGAAATAAATCATTAATATATTTCTAATTTTTTATTTGCTATGACAATTATATATTTGTTTGGACAAATAACCCATTGAAACAATTTTTTGTTTAATTTCTCTTGAATATTTATATTTTATATTAATTGTCTTTAATACTTTATTCAAAACTGTAGGACCCACAAAAGTGGGGCCCCATACAATTGTTTCGGCGGAATGTAACTCAAATCAAAATTAACTACACAAATAAGAAAAGAAACAAAAAACTTAATGATCTACTTCGATTATTTTCATTTCTGAAAGAATCTCCTTCGAATAACCGAGAGGCCGAGACATGAAGATAATATATCATTGTGTTCTCATCCTCGTTGGTTTGAATTTAGTTTCGTTTGAGTTTGTATTCTTGTAAGCTTGTGTTCTGTTTTTGGTTGTGGTTGAATTTCATTTTTTTTTGTAAAAAGATATGTCCAATATGCCGAGACAGGATTTTCAAATCGGCTTATAGTGTGAAAAAGAGCATAAAGGCTCACTGAGAGCTTTGGAGTGATCTCGACCAGTATGTCATTATAAACGATTCCACAAAATAAGTTAGCAAAGCAATCCACATGACATAGGCCACTAAAAACGTCATCTGGTAAAAATTTCTAATCAGAGATGATGCAGTAAAATTATATATCTGAAAACGTAAGAAACTATAAGATTTTTTCTCGTCAATGAATGTTGAGGGAGTGAAACTTGATGTTTGGACGATTCTCTTAATAAAAAACAAATTATTTAGGGCCATTTGCTTAGTTCCTTAGGCTGGCTCTAGGGATATCCCGTCTTGATTCTAGAAATCTCATATAATTTAACGGATAAGGCAACTTGCTGTTTGAATTATTTGAATCAGGTAGTTCGACAACACTATCCGACAAAAGAAACACTCGTGGCTGAATCGCCAGACGGGCAGGAGTCAGTGAAATATCTGCTCGGTTCTTGATCAGAACTCGGGCCATGTAAGTCATTCGTATTCTTAGAGGTTGTGGGATACTCCTCAGAGGTCCTAATTCTCATACTTTAAAGAATTTATAAATTTTTCACGTGTAAACTCTTCGAAATTCTAATTGATTTTATCTCTTTTGACAAAAAATTATAAAACAAGCTAGCTAAATCGCAACCATTAGGAAGATAAAAATCATAAAGTAACATGTATATATTTTGCAAATAAACGTATTTATCTCTGCGTGTCTGGGGATTTATTTGTTGACTAACTATCCCAAGCTATAAAGAAAATAGGTGAAAACACTCGAGTATACAGTTCGACTTGATCCGACCCGATGGATCATGCGTTCTACTTTATATACTAGTAAAGTCCCATAAAAACAACCATTCTCTCATTGAGCTCCGAATGGCGACGTTTCGCACCGTCCCGTCTCGCACTGAACAGTAACAAAAATCTATATCTATATGTGTATTTAACAAAAATCTATATTTATATATGTGTATATATATTTTGGTTACTATTCGAACCGTCCCGCACCGCAGAGTCACTATTCGAAGCCTAAAAAAGGATATGAAGATTGTTATTATTTCCACTTAGAACTTTTCTTTATCCTCGGCTCACCTTTTTATCCCTCTCTCTCTTAAAGGTGGTTGGTTGATACGAGACTGTGATGGGGTTTCGAAACAATGGGGTTCTGCGTAATTAGGTTCAACATCTTCTTCCTTTGAGGCTGAAAGAAAGGCTCTTCTCATGGCTCTTCAAATTACAATATTCATGGGTTTTCAGTCTATCATCTTTGAGAATGATAACAAAGAACTTATTCGCAATTTGAATGGGGAAGCTAAAGATATATCTATTTCCAATCTCTGCAACGATATACAACTATGGGCGGGATCTCTTTGTAATCATCGCTTCTCATTTTTTCGACATTTGTTTTAATGAGCCGGCTCATATCTTAGCTAAACAAGGCCCTCCATGGTTTGTTCTATTCCAATTGTATCCATCCACCTCCTGGTTATCTCATTGCACAAAGATTATGTAACTTCACAATTTGATTAATAATATTTATGTTTGTCGGAAAGAAAAAAAAGCAGTGTATGCATAAAATCTTGGAAAACTATGTCTAATAATCAACAAAAAATTTATAATCTACAAACTAACAAATTTGGTTATTATTGTATATCACCCTAAAATTTTTTTTTTGGACTCGACACAGTAAAAGTTTTATGGTAAAACCCCATCTTTTCTTGTGTTTTTTTTTGTGTTTTTTACTGTTTCAATCAAGTCTTGTCGCTGAAGAATTCTCAAAAAACATTAATGATCAAAATTAGGCCAAATGCAATGAATTTTACAAAATTAGGCCTAATTTCACAACATGTTAATTAGGCCAAATGCAATGAAGTTTAAATTCTATATAAATTTGTAAATCAATTAAAATATACAAAACGAATGATCTCAGTGGGCCGATATTCGGACGTTTGATCCGAGATCAATTACAATCAGGTAGCATAAATTAATGGTTCGAGACTAAATACTGTTGGACATATTTTGATTTTCACTCAAACATTGCGATGACCACTGGAAATTTCAAAATTAGTGGGAGGTGTCGTCTAATTAATGATAATGTATTAATTTTTTTTTTTTTATAATCAGAGGGTGATCCGAATTTTTACCATCCAACTAATTTTTCAGAATGAGTGTAGCTATCGAGTAGCCCACTCACCGGATTTTCTAATGGGTCTAAAACATGGCACCATTTCGATTGGCCAAATAGAGGTGAAAATGTTCACAGGAGAAATCAAACTCAGATTGAAAGAGTTTATTCTTTCCCCTGCATCCTTTTACCACTAAACCATAATGTATTAATCTTTGGTCGAAGATGAAGTCATTTAAAACTTTTATTCTAAATTATAGCTTTACGTTAATTTAACATTCTGAGAATTGTATGTCCATTAAGGTAATTGATAGTTCTGAACATTTTTAAAGAACACATGTTTTTGGATTCATTTCCATGTGAATAAGAAAAAAAGTACAGGTTGTTGCTAAGTACTGGTTATAGTCTTATAGATGTGAATAATGTGCAAAATATCTGGGTTACACAAAATTTATTTATTTATATATATTTTTTTTAAAGTGGAGCTCATGTATTGGACGTCGTGAACGTTCGTCGCATCTTGCTTGATAGCACGATAAGCACATATATATATATACTCTGTAGTCTTTATTATAAAACAAAATAACCCAGGAGATAATTAAATTAAAAAATAAACTCAGGAGATAATGAATCAAACCGCAAATATCATATTACAAATGAAAAAGTTCGAATTTTAACTATATTCCGAATAAATTTGTTAGTATCTCACCTTTGTTTTTTTTTGTTTTTGGTTGAAATAAGTTTTGACATTTCCTATTTCCACTCTTAGTAGAGCGTAAAAGTCTCAAACAACTTCACAACGACTGATGTTCAAAAAAAAAAGAAAAAAAAAAACTTCACAACGACTTTACTAATAAAACTCTTCACAGTAATTTAGCGCAAAAAGGGTGAAAAAGCATACAAGGAAAATAAGAAATAAAACCGAGTCCGCATTTAGCGCTCTTTTCAGTTTTCTGTTACACCCACTTTTTCGTTCTCACAATTTTCTGTACAGAGAAAAAAAAACAACAGAGAAGGAAAAGAAAAAAGAAAAAGAAAAATCAAAGTCTGATCTCAAAGAAAACACGGAAAGATTTGTCGGAATTTTCATTGTGTGTTTCAAATTAAGTGTGTCGGAAAATCGAATGGATCAGAGAAAAGGTGATCCAAGAATATACATTGTCACTCTTCTGTTTCTTTCATGTATCATCTCAGGAGGAGTCCTTTTAGGACTTTATCTTCTTCTCTCTGATCCGAATCCTCTGTTTCTACAAGCCGGTATGGTCTTCGTTGGTGTCCCTTGGCTCTTCTGGTTCTTGGCTTACGTTTACTCTTGCGTCCTCAAGCCTTGCACCGTCTCCGTTAGCAAGAGCGTTGCCAATTTCGATCCCGAGAAAGGCCAAGAGAACAAGAAGATCCCGGAAATCACCACCTCAGCTTCTTCCGATCCCGCGGCGAGGAATTCGCCGAGGGAAGGTGAGAAGCATGTGCAATTCGGGAATGTGGTGGTTCTTGGAGATGAAGAAGGAAGGAAAGAAGAAGATGAGGACGATCGAAACAACGAGGGTAGTTCGAATAATCTGATTCAGAATCTTATGCGAATGGAAGACGAAGAGAAAGAAGAAAATCAAGAAAATGGTAGATTGAATTCAAGAAGCAGCGATGATGATGAGAGTAGCGTTGATGAGGATTGTGATAGAACACCGTTGAGATTATCGGTCGCGAACAATTGATTCCGATGGTGAATGATCGGTTTTAGCGCGCGGATCAGGAACTGATCGTTTTTTCGGGTTGTAAACCAAATTGAACAGAGAAAGAGAGAGAGAGGCTTTGTAGGAAGCTAACTCTTGTTGACGTGTGAGACAAGAAATGTTGTTCTTTGAGTAAGAACTAAATACCATGTGAAAGACCCCATAGAAGAATTTGTTTTTGTTGTAGCTTTTACATTTTTGTTGTTCTTATGGTTTTCGATGAATTAAAAAATAATCAGTAACCCAAAAATTAAAAACAGAACCTGCAAAAGATCTTCTCCAATGTCAGAAACAGAGCAAGAACACGGACAGAGCATGGACCGAATAAAATTTAGAAAAAGAGTGATTTTATTTTATTTGTAGTGATGATGAATCTTCTTCTGCTTCTTCTTCTTGACATCACAGGTGCAAGCATCAACTGAAGAAGAAGTCAAACAACCAAATTTCCTCTTCACTTCTCTCCACACACTTATCTTCTTCTTCTTCGTCTTCCTCCAACGATGAACAACACATTCATGATTCTCAATCTCAAGCCCTAACAGCTTATTACTCATCTTCTCCATATCATCTTCGTCGCTCGAAACACCAGTCTCTTCTTCTTCTTCATCTATTTTCTCTTCTATTCCCTTAATCTCTTTAGTCACTGTATCTCTTATCTGAAGCTGAGAAACAAACAAAACCTGAACAACAATTCGTAGAGGAAGCCTCTGGTTTTTCGCGGCTTGCTCGCATCCTTGTTGAGAGAGTTTGCTACATTCAAGAACTTTACAAGCTTCCATCTTCTCAGATTCAGTCAAGTATCTATGACTCTCCAAGAAAACATCAATGGCTCTGTAAATCCCATCTGAATAATTCAATATTCCTTGCGAAATAGCCACTGTGATCTCCGCTAACGCCGCAAACGCCTGGAGCTTCAGAGAACCCTCGCTCGCCGCCAAGAACAGAAACTCTTCCAACAGTTTCGCTACTTTCACGAAACGCGAAACATCTTCAGAGTCTTCATCGGTGTAGTTACTGTAAAAGCTCTTGATGACGGTTTTGACGAGCTTGATATCTTCGAAACTATCAGCTTTTTCTCCGTAACCTCGGGATAGAATCTTGAGATCTGTTGTTTCAGCCATGTCGAGCTGTTTGCTGATTCTGATCTCGAATCCATTTCGACATTCGGAGCTAGCTTCTAAAAAGATCGAATGTTTTAGTGATTCGAATAAGAATTCGCAAGAGATTAACCCTCTCTGATGAGGCAAAAGCCGCTCAACCGCTTCAATCGCTTCTCTCTTGTGCCCTGAAATTTCTTCCGCGTCGAAAACCCATTTCTTCGCGTATTTGCAGACCGATGAAACGATGTATTCCAAAGGAATGCTGCGCGATTTCATCGATCTGATCATCAAAGGTTCGTATAACCGAAGAGGGAGTGTGATCAAATCTTCCGATTTCCAATCGATAACGAACAATCGTCTCCTAGGGTTAGGTCTATAATCATCGGTTTCCTCTCTGTTCTTGATCGTTTCACCGAGGAGTCTAGGATCGTATGAAGCTTTTCCGATAAGAGAATCGAAGAAGAGATCCACGAGTCCAACATCGTTTAGCTTGTCGAGACTCTTGTCCCCTGAACGAAGAGCAATCACTGTCTCGTTCCAGATCGGGAAAACTCGGGTTTCTAAGAACTCAGATGCCTTGCCCAACAAGTTATTAGAGCTGTGTTCTTCATTCATCCCTAAGTAATACGCAATGCAGACAACAGAGACGATGTTATCAGACGAAAACTTGACTTCGTCGCCATAACAGAATGTAGCAACGAGCTCAAAGGTTTCTGGGTCAGCTTCTAAATCTCGTAAGATCCAACGCAGCTTATCTATCTCGTTTCGTTCGAGTAAAAAGCTCACTTTAGCTGATCTCTTGGCTAATATTTCCTTCAAAAAACCAAATCATGAATAATTAGGAAACCAAAAAAAAGTCTCGTTTGTTGCGATGAAGTTTATGGAGAAATCGAAACAAACTTACTTTACGAAGATGAAATTGAACACCCTTCACGTAGATATGAAGATCCGGAAAGGATGATGCTGACTCCGGATTTCTTCAAGAACATACACAAATTAGGGATTTTGTGAGTTACATCGTGGAAATGATGATAGTAATTTGAAATAGAAGAGATTAAAAAATCTTACCGGTTCTCGTTGTTGTCGTTGTTCCTATCAAAATCTGACATCTTTTTATGACTTGGTCTGTATCTTAGGCTCTAAGAAACAGAGTAGTCAGTTTCATGTGTTCTGCAACAATGGAAGAAAACAGAGAACCAAAGGCAAAAAATATTAAATTTTAAGAAACAAAATCTACCTTAAAAATCAAATCGATAATTTTGAACTAAAAAGAAAACAAAAAGCTTATCAAGAAAAGTAAGGCTCTTCCCGAGATATAGGAAAAAGTTGAGATACAGTGGGATACTCCGTGAAAATGTAAATACAATGATCAATTAGTTTATATACATTACAGTGAAATTACAGGGTAATTAAGAAAAGTTGGAACAATTTTTTTGTTACCAATTAAAATTTATTCGTTTTCTCTTGAAATATTATAAGGAATTGTAGGGCTATGACTCAAATCACATCATTAACTGAATTTTACATATATCCAATCTTCATCAGTTCTACAAAACTTCCTAATTCAAATTTTCAATTTCAGTTAGTTCATTGATATTCTGATAATTCCATTAAACCATTCTGAAATTTTGTGAAGAGATTTATCTATATATAATTTCTTTTCTTTTTCACATAGTACTTAATAATAGGCCTTGTCTTCTTCCAAATCACACAAAATTATTAGTTTTAATAAACTTTATACAAAGAAAGTATGAGTCTGTAACACTGATACAATAAAGCTTATTAAGTCCAACTTAAAGACTTGTAACAGAGTGATGTCAAACAAAACTACAATGTCTTAAGAGCTCATGATACATGTGTTGTTGAATGGTTTTGAGTGTGAACAGAGACATAACCAGCACCTAAAGATACAAATCCATTCTATATAATATCAAAACACATGTTTCAGATCCATCATTTACCTATCTCAAGAAGCAACTTCGAACCTGCGTAAGAGAATAACCGTACCGCATTCAGATAGCTTAGCTCCGCTAGTTCTTCGTTATTCATGCCTAACAACCGCGCTACATACCCTAGTACCTGTAAACGCAATTGATTTAGGGTCTTAATTTTTCATAGATCTATGAGAAAGAAGATCGGTCAAACAATTATGAAGCAACATACGGTATGAATATTAGCAGGGTGATTAAGTGTTTCCTTTGGCAACTTCATCGAGTCACTAGACGCATTAGATTTATCATTTGAAACAGAATCTTGATCCGGAGCTGAGTTTCCTTCTTCGGGTAGAGAAGGATCTCCTTCTACAAAGTAGAGACAGTTTGCCTCTGCCTTTGGTAGTGCATCAGGAGAATCGGTTTCCAGTAAGATCCTATCAGAAGGAACCTACAAATAAAAACTGAAATCAAGATTCCATTCCCCAAAATAAAGCTGTAATTCGGTGTAGAGAAATATGAAAATCTTACCGCTTTCAACATCTTCTTGGCTTTTTTCTCATTCATGGACATAAGAAAACCAGAGAAAGAGAAATGTGCACCGAGCTTAGCAAATTCAGGAACCATCTCAGCAGAACCCAAATACGAGTGAAGGATGACGCCAGCAGGAAAAGGTCCCACAGATCTGCGTAATCACGGTATTACATCACACTACAGAAGAATATGAAGCTAAAATTTTCACTTTTGCTTTGTTTTTTATTCGAACGCGATGGAAAGCAAAAGATCATACTTTAATATCTCAAGTAGATCCCCAAATGCACGGACACAGTGAACTGACGCAGGTTTATTCAACTCCTTTGCAAGTTGGAGCTGCTGACGAAACACTCCCACCTGAAATTAAAAATGCAGTCTTTAGCATCCAAAACCATCACGGAACACAAACCATTTAAGTACAAGGTTTTGTTTTCAATCCTGAAACCTGGTCTGAAAAATCAATCTCCCTTCCCTTAGACCCTTTGTCCAATCCAATCTGTCAAAACCAACAAAAAGTCATGAACTCTATGAATAGGGTTTCTTCAAATCAATATGATGAAGGTCAACAACAATTTCAAGAAAACAAAAAGTACATAAAGACAAGTAATAGAGACAGAGAGACAGACTTCTCCAACAGCAGCAGTAGGAGTGGTCTCAAACAAACTCTTCAGTGTCTCAAACCATTGAGGACTTCTCTCTGCTACATACCTGAGACCACAAACACCCAAAAAAGCCTTAAACTTTTACCACAAACACCCAAAAAGACGTTACATTTTGGAAATTTACCAATCGTACCATGGATGGATCCCAAAACAAGGAACAACAGAAGGGTATTTCTCTCCCATCTCTTTGACCAAATCCCAATCTTTCTAGACCAAATCAAACGAAACCCAGATTCGATTAAAACATTGTAAAAGCTATCAATTTTGCAATTTCTGACAAAAATCAAACCTCGGAGACTCCATTGACGGCGAAGAAAGAGACTCCCGAAGCTACGGCGGAAGAGATGAGCTGAGGAACTCTGCAGATAATTCTTGGGTCTTGAAGATGACAGTGCGCGTCGAACAGTTTCATCATCCTCCAACCGCTTCGTTCTTCAGAACCTTTGTTTGTGTTCTTATTCCAATTTTTGTCTTTTTTTCTTCCGGACAATTTAGTGTAGATTCTAGAATGGGCAATAATCCATTTAGTAATTATTCATTTAAGCTAATTTCCCAACTGTCCATTAAACCAACTAATTATTCTAAGCATCAATTTCTATTGGTAAATAATGAAAAACAAATTTAAAGTTCTCCTAAACATTTTATCAAACACCGGACATTTCCATATTTTAGATTTTGATTAATTATGTTAAATCTATCCTTAAGCATACTTTAAACTTTAGAAATCATAAGAATCTAACACTAATCATCCATCAAACATCCCTAATCTACTAAGCCAAAAAATCCATAAGATAACTACTCACTAATCATGCTAAACATAAAGATAAACATGATGAAAGACATAATCATAAATAAAAAAATTAAAGATTAAAGAAAACTTCACTAAAAATTGAAAGAACAAAAGATCCAAACACAAATCATCCAAAATGTGTTTTGGGTCTTTAAGAGGAAATGATAAAATCAAACCTATGTATTTTTGTGTCTAAAAACATATATATAGGCTAAAAAAAGGTTTTCGGGTCAACCGGAACAAACCAGATCAGATCCGGGTCAAACCGAAAAAGTCAACATAGAAAGGCAAAGTCAACACTGGGAAGGAGGATCTGATCGACCCATAATTCGACCTATTGGGTCAATCAGAAAGGCTGTAAGAAGGCTCAAAATCCATGATTCGATCGACCCATGGGTCGATCAGGTTTTTCTACAGTCTTCTTGCTTCGCGGCAGATTTGATATGTTTCCAGTAAATCGATGATAACTCTTGCGATATAGCTCTGAATGACTTGAGACCACTTCCACTGGAAAGCTAACTCAATTGCCTCTGTTGTGTAAAAAAAAATGAGCTCCATAGGACATCGGTAAGGCCTTCATTAGATTCGATCTTTAAGACACATATTTTGGATTCTGCATATCAACCTTTTCTATCAGTTTCAGAATGAACTCCCTCATCCTCTTCTTCATCTTCCTTTGTCTCTCCCAAGACTTTAATGCACCCAATTTGGATCACAAAAACCTCCAATGCATTGCACTCACTCCGCAAACTCCGATAAATACATAAAACACAAGATGCAAAATGCAAAAGAAACATGTCATAAACTCTAAATGCATCCTAAATCAAAATGAGACTCAAGGATGAAAAAATAATACAAGTATGATGCAAATGTAGATGAAAACCATGGAGATACGAGTCTATAAATAGGTAAAAATACTAAACACCAACTCCCACAGACTTGCCTTTTGCTTGTCCGCAAGCAAACAACAAAACACAAAACCGAGAGAGAGGGTTGAAAACGGGAATTCATATTTAATACCATACTCAAAAATCTAGTCTAAACACCCAACATCCAATCTCACAAGAAAAACAACTCAATGATCAATTGCTCTCAACCGATTCTTTTCACAAAACACAAGCTTTCATTCCAAAGAATTAAATCCTTACTTGCAATCAAATCCTTAAGACTCTTTAACATTTATTATTCGAGATTCATGAATCCTTACAAAGGGAATATCTTTCGCCTCTAATCGGTTCAAGGGTGAGAGAATGGGATAATGCAAAGAAAAGAAGACTAACTCGATTTAACGGTGGTTTCTCTCAATGAAAGGAGCAATGCGTGTCAATGTATAAAATAGCTCAAGATGGTGGAACAATTGATTCATACAAAACCTTTGCTTCCATTTCCTACCCGACCTTAAGTTTCAAGTCCTAGAGTCTACCCCAACGACAACACCTTAACTACCGTTTCAAGAGAGTAATCCCAACCTAAGGCTCCTTTCTTTAGCCAAATATCAACCAAAATTTTCAAGTAACCGAGCTTTTCCATTTTTTTTTTGGTGAACCTAGGGAAACCTTTCTTTTATAAACACAAGCTCTTTCATTTCGGTTTTGGATTCTCTTTTCTGTCATCTTTACTCTTTTTCTCATCATTTTTCTTTTCATTTTCTTCTTCTTACTCTACGGAAGATCTTTCTTAAAGACTTAAGAGCTATTTACTCAACTTGGTTTCCCTTCTCTTTCTCACAAATCTTCACCATACTCGGTGTTTTAGCTTTGGTTTTTCTCACTTTTTCTTTCGAATTTCTCTTTCTTTAAGCACTTTGGCTTCAACTACCCATAACTCTTTTCAAGAATCAATATGACAAACCCATCCCTAATGATCCTAAGTGCTAGCTAGATGTGATTCCCAAACTAGCCTATGGAAGCATTGATTTTGTCGTTCCGTATCTTCGACCATTTTACACTTGAAGTGCAATGCAAAAAGGCTTCACTCAACAGTGCAAGGGGTTTCAAAGAAGGCTAGGATAATTAGTGAGGTTCCCTTCTAAAGATGAGAATGGTCATTCAAGTCCTCAAAAGGTTGGTAAAAAGATTGTTTAGGACTTGAATGATTAGCTAAAAAGCACAAATAGATGCGAAATAAAGTCCCAAGGTAGGGATAATTAATCATTCATTAAATTTCTCACTTGATAGAGTCTTAAGTCTAATCATGCAAGGCTTCTCTAGTCTAAGGAAATCCAAGAATGCGAATGATCAAATCTTAGCAATTGCAACATCTCAAGAGTGTTTTTCAAGTTCAAACATCAAAAGGGGTTTAAGTTCAGTTTAAGGCATGTATTTACAAAGAAAGTCAATCATTATTCCCAATGAATATGCAAATGCAACCTATGAATTCACTAGAGTCAATCCTAACATGCAAGAATGTCATGCGAACTACATGCATTTTTTTAAAGTTTTTAGAATTTTTTCAATTTGTTTTGGTTTTTTTGTTGGTTTTAGAAATATGCACAATGCAAGACTCAAGACAAAAAAAATCAAAAAAAAAAACAACTAAAAGCATCATTAGCAACTAGTCCCTGCCCCGAACTTACTTGGACGGTGAAAAATAAAACCCGAGAAAAGGACAAGACACAAAAATAAAAAAATATACAAACATGCATAAAACGGTATTTACAAGGGATGTAGGTGTTACCTCGAAGCTTAGAAGTGTGGAGGTGGTGGTGGAAAGGGGTCTTGGTCCTCTCTATTCATTGTTTGTTTTGTGTCACAAGCTTGACAATGATAGGCTTGGGAGAGTTTCCAAGGGCGCGTTTAACGCTAGCTTGACGATGTTTTTACAACTCAAACACACAAAAGCAAAACTAAAACAAGTCAAAATGAAAATAAATGAAAGTTATATACGAAGGATACAATTGGAATGCCTCCCAAGAGCGCTTGTTTTATGTTGCTAGCGGAGACGGAAGTGGAACCACCTTCAAAGCATGGTCCCCAATCGGTGATTTCAATGCTCCATATCCTTGTTATTGCCTCATTGGCTACCTAAATCTCTTTTTCATTCAAACCGAGGGTTAAGATCATTTTTGCCTTAGAGAAAGGCGTAAAACCGCCGGTACTCTTCACCTTGCACTCTATGGCACCATCAACAAATTTCATAGGATACAAGAGGAGGGTTGAATTCTTGTACTCCTTGGGCTTCTCCCTTGTGATTCTAGGTGCTTTTATTCCAATCCCAACTTCAAAGGTTATTCAAAGAGTAAGCTCAAACAACTTCCATCAAAAATTTCTTCACCAAATTCCTCATCATCAAGAACAAGAGGCTCTTTAACCACTTTAGGGGGTTCATCATTCACTTGAATACCCATAGAAACACCATCATTCATCTCCTTGGTGCATATAATTGTGCCACACAAATTGGTAGTGGTGGGAGTAATGGGATAATATACCTTTGAATTCACATTGAAGAGTATGGCTCTCTTATTCGCGAAGTATATGCTTGCTCCCGCGGTTGCCAAGAATGGAGTTCCAAGTATGAGAGGTAGCTTCCGCGTGGTTTCAATCTCCACCACCATAAAGTCCGTTGGAACCACACAATTTTCAACTTTTAGTGGGTAATCTTCAAGCATGCCAATGGGACACTTTGAAGATGCATCCGCGAACGAGATTGAGCTAGTATTTCATTTCAACTCTTTTATCCCAATGCTCCTTACCATCTTGAGAGATATCAAATTGACACAAGAACCCGAATCGCACAAAGCATCATCCAATTTCAAATCACCAAGAGAGAAAGGAATTGTGAATTTACTGGGATCATTCTTTTGAAGAATCAACCTTGGCTCAAGAGGTGCCTCATGTTTTTGCTCATAGGTCTTCGTCACATCCATAACCTTTGTATGATTTGCTAAGACGTCTTTGATGAACTTCCTTTGGCTTGGGACTTGACTCAAGTCATCATTATTTGGCAAAGAAACTCCAACATCACTCATATCCTTTCTAAATTTAGAGAAGACTTTCTTTTGAGCCTTAGTGTAGACCCGTTTTGGGAATGGAACTTTTGGTACATAGAAGACTTGTTCATGGATAGGTGCTTCTTCTTTCCTAACCTCCATAGGTTCTTTCTCTTTAGATTTAGGTGACATTCCCATGGACTCTACAACCTTATCCACTTCTTCAAGATTGTTGTATCCAAGAAGTGTAGCCAACTCTTCTACATCCCTTTCATTTTGTTCTTGTTGGGATAACTCCTTGCATCCTCGGTTTACTCCTAAGGTTTTCTTCTTTTCCAAAAGAACCATATTGCAAAAAGATCTTGGGTTTGACTCGGGTTTACCCGGTAGTGTCCCAACGGGTCTCTTTTTAAAGTTGAAGCAACTTGAGCTATTTGGTTGTCTAAGGTCTTCATGTGAGTAGAGATGTGCTAAAACTTGTCCTTTAGATCATTGTAAGCACCATCCACCTTGTTGTGGATCTTCGTCATTCTCTTGCTCAACTCAATAGCTCATTTCCCTTGTCCTTCTAGGATTTGCTTAAGAAAAAACTTTGTCTCATCATCCTGAGATGGTGGTGAGGAAGAACTACCTTGTCCTTGGTAGTTTTGATTTCCTTGTGGTTGAAAACCTTGTTGATTGGGAATGAAAAGAGCATTTGGTTGGAAGTTCCGTCCCTTGTTGTTGAAACTGGGGTCTCACTACAAAACCTTGTTGTTGAAAGTTTTGTTGTGGGATAAAACCTTGTCCTTGAGGCTTTTGTTGAGGGTATACTTGGTCTTGGGGATTCTCAACATTGGTGCTCCTATAGGAAAGGTTTCGGTGGTTCCTATAGTTCGGGTTAAAACCACTTTGTTGGTTGTTGTATCCTCCTTGGACATAGCTAACCTCCTCTTGAGCTTTTTGGAAAACCTCAACACATCCTCCTTGGTTCCCATCAAAATCTCCAACATAATTCATAGCCTTTTGTGTTGACATGATGAACTTGTCCAACTTGTCGTTCATCTCCTTGAATCTCACATCATCACTCTTTGGCTCCCTTATGGTTCGATCATAATCTCCTCTATAGCATTGGTCGCTTTGCGCTAGGTTCTCCACCAATTGTTCGCCTTGCTCTATAGTCAAGCTTGCAAAGTCCCCATTACTCGTGGTATTCAATGCTATGTAGTACTTCTCGTGCACTCCCCGATGGAATATCCCTAAGAGAGCTTCCTTAGACACCCCATGGTGAGGGCAAGACCTTGTGTATCCCTTTAGATGCTCCCAAGCTTCATACAATGACTCATTGCCCCTTGCTTGAAAGTTGCAATGTCATTTTGAATCTTAGCCGTCTTTTGGTTCAAGAAGAACTTAGAGAAAAACCACTGCTTGCACTCTTTCCAAGTTATGATTGAAGTTGTAACAACACTCTTTTCCCATTGGGCGACTTTATATCCTAGAGAGAAAGGGAAATGAGTCAACTTAATGACGTCTTCGGGAACCACGTTCATCTTAACCATGGCACAAAGGCATTTAAAGTTATTCACATGCTCGATTGGGTGCTCCATGGGTAAAACAAAATACCTATTGTTTTGCACCATATTGATCAAGTTTGACTTGATCTCCCAATTATTGTTACCACATGGTGGAGCCCTAATTCCCATCCTTTCTCCATTGGTAATCGGCTCATCAAAGTCGCCTATTCTTCTTGCGTCTCGAGGTGGATGCACGCAACTCTCGCGTTACCAATTCCAACTCCACGTAACTCATCTTCTTAATCATCCTCGGTACCATATCTAACTTTTCAAATGATCTTGTCGTTTTTTTTCTCTTCTCGTCTCTCTTTCCAAACGCCTAATGTCCGAAACAAGGGGTTGGAGGTTCGTTGGTCTCCTACTCCTTAGGTTCATGCACCTATAGAGTTTGAAAAAGAGACAACATGAACGAGAAAGGTTTGTATGAAAAGATAAATAAGGCTTATTCTTAATCAAATACCAAATCCTAATCGCTATTGCTAAATTTCCCGGCAACGGTGCCAAATTTGATGTGTGTCAAATTGTATTTATACCTAGAATTAGCCAATAACATACTCTAGTTATTGTAGCATAGTATAGAGTCGAACAAAGGGAACTTAGAACAATTACACTAGGAATCCAAACAAAAGACTAAAACTAAGCGATTCAAAGATTGTATTTTCGATTTTTAAAATCCTAATTACGAAATAAAACTAAGTGAAACGAGCAAATAATAAAGCAAATGAAAGCTAAACAAGACCAAATAATTAAGTAAACACTAAAAAAATCAAAGCAAACTAAACATAAACTTAAACAAGCTCAAATAGTCAACCAAAAGTCAAACGTAAAGTCAACAAACAAGAACTTAATCAAATAAGGAAAATCATGGGGTTTGGGCAAAGAAATTGACTCGGGATGATTAATGACTAATTAATGATGCTATGAATACAATTCAAACTCAATTCCATGACATGAATCACACACAATAGACTAATCCATTTCCATGACAATAATCTATTTACTAATCACTCAATTAAGCTAATTTCCCAATTGCAGTTACATGATCAATAATCATTAAGCATAAGTCCATTAAGCCAACTAATCACCTTAAGCATCAATTCCCATTGGTTAAGAATGAAAAGTACAATTTAAAGTTCTCCTAGACATTTCATCAAACACATTCCGGGCATGAAATGTCCATGTTCTAGATTTTGATTGATCATGTCAAATCTAGCCTTAAGCACACCTTAAACCTTAGAAATCATAAGAATATAACCATAAGCATCACTAATCATCCATCAAATATCCATAATCTACTATGCCCAAAAACCTATAAGATAACTACTCACTAATCATGATAAACATAAAGATAAAACATGGTGAAAGACATAATCATAAATAAAAAAATGAAAGATCAAAGAAAACTTCACTAAGAATTGAAAGAACAAAAGATTCAAGCACAAACATCCAAAATGTGTTTTGGGTCTTTAAGAGGAAAGGATAAAATCAAACCTAAATATTTTTGTGTCTAAAAATACACACACACACACACACACACACACACACACACACATATATATATATATATATGCTAAAAAAGGTTCCCGGATAAACCCGGGACTAACCGGGTCGGATCCGGATCAAACCGGAAAGTCAACGCAGAAAGGAAAAGTCAACGCTGGGAAGGGGGATCTTATCGATCCAGAATTCGACCCATTGGTTCAATCAGAAAGGCTGCAGAAAGGCTCGAAATCCATGATCCTGATCGACCCGCAAATCGACCCATGGGTCGATCAAGCTTTTCTTGCTTCACGGCAGATTTGATATGTGTCCAGTAAATCAATGATAACTCTTGCGATATAGTTTCGAATGACTGGAGACCACTTCCATTGGAAATCTAACTCAATTTCCCCTATCTTGTCAAAAAATGAGCTCCATAGGCCATCGGCAAGGCCTTCATCCGATTCGATCTTTAAGACACATATTTTGGATTCTGCATATCAACTTCTTGTATCAGTTTCAGAATGAACTCCCTCATCCTCTTCTTCATATTTCTTTGCCTCTCCCAAGACTTTAATGCAACCAATTTGGCTCACCAAAACCTCCAATGCATCGCACTCACTCCGCAAGCTCCGACAAATACCTAAAACACAAAGAACAAGATGCAAAATACAAAAAAACATGTCATAAATTCTAAATGCATCATAAATCAAAATGAGACTCAAAGATGAAAAAATGACACAAGTATGATGCAAATGTGGATGAAAAACCATGGAAATACGAGTCTATAAAGAGGTAAAAATACTAAACATCAATATAGTATATTTTTAATCACTAAATTATAAAATAATTATATCTATCATTGGTCGTCTAATCTGGAGGAACCGAGTTTATAAATAGTATCTAAAGATTTAATTATCGTTAAATGAGCTAGACAATACGCTCTGGTGGAAGTTCCCTTATAGTTTAGTGGTTTGACAAATGGTTCATTAATGCTCTACACCAGGAGGTATATATGGTTCGATTCCAAAAAAGCAATTTATGCAGATTAATGGAGGCAAGCTTACATGAAATCTTCAACATGGTGCAAGTAAAGCCGTTCGTCGTGGTCCCGCATGAGCATGGTGCAATATAACGGGTTGACGCAGATCCTTATAGGCGGTAAATTAATTTTTCTATTGTATAATCGCCCATGTAATTATTCTCAGAATTTGTAATAGATCATAAATCTAAACATTAGAAAAAAAACAATATGCCCTAAAATTTAACCAATGTGAAATAAAAAACATAAAAGAAAGTAAAAATGTCACGAAAATCACGAAACTTGTCCACAAAATTAGAGAAGGCGGATCCATTCATCAAAAACCTGAGATATTTTAATAATCTTTAAACAACCCGTCTCGAATTCTATGTTGATATTCGATATAACCCATATTAATGTTTGTAATTCTGAATGAAGGGTGAAAGACTCTTCTTTTGACAGCGCATCTCTACAACTACAATCTTGTCATCCGTTTAAAAGTGTATCCAACCAAGATCCGTCGTAGAATTTGATCTTTTAAAAAAAACCCATCTATGTGGCACCACCATCTACAATATTATTATTTATTACCAATAATAACATTGAAAATTTGCATATAAGGTCAAATGTATATAGTAATGCATTGGTGATACGTAACACCCTGGCTGCCATCATTTTGTGGATACCAAAATCGCTTTTAATACCCCGGCCGCCATCATTTGTGGATACCATAAGTGCTTTTATCACCGGCCGCCACCATTTGTGGATACTACAATCGCTTTTGAAAAGTACAAAAGATTTGTCGATTGGTCGTAGAATATTTATCTTAAAATTGTTTTACTTCAAACACATTTAACCATGGAATTCTTTCATAAAAAATTACTATAAAAATAAGTGCACTATGGTAATATAAGTAATTCATCAATTTTTTTAATATCTCCACATACATCACCCTTTTTGCATATATCAGAGTATTACATGATCCATATAAATATGCTAAATCGAACAAAGGGAACTTAGAATAACTACACTAGGAATCCAAGCAAAAGACTAAACTAAGTGATTCAAAGATTGTATTTTCGATTTTTAAAATTCTAATTACGAAATAAAACTAAGTGAAACGAGCAAATGATAAAGCAAACGAAAGCTAAACAAGAGCAAATAATTAAGTAAACACCAAACAAATCAAAGCAAACTAAACATAAACTTAAACAAGCTCAAATAGTCAACCCAAAATCAAACAAAAGTCAACTGTAAAATCAACAAACAAGAACTTAATCAAATAAGGAAAATCATGAGGTTTGGGCAAAGAAATTGACTCGGGATGATTAATGACTAATTAATGATGCTATGACTACAATTCAAACTCAATTCCATGACATGAATCACACACAATAGACTAATCTATTCCCATGGCAATAATCTATTTACTAATCACTCAATTAAGCTGATTTCCTAATTGTAGTTAAATGATCAATAATCTTAAGCATAAGTCCATTAAGCCAATTAATCACCTTAAGCATCAATTTTTATTGGTTAAGAATGAAAATTAAAATTTAAAGTTCTCCTAGACATTTCATCAAACACATTCCGGGCATGAAACGTCTATGTTCTAGATTTTGATTAATCATGTCAAATCTAGCCTTAAGCACACTTTAAACCTTAGAAATCATAAGAATCTGACCCTAAGCATCACTAATCATCCATCAAATATCTCTAATCTACTATGCCCAAAAACTTATAAGATAACTACTCATTAATCATGATAAACATAAAGATAAAACATGGTGAAAGACATAATCATAAATAAAAAGATCAAAGATCAAAGAAAACTTCACTAAGAATTGAAAGAACAAAAGATTCAAGCACAAACATCCAAAATGTGTTTTGGGTCTTTAAGAGGAAAGGATAAAATCAAACCTAAATATTTTTATGTCTAAAAACATATATATGCTAAAAAAGGTTTCCGGATAAACCCGGGACTAACCGGGTCGGATCCGGATCAAACCGGAAAAGTCAACGCAGAAAGGAAAAGTCAACGCTGGGAAGGGGGATCTTATCGATCCAGAATTCGACCCATTGGGTCAATCAGAAAGGCTGCAAGAAGGCTCGAAATCCATGATTCTGATCGACCCGCCAAACGACCCATGGGTCGATCAAGCTCTTCTTGCTTCACGGTAGATTTGATATGTGTCTAGTAAATCAATGATAACTCTTGCGATATAGCTTTGAATGACTTGAGACCACTTCCATTGGAAATCTAACTCAATTTCCTCCGTCTTGTCAAAAAATGAGCTCCATAGGCCATTGGTAAGGCCTTCATCCGATTCGATCTTTAAGACATATATTTTGGATTCTGCATATCAACCCCTTGTATCAATTTCAGAATGAACTCCCTCATCCTCTTCTTCATCTTCCTTTGCCTCTTACAAGACTTTAATGCAACCAATTTGGCTCACCAAAACCTCCAATGCATCGCATTCACTCCGCAAGCTCTATAAATACCTAAAACACAGAGAACAAGATGCAAAATGCAAAAGAAACATGTCATAAACTCTAAATGCATCCTAAATCAAAATGAGACTCAAAGATGAAAAAATGACACAAGTATGATGCAAATGTAGATGAAAACCATGGAAATACGAGTCTATAAAGAGGTAAAAATACTAAACATCAATATAGTATATTTTTAATCACTAAATTATAAAATAATTATATCTATCATTGGTCGTCTAATCTGGAGGAACCGAGTTTATAAATAGTATCTAAAGATTTAATTATCGTTAAACGAGCTAGACAATACGCTCTGGTGGAAGTTCCCTTATAGTTTAGTGGTTTGACAAATGGTTCATTAATGCTCTACACCAGGAGGTATATGGTTCGATTCCAAAAAAGCAATTTATGCGAATTAATGGAGGCAAGCTTACATGAAATCTTCAACATGGTGCAAGTAAAGCCGTTCGTCATGGTTCCGCATGAGCATGGTGCAATATAACGGTTTGACGCAGATCCTTATAGGCGGTAAATTAATTTTTCCATTGTATAATCGCACATGTAATTATTCTCAGAATTTGTAATAGATCATAAATCTAGACATTAGAAAAAAAACAATATGCCCTAAAATTTAACCAATGTGAAATAAAAAACATAAAAGAAAGTAAAAATGTCACGAAAATCACGAAACTTGTCCAAAAAATTAGAGAAGGCGGATTCATTCATCAAAAACCTGAGATATTTTAATAATCTTTGAACAGCCCGTCTCGAATTCTATGTTGATATTCGATATAACCCATATTAATGTTTGTAATTCTGAATGAAGGGTGAAAGACTCTTCTTTTGACAGCGCATCTCTACAACTACAATCTTGTCATCCGTTTAAAAGTGTATCCAACCAAGATCCGTCGTAGAATTTGATCTTTTAAAAAAAACCCATCTATGTGGCACCGCCATCTACAATATTATTAGTTATTACCAATACTAACATTGAAAATTTGCATATAAGGTCAAATGTATATAGTAATGCATTGGTGATACGTAACACCCTGGCCGCCATCATTTTGTGGATACCAAAATCGCTTTTAATACCCTGGCCGCCATCATTTGTGGATACCATAAGTGCTTTTATCACCCGCCGCCATCGTTTGTGGATACCACAATCGCTTTTGAAAAGTACAAAAGATTTGTCGATTGGTCGTACAATATTTATTTTAAAATTGTTTTACTTCAAACACATTTAACCATGGAATTAATTACTATAAAAATAAATGCACTATGATAATATAGGTAGTTAATCAATTTTTTAATCTCTCCACATACATCACCCTTTTTGCATATATCAAAGTATTACGTGATCCATATAAATATGCTAAATCGAATTCATCCGACTTGAATCAAACCAGAAAAACATGATTAAAAACATAATTGAGTTTTTTCACGACTAAATTGATTTAAAGTTTTTTGTATACCTAGAAACAGAACCGAAACTTATTTTTTATAAGATAAACATGTAATTAATAAAAAAAGCTGATCATCTAACCGAAATCAAAATCTTATTTAACTACTCCGTACTAGCTAGATTTTATTTTTCGACCCATGCTAGATTTCATTTCAATTAGGTAACTATTTTATCAAAACCAAAAATGCACAAAAAAAAAATTCTAATAATTTGAAACCGAAATCTGGATTCCTAGTAATGATTGTCATAAGTCTGATTATATAATTGTATAATTGATGAATAAGAAGTCAAAAAAGGTTCGATTCAAGAATGAAAAAGCGAAACAAATTAAGTCACTCTCATTAATTAGAGTGTTGCTTTTCTTGTTACGTAAACACTTGTAAACCCCCAAAACCATCAAAAACTCTGCCAAAGTAATAAGCGTTACACAAAAAAAATTAAAATAAAATTTTACAAAAACATCGTCATCATTTATATACACTTCCGATGCAACAAGAGACAATGATTCTTCACAACATCTCTCTAATGTCTCTCTCACAACTATTACTAACTTTACTTCTTCTAACACTCCTTCTTCCGGCAAAAACCGCCGGAGCAACATTCCGGTTACTGAAATGTTTTCAGAGTAATGCAAACACCGCCGACGAGAAATCCGAGCAGAGCCTTAGGCTTCTGGTTCCACCTTCAGGTCCATCAAGAAGACATAATATGCCAAAGATAGCTCAACTTTCATATGGAAACCGGCGGGGATATTATCACCGGAATTGCCGCCGGAGTTAATTCCGAGATGAAACAGTGCTGTGACTTTTAGAATATTCATGTAGTGATTTTCTACACGAATTTATATATATGTCCGAAGAAAAAATGAAGGCATGAACATAGTTTGTGTGTCACACACTGTTCATTCTTTCATTTTCTTCTTTCACTTCAAGAACTTGTAAAGTTCCAACTATTGTGTACTCTTTAATTTTCCCTTTTATAATGCAAAATGTGATGTGTTGTGGTATTTACAAGTTAACAATCAGAACAGCGGTAACACCTAGCAATATCGAAAGCGGTACCATCAATTTTTGTACCGCTACTTCTTATCTTTTCTAATTATTTTTGTATTGTTTACCGTTTTCTCATCCCATTAAAAACTCTTATTAGTAGTCTTTTACAGCTACAGTAAGGAGTCTCCCGCTTTTAAAGTGACAAATCATCAAAACGGTAAAATAATCAAAGCGGTACAAAAGAAGTCAAAGTGGTACTAACTTTAAAATGGTACAAAATATTTTTAAGAAGATCAAAGATGTATGAACTTTGTCTCGCTCTTTTCTTTTGTATCGCTTCCGCTTACCACTCGCTTTTTTATGAGTTCGATTAGTGACCTAAAATGGTACGAGCTTTTTAGCAGTTAGAGGGAACGGTAAACAGTTATAAAATAATTAAAAACTGTAAAGATTAGCGATAAGAGAAAACGATACAAAAAACTGAGTGAACGTTTTTGGTAACTTTTTTGATACCGCTTTACGATTGGTAACTATAAAAGCGGTATACCTTGTACCGTAGTGGTACACAGTTACCAATCAAACTCATATATATTTGCACTATTATGTAACCGCTTACCGTTCTCTCTTACCCCTAAAAAACTTTTATTATTTTAAGTTGTCAATCGGATCCAAAAAATCGTACTCCCTTCCTTTCACAAAGAGTGTCATTTTAACACTTTATTTTTGTTTCACAAAGAGTATCATTTTAGGGAAGTTTACTCAAACAACCTTAGAAAGTTGTTTTTGAGCAAAACCAATGCTAATCTTTCATTATTACTCAAACAACCTTCTGTATCCGTTTTACCGTTATTTCCTTTGAAGACAAAAACGTATTTACGAAACTGCCATTAATGAATTTCCCAAAAAAAATGAAAAGTCTACCGTTCTAGTGATGGCAGATTTATTTAATGATCGGTAGACTTAATTCAAGTCCGTAGACTTAGTCCATGACCGGTAGACTTAATATTCAAATGGTAGACTTATTCTATAGACTTATTTTTATTTAGTGGTAGAGATGTTTGAGAGTGGTAGACTTATATTGTGAGTGGTAGAGTTAATGCCAACGGTGGTAGATTTGTTTTCGAGTGGTAGACTTATTAGTTGAATGGTAGATTTATCTCGTAGATTTATTATTGAGTGGTAGATTTATTTTGTTTGACGGTAGACTAAATATTTGTGGTAGACTTAAATTCATGGGATGTAGACTTACACGTGTTTTGGATCGTAGACTTATTTATAGTGGTGGCAGATTTATAATATGTCGTAGACTTATTATTGATGCGGTAGAGTTATTCAATCTTTCGAGTTTACTAAAACAACCTTCAGCTGGTAGATTTATTAGTTACTACGGTGGTAGATTTAATATGGTCTTACATACAATGATGGTAGACTTGTATGCTTACATACAATGACGGTAGACTTGTATGCTTACATACAATGATGGTAGATTTGTATACTGACATACAATGATGGTAGACTTGTATGTTTATATACAATGATGCTAGACTTATATTTAAATACAATGACTTTCGAACGCAAACGCCAGTCGCAAACGCCGTTCGATATACAAGTCTACCATCATTTAGAAACAAGTCTACCATGATTTCAAAAGCAAACGCAAGCGTCAATCGCAAACGCATATCACAAACGCCAGTCGCAAACGCTGATTACAAATGCCAGTCGCACATGCCAATCGCAAACGCTAATTACAAACGCCAGTCGCAAACGCTAATCTTCAATCGCAAACGCCATTTATAAATAGTGTTTGCTAAAAAAATTATTTTTTATTTTTTTAATTAAGTTTTTATTAATTTTTTTTATTTTTTATTTTAATATATATATTTTTTTAAATGCCAATGGTATTTTCGTTATTAAAAAAAAAAGAGGTTTAAAGGTCTTTTACCAACTTTTGAGCAAACTCATTTTCTCCCAAAGTTGTTTTAGTAATTATGGAACTTTCCAAAGTTGTTTGAGTAATTATCTCATCATTTTAACACTTTATTTATGTTTCACAAAAAACGTCGTTTTATATTTTCAATGCATAATTTATGACAAAATTCCATTTTTAACCCGTTAGGGGGGAGGATATTGGATCTAAGAATTTAATAGAATTTGAAAGATTTCAATTGCAGACATAAACAATAGATATATGTGTACATCCTTTTCGGTTACGATAACTTGCCACCTTGCGTCCAACTACTCTTGCAGGTATATGTGTACCATCTATCGTCCCACAATTCTGAAATAAATACAAATAAATAGTTAGTCATATTTTGGGCAAAAACAAAAAAAAATTAAAATAGAAGAAGAGATTATATAACACACCTTAAAATATGGATAAAAACGTGTACTTTCTCTTATTTTTGTAGGCACTGAGACATCTCGTTTCACCATTTGACTTGGAGTTATTAAAAGTATAGCTTTTAAAACACGATTAAAACTTGTGCTTATTGCAAACTTGGACCTTTTAAATGTGTCTTTGACGTAGTAATATCTCGAATTTTTCCCAACTGTGAACATGAAAATAGCAAGTATCTCTTCGACAGATACGAATCTTGTGTCTTTTAAACCATTTTTTCTCTAAGGATCGTAGATAGCTTCAAAAACACATATGGAAACATGCGGTATAACACCCGAAAATATTGAGGATCTTCTTTTAATAACTTTTGTATGTATTGTTCTCCGAATCTTATGATTTGTCGACGAATCAGACGTTCAATGAAATTATCACCCATAAGACATCGTCGTATGTTTTGAAACTGAGCTCCTATAGCAACCATCACCACCATTAGAGATATGTTCGCATCAAAATCATCATCTTCTGTTTGCTCATTATCCATTCTTATGGCTTCTTCTTCTTCATGAAGATTTTGATCTATCGAAAGACATATAAATAAATTAGCAATTAGAACCTAAAATAATACACAATAACTATAAATGTACATTGCACAAATAATACTTTTTAACCTTACGAAAATTGAATGTTGTAATTATCGACTTTTTTTTGCTTTGAAAGAGAAATGATATGCAAGGTTATATAGGCTCAATTATGTAAGGTTAAATTTTCAAAATTTTAAGTAGATACTATTTTCTAGGATCTTTTATGGTTGAGTAAATTTATCAAACCAATTTTGATATTTAAAAGAAAAAGTCATAGATTCTGTTATTTTGAATCTGTAAGTTTAAAATATTTTGTGAAGCAAAATTTTTAATGTTGCGAAATAATGTTAGTACAAATAATTGTTCTTAAATTAATGTAAAATGGTTCTATTTTTCTGGGATTTTTTGTTTTGTATAATAGATTTGAGTTATTGTTAGTATAAATAAATTTCTGTTTAAGAAAAAATCATGGAATTTTTATATTTTTGAATTTAATAGTACGCAGGTGGAATTTTTTTAAGGGGGGTATTGTATAAAAAATGTATTTACAACTTACATTTTCATAACTCTACTGTTTGCGATTATCTGTTGTGACATTTATTAAAAGTTCTTTCCAAATCTAAAAAATAAAAAATCAACACATTTTAAAAAAAAAAGTACTTAAAAAAACTTTTATTAATATGACTTCAAATCGCATAAAATAACGTTAAAAAAAGAAAATATAAGAAATTTGATTTAAAAAAACTTTAACTAGAACAATTATTCAAATTCATCTTTATTTATTAGATGTCTTAAGTAGAAGTAAATCCTAAGTGTTATGGCGAATCCAACCCAAACGTTCGTCAATGGACATGCTAACAAATACGTCTTTCATCTTCAACGTGTGAATTTTGGTGACTGCATCACAGCGGATATGATCTTCCAAATAAAGAATCTCTTTGATAGCATCCCAAACATTATTTGTTTTTTCTCTGTTTCTCTTAACTCAGCTTCTCTATGATGCCTTTCTTCTTTTTGTTGAATAAGATTCATGATATGAGTGCTAACTCCAATCATTTACTTAATAGCTTCTCTGAACGTGTTAGTCATGTTTTTTTTGTTTTTGGACGGTGAAAGATTTGGACGGTGAAGGATGGAGGTCAAACAAAGTGACTTCCTTTTGTCAATTCTTTTGTCTCACCAACCCCATCCTTTCTCCTATAAATACGTTGTAAATCTCTTCTCCTAAGATCCATCCTCAGAACAAAAATCCCACAACACAAGAAATCCCATCCCAAAAATTCCCAGAAAAATCGTAAACATGAAAAAGAAAAAAGAAAAAAGAAAAAAGAAAAAATTTCTTTTCTTTCTTGGTGTAATTGGGTTCGGGGTGAGTTGAGAGTGTTGTAAATTTTCCCGGTGAATAATAAAAGATCTGCAGCAGGTCCGGAGACGTAGGCAAAATTGGCCGAACTCCGTTAACAAATTGTGTGTTTTATCGTTCCCATAAATTTTGATTTATCGGAAATTTGACGTTATTTCCTAACAACTGGTATCAGAGCTCGGGTTGTGGTGATTTCGGTCAAATTTTTTGCGAGGTTACTATTCACGTGACTAGTGAATCCGTGAATAGTAAATTTTGTCGGCGATATCGGTTTGTCGACGGAGGTGTTCTAATACACGGTGGTTCGCAAAAATAATCAGAAACGATGGGAGGCGAAGATGGTTCAACACACAGTATCGAGAAATTTGACGGTACAGATTTTGCATTTTGGAGAATACAAATCGAGGATTATCTGTACGGAAGGAAGCTTCATCAACCACTAAGAAAAAAGCCTGAGAAGATGGTCAAGGAAGAGTGGGATCTCCTTGACAGGCAGGTTCTGGGTGTTATCAGGTTAACACTGGCAAAAAACGTTGCTCACAATGTTGCAAAGGAGAAGACCACGGAAGGGCTGATGAAAGTTCTCTCGGACATGTATGAGAAACTTTCAGCCAATAACAAGGTGTTTCTCATGAAAAAACTCTTCCACTTGAAGATGGAAGAAGGTGGCCCTGTTGCAACACATGTGAATGAGTTCAACACGATTGTCAACCAATTGTCATCCGTTGAAATCAAGTTTGATGATGAAGTGCGAGCACTGATTTTGCTTGCATCTCTGCCAAATAGTTGGGAGCCAATGAGGACTGCGGTTAGTAATTCTGTGGGTACTCAGAAACTAAAATTCAATGATGTTCGAGATCGTATCCTTGCTGAAGAAGTTCGTAGGATAGACTCTGGCGAAACATCGACGAGCTCTGCTTTCAACGTGGGAAACAGAGGGAGAAACCAAAACAGAATGAACCAGAGTAGGGGCAGATCAAAGTCAAGGAATGGAAAGGGTCAACCCAAGTTCAGACAGCCTGTTGAGTGCTGAAACTGTGGAAAGACAGGTCACATTCGAAAGAATTGTAGGGCACCACCAAAGAAGGATGACAATAAAGGTGGTGGATTCAATGCAGTTACACATGTAATTGCTGAGGTATTGGTATTGACTGTTGATTGTCCGAGAAAAGGTGAAACTCATGATGCAGTTGTAAACACCGCCAAAGCATCGATCTCCTATATTGATAGCCCGATCGATTCTTGGGTTCTTGACTCAGGAGCGTCATTCCACACCACACCACACCTACCACACCACAACATTATGGAGAATTATGTTGCGGGAAATTATGGAAAGGTATATCTAGCTGATGGTTTACCTTTGGACATAGTTGGTATTGGAGATATCAATTTGAAGATGTCTCATGGACGCATGTGAAAGATCACAAAGGTTAGACATGTGCCAAAGTTGATGCGTAACCTAATCTCCGTAGGACAACTTGATGATACGGGGCACAATGTTAGCTTTGGTGATGGAGCCTGGAGAGTGAAGAAAGGTTCCATGGTGGTTGCTAAAGGTTATAAAAGTGGCACTCTTTATATGACGATGAGTTGTCAAGATACAGTTGCTGTTGTCGAGAATGCCAAACAGACCAAGTTATGGCATTGTAGATTGGGACACATGAGTGAGAAAGGGATGAAACTTATGGTGCCAAATGGCGTGCTTCCAGATCTGAAGACGGTGGATCATCAGATGTGTGAAAGTTGCATCCTTGGAAAACAGAAACGGGTTAGTTTCTCAAAAGAAGGTAGAGAGCCAAAACCTGAGAAGCTAGAGCTGGTGCACACTGATGTGTGGGGACCCGCTTCTGTTGCATCGTTAGGAGGTTCATACTACTATGTGACCTTTATTGATGACTCCACAAGGAAGGTATGGGTTTACTTCATGAAGAACAAGTATGAAGTGTTCTCGGTTTTCAAAAGATGGAAAGCCATGGTTGAGATTGAGACGAATCTCAAATTGAAGTGCTAAAGGCTGCAAGTTGGTGTCTCAGACATATCACTTGTTTGTGATTATGAGACAATGTTAGAGGGAACTAGCAGTGGTCAAATCTGTTAGTGTGATTGTTCTGTTGATGCAGAATAGTTCGAACAAGGATTGAGCAAAGAAATTTGTGTCGAAAGTCTTCCTAGCCAGGTGAAGTTAGGCGGCGTGTTCTGTTGGGAACAACAGCAGTGCAAAGTGATGTTCAGTGTGTTGAAACAGGTCATGAGCAAGACTGTTTCAGGGAAATGAAGCATGAGTGACTTAGAGTTTTCTGCAAGTTGATGAATCGATTAAGTGAGAGCTTGCAATGAATGATGAGATGGACTCGTTGATGTCCAATCACACGTGGGAGTTAGCTGAGTTGCCTAAGGAGAAAAAGGCATTGCATAACAAGTGGGTCTATCGGATAAAAGAAGACATAGGAGAAGCAAGACAAATTCTTGGGATGAGAATTTGTAGAAGCAAGGAGGGTCTTAAGCTATCACAAGAGGAGTATGTGAAGAAAGCCCTCAAGAGGTTTAACATGGATGACGCGAAGCCAGTTAGTACTCCCCTGGCAAGTCATTTTCGGTTATCCAGAGATCAGTCTCCAGTGACTGAAGACGAGATGGCATATATGGATAAAGTTCCATATGCTTCTGCTATTGGCAGCCTGATGTACGCGATGGTATGTACAAGGCCAGACATTGCACATGCAGTGGTAGTCGTGAGCAGATTTATGAGCAATCCAGGCAAGGAACATTGGGAGGCTGTTAAGTGATTCTTAGGTATCTGAAGGGTAATCCAAGTGCAGCGCTATGTTTCAGGAAGTCTGAGATAGGATTGCAGGGATATGTTGATGCTGACAATGGTGGTGACATTGACAGTAGAAAGAGCACAACCGGGTATGTATACACTTTTGGTAGTACTGCAATTTGTTGGGTTTCAAAGTTGCAGAAAATCGTAGCTCTGTCAAGCTGTAAAGCTGAGTATGTTGCCGTCATAGAGGCAACAAAGGAAATGATGTGGCTACAATCATTTTTACGAGAGCTAGGCCATGACCAAGAGAAAAGTGTGTTATACTGTGATAGTAAAAGTGCCATTGATCTGGCAAAGAATCCAGTTTACCATGCTCGAATGAAGCACATACAACTTCGGTATCATTTCATCAGATAAGCTTTAGAAGATGGAGTGTTGGTGCTTGAAAAGATTCAAGGAAGTAAAAATCCGGCAGACATGCTGACAAAGGTCGTGCCGTTTGATAAGTTGAGGTTATGTACAACCTCAGTTGGCTTGCTAGAGTAACAAGCCTAGAAGATTTGCTGCATTGATCAAGGTGTGAAGACAGATTGAAATCAGTCTTCAAGTGGGAGATTGTTAGTCACGTTTTTTTTGTTTTTGGACGGTGAAAGATTTGGACGGTGAAGGATGGAGGTCAAACAAAGTGGCTTCCTTTTGTCAATTCTTTTGTCTCACCAACCCCATCCTTTCTCCTATAAATACGTTGTAAATCTCTTCTCCTAAGATCCATCCTCAGAACAAAAATCCCACAACACAAGAAATCCCATCCCAAAAATTCCCAGAAAAATCCTAAACATGAAAAAGAAAAAAAAAGAAAAAAATTTCTTTTCTTTCTTGGTAAGAAATTAAAAGTAATTTCTTGTGTGTAATTGGGTTCGGGGTGAGTTGAGAGTGTTGTAAATTTTCCCCGTGAATAATAAAATATCTGCAGCAGGTCCGGAGACGTAGGCAAAATTGGCCGAACTCCGTTAACAAATTGTGTGTGTTTTATCGTTCCCATAAATTTTGATTTATCGGAAATTTGACGTTATTTCCTAACAGAACGATCATCAGGCTCTGATGAATCTCCATTACCATTGGGTTTAGCTCCTTTCCTAGAAGGTAACTTTTCTTTATAAACTTCATATGTTGTTTCATTAGCCTCGCCGACATTCTCCATATAATTCACATCATCTCTTGCAAGAACATCATCTTCAACTTCAAAAATTTCAGCATTTGTATCCGCACCTAATCCAAATGCGTTGCTTCCCCTTGCTATAACACTTTTGAAAATAATTTGTAAATTCTCAAAATCTTCAAAAGTGTTATCCCGCATATACTTATGATTTGGGTGCGCCTGATAAAATATGATAGATTCATTAGTTAAAAAGTATTTAAAAACAATTAATTCTATCCAAATTTGTGGAAATTAATAGATTATTTATAAGAGAGTTAAAATTTTTTCCTTGATATAGTCTTTCCACACTTCATCAGGAGCTGTAAATTGTTTTGTGTTGGGATCCCACCCGAAACCAGAACTATACGAAAAAGTTCCGCATAACCTTGATATTCTTTTCTCAAAGACTTCAACCGACTCGCATAATTCGTATGTGTCTTATTGCACCCAAGTTTTTTATTTAGAACCGGAAATATCTTTGACTCTACCGTTGTTTTGCTAAAGGGACCATTTTTGTCACGCCATCCTTGTTTGACACCATCAACTAGTAAACGTGTCAACAATTGACTCTCTTCAGATGTCCATAGACCATATTTGTTTCTTTTTTTGTTGCGACGTTTCTTCCGTCTCCATCCTAATAAAAATAAATAAAAAACATGAATGCATTTAACAATCATTAACATGACAGTGTGTATATAATAATCAGATCATCGAAATAATTCAAAACATATATGTATCTATATATATGCGAAATAAAAAATATGAAAAAAACTACTCATTTCGTATAGTAGAATTTTTAATATTTTTCTTACATTAGTCTAATCTCTACATTAACAGAGAAGATGACTCGATTTCAAATGTATTAACAGAGAAGATGACTCGATTTTGAATGTAATGGTCTGCTCTAATTGGATTAATGTTTATGTTCCATTTGTTAGAAAAATATATATTGGAAAATAACATTATCTAGGATTCAATGTAGCTATGGATGATGGAATTTGAAAAACCATTTATATTTTAAAATGTAATCACAAATATATTTTAATTTAATTATATGTATCGAATATTTAAAAATGTGATACAATACTATTCGATAAAAGACAGTAACCGCCCACAAAATACTCAGAAAAAAAAATATTTTATTTTTCTAAAGCAATTCAAAACATCAAACACATGTAACAGCAACTGCCCTCACACATAACATTTGTTGGCTGTCACAAGAGAACCAATCAAGCACTTAATAAGTGAATAACCAACAAAAACTGTATTTCAATTTTTGTTTTTTGATAAAACAAACAGCATTGTCCGCTACTCAAACAATAGATATTGATGATTATTTAGTGGTTGGGAAAACCTGAGGCTTCAAATTTCTTCTGGAGTCTTTGTTGTCATTTGATCAACGGCATGAACAACGTTCTGAAGCTCTTCCCAAATGGCTTTGTAGACCATCCTTTGTCTGTTCACTGCAGATTGTCCCCTAAAATCCGATGATACCACATTGATGCTACAGAGACATTAAGCAATCTGGTGTTAAGTAATAGAATCATGTACTATGACAAGTACAAGTAAACATTCTTGCTGATACAAGAGCAGATACTGGATTAAGTACTAACTTTAAACCCCAGCTTTGATGATTCTACAAAGTAAAAGATGAATGCTACTGGGTTGAATTTGAAACTTTTTGTGATTTTTGTTTTTCACACAATATCGAGCAAGTTGATCATCGATGTTTTTACTAAAGCCCGGTTTCTGAAACGAAATAAAAAAAGAAGGGAAAGGGATCTCAAAATGTGAACTTATCTAATATCTCACAAGCTTCAATAAACACTACTCCTAACATATATATATCATCTGCAACTTCAGCTATGTGTAATAAATAGCTAATGATTTGGAAGATCAAATGAGTTACGCAAGAGTACTTACCAGACATGACGTCCATCTCCAGACATATCCTTGACAGAAACTGACTCTGCATTCAATTGTTCTTTGATCTGCACAACAACAAAAAAACCCTCCATATGTGTTGATAAACCGAAAAAAGAGTCGAGCTTTTAATCACGTATACAAACAATCATATGCTTTCAGAGACATGATTCCTCTTTAATGATCTTAGCTTAGTGATACAACCTAATCTTTATCATTTGAGCTTATGAACCAGACATGACAGATGTGGCCAATGAATAAACAAAATTTATGCGAAGTATCCAATCAATTCCTTCAAATTTCACTAATTTAAACCCACAAATAAGATGAATCGAAACCGAAATCCACTGGTATTGAAATTAGTGCATCATAAGAAAAAAATCTAACCTTGTGCTCCATGGATTGCATAAGGGTTTGATCGATAGACCCAGCATCGTTGATTTGAGAGGATCTGGTACTGAAATTACGGCTGTGAATGTCCACAACACCAAACCCAGAAACCCTAGAAGCTCCTTTGCTGTAAATCGACGACGGCGCAGTCTCTCCACGAGACAAAGCGACGGCTTTCAGGCATCTGGAGTTGGTGTTTTTCACGGCGGAAGATGAGAGAGGTGCTAAAAATGAAGCGAAGGGTCTCTTTGGAGATTGAAAGAAGAGATGAAGACTCGCTCTTGTGGAAGAGAGAAGAACGTAGGGACGAGTTGTCGCCATTAAGGTATTCGCCATTGCTGAGAGCCCGAGACCGTGAGAGCAAAATGTTTTGGGAAATTACGTTGTTGAGAAAATGGGCTTAAATAACACAAATAAAAGTTATGGCTTTATTTTCTTCACAAAAGTTATGGGTTTAAAACCCAAAAAATGATTACTAGCTCCAGTTTCCATAAAGTCTAGATGATTTTTCTGAATCCAGACTCAAGGCAATCTGATTCAAAGATTTACCAGAATCGATGGTTTCCAATCTCAGTCACTCTCCTTGTGAAGTCAATGCATATGATTTTAACGAAAAAGCAAATAGTTCATGTAAAATTTAGCAAAATTTGATAAGATAATAAAATAGTCAATTTTTAGAAATTCTTATGTAAATATATGGTCCCAATAATATTATAAATTAATAATTATATAATTTTTACATACATAACTAAGATGCATATAATTATACTAAAATATGTCTCTGTTGTTTGTTTTTACTTAAACTTGAAAATTCGTTAGAACTCATCTTTAATTTTATTTATTGCATCAAAAATTATTAGTGGTGTCTTCTCTATCTGCATCAAAAACTTTGTGAAGAATTGTAGATGCGATAATTGATGATTTATGCATAACTGCTTCAAAATGTATTGTATTATTGTCTTCAACTTTACCATCAACATAAATGATAGTATCCACAATTTTTTATAAATTTAAAATATATGAATATGTATTATTTTTACATGATCTATTATGTCATTAACATCCATTCTATGATTCTATCTATTGTAATAACTAAGATTATTAATTACATCTTCAAGTTTATAGATATCATTCTCACATATAAATTCTTTTAATTCATTTATATAACATATTTGAAAGAAATTTTAAAATATGATAGACTAAAAAAATCACATTATAAATTAATAAATCTATTAATTATTTTTTTATAAATTAATAAATATTAATTTATCTATTAATTATTTTTTTGTTCTAAATTAATTAATGTTCGAAATCTCAATTCACAGAATTGTAGTTTGATTTTCTCGAAGCAAAGTAAAACCAAAACTAAAAGGACAAATTTCATAAAAATATCCCAACTAAATTCCGATAAGTTTTTTAATACCCTAACTTTTTCAATGCCGATATAAATACCGCAACTATTTTCTTTGTGCAGTTTAATTCTCCAAGTCTTATCCGTCTACTCAGTTTAAAAACTAGTGTTAACGGACATTAACGTCTGTTATCTCTTTTATTTTTTAATAAAATAATTTCAATATTTTAATCGAAAAATAATAATAAATTTCAAAATAATTTTAAAAAATCAAAATAATTCCCAAAAAATCTATTTTTTTAAAAACAATAATAATTAAATTTTAGTTAACAAATCAATTATATTTTCAGTTTTGAATTTAAAAAACCAAATTAATTTGTAAAAATTCTAAAATTATAAAAAATTTAATTTTTTTTTAAATTAAAATGTAATTATTTTTTATTTTTTTAAAATTTGATTTTTTTCGATTTTTTCGATTTTTTTAAATTATTTTGAAATTTATTATTATTTTCGATTAAAATATTAAAATTAAATTATTAAAAAAAGAAAAGAAAAAGATAACGGACATTAAGGTCAGTTAAAATGAGTTCGTAAACTGAGCAGACGGACAAGACTTGGAAAATTAAGCTGGACAAAAAAAAAATTGGGATATTTATTTAGGCATTCAAAAAATTGGGGTATTAAAAAACTTATCGGAATTTAGTTAAGAGTATTTTTATGGAATTTTCACAAACCAAAACGAACTGAATAAATTTGAGAAATTATGAGATATGCCACTTTGAAACTACCACTTTGCAAAAATGCCACTGTTTAAAAACTTTTACAAGCGTGCCACTTTTTCCCTCCATATCTCCATATTATCCTTTGACTCATTTTAACCTAATTTTTTGTATTGATTTCTTCAGATCTTGTCTCCGATCTCAGTTCTCTCCGTCTCCGATCTCAGATCTCTCTGTCTCCAATTTCGCCATCTTCGAACTCCGTCGCAATCTCCTCCGAGAAAATTCGAGAAAGAGTTGTTGATATGGTGGTGCGTTTGACGAAAAACACGGATCTGAGATTGGATCTGGTGGATTTGGGAAGAAGAAAGGTTGTTTAACCCGATTAATGACCCGATTTGTTGAAGATCCGACCTATGTTAGGTCAAGAATGGTGAAAAATCAACTTCCGGGTAATATCCAGGGAAGATAGAAAAAGAAAAAGGAGGAAGAGAAAACGCAATCGCGGAAGAAGAAGAATCGGAAAAACTTTTGAATAGTTTTATAAAACTTACAAAATCTTATAAATATAGTTTTATAAATCAGTTTATAAAACTTTTTAAAAACCTTATAAAAGCCTTACAATTTATTTTAAGTTTCAAACACTTATTGTGATGTTTTATAAGTCGCTTATAAAACCTTTTAAACACCTTATAAAACTTACAAAACTTTATAAATATAGTTTTATAAAACCTTATAAATACCTTGATATTTAAAAACCTTTTAAATATCTTATAAAACCTTTTAAATACTTTATAAAACATTTTAAATAGATTATAAAACCTTTTAAATACTTTATAAAATCTTTTAAATACCTTGTAAAACTGTTTAAAACATTATAAAACTGTTTAAAAACATTATAAATATTATAAAGCATTATAATACCTTATTGTTTCTTGTGATGCTTGACTTTGTTGTTTACATAATCTAATCAATTCTTACACGAATACTTTTGTTCTTGTTTTGTCTCTGTTGATGCATAAACTTCTGAGAGCACTTGGAGTGTTTGCAGGAGGAGTCTTTTAAATACCTTTTAAGTACCTTATAAAACCTTTTAAGTACCTTATAAAAAATTTTAAATACCTTATAAACATTTTGAATACCTTATAAAATCTTTTAAATACCTTATAAAAACTTTTAAATACCTTATAAAACCTTTTAAATAGGTTATAAAGCATTTTTGTACACAGTTACAGAGATCAATCGTCTCCTGTTTTAGAAGATGTCTATCTAACAGAGATTCTAACATCATAATTAGGTTATAAAATATTTTAATTATGTTTTAAAACTTACAAAATATTTTAATTACAAAACTGTAAGACAAAAATAATGATAAAAAAGAAGAACGTCATTTGATAAAATTAAAAGAAAAAAGTAGAAGAAGAAGAACATTCAACAACAAAATTAACCCAGATTGAAATCAATCCCAAATTGACAAATTGAAATATAGTCCAAATACAACCCAGATTTATTACTACATTCAACCAAATCGAATAAAAAATTATAGATCTGTAACCCAGATCGAATCAAAAACTCTAGATTTGTAACCTAAATTGAGTCAAAAACTTAGATCTGTAACACAAATAAAATAAAATCAGATTTACGAGAATAAACAACAAGATCTATAACAAAAAATGACGAAATCAGATCTAGAACTAGATCTATATGAGAGAGAGAGATCAGATCTGTAAGGAGGAAGGAAGGGAGGGAAGGAGGGAGGGAAGGAAGAAATTGAGAAATGGAGAAGAAGAGTCACGAAGGAAAGAGAGAGAGAGAAGAGAGAGAGAAAAGTTGAGAATTGGAGAAGAAGAGTCACGAAAGAAAGAGAGAGAGAGAGAAATTGAGAATCGAAGAAGAAGAGTAAAGAGAGAGATCTGTAACAAGTCAAAAAATGGAGGGAGGGAGAGAGATATTTTTTCCAGAGGTAACATTGATTTTCTGTTAATAAACAGTGACATAAATGAAAATGGACATTAATGAATAACACGCTTGTAAAATTGTAGTTTCAATAATCCATTGGCCCAATAAATTTTGGATTTAATGTGAAACCAAAAAAACTTGAACCGAACCAAACCCCACGTTATTGCCAAACCGAACAATCCAAAAGAACTTGGAACTTGAACCGAACCAAGTAATCAAGTAAAAAGCGAAATCAAGATTTGCATTGTACAATGGACAAGAACAAAAAAGACATGGTCAACAGTTCTAAAACCTGTTTCTTCCCTCACATTACACAACAATTTGGTGAAGACTCAAGCATCTCCGGAGACCTGTTAACATATATATACAAAACTCAGTGCCATTGGTCTTTAAAGATCACAGAGATTCCAATGAGGAAGAAGACTTACATTTGTCCTAGACTTGCGAAATCAAAGCCAGGATCCATCTCTTGTACTATATCACTCGGTGGTTGTCCACACTCTTGCATCTTCTGCATAATCTCCATTATCTTGGTCGAATTGTTTGGTTCATTCTCATATACCAAGTTGAGTTCTTTGATTAGTTCATATTGGCGTGAATAACGTTCGTAGTCTTCTTTGTTTAGACTGGTTTCATGCTCTTCTAGCCATTTCGGGTATCTTGCGCCGATTTCTTTCATTGGTTCGTGAAGAATATCCTTTGATAATAGTTGTTGCATCATCGTGTCCACTATCGACTCCAAGTCCTAAACCCAAACATGGAAAATATGAAATTGTAAATAACAAAAGCAACACTTATCTTGATCCAGACATCTCTTAAGTGGGTCTGCACTCTGCAAACTAGTTCTAATTTTCAAGTGCGGTTTTTTGTGATAGTGTCACAATCTATTCTATGAACACAAAGCCTTGTTCCGATACAATACTCTGCAATAACCTTAACTGGATAAAACTTTATCAGCAAAAAAACCAAACTTTATATCTAAGGCCAGCTCAATGGTTTGGGATGATAATTTAGAAGCATTCCAAACAATTAAAGGCATCTCAGCTCAATGCATTAATTTGAACCAATTAGACTAAACATAACCACTTGATGAAAAATAATAATTCTAAAATCAAACTGTCAAAACCTGTAATGGTAAGCGGAACCAATCCTAACGGTGAAACGAAGAAAAAAAAAACCAAAGCAGGAACCTAATAAACCTTGAAACACACAAGAAAAACATAACCAGAAACCGGATTAACTCTGAGAAAACCAAATCCACCACAGACTGCATTCGTAGTGATCAAACTTATCTTTATTCCAAGAGAGAATATCAACCAAAAATCTAATCAGAGCACTAGAAAAGTTAATAAAAACATAAAACTAGATAAGCAAAACAAGATAGAGGGCAAGAAGTAACAACTCAGTTTGTGTATTTTTTTTACCTTAGATCCGGTAAGATCCTCGAATTGCTTGATCCAATCTTCGACCATAGCATCATCAGAACCCGTCGGTTGCTGCTTCGAAGACAAGGACTCGAGTCCTTTAACAGTTTCTCTGGTTTGTTCCCTGAGTTTATCAAGAGCCTCTGCAACATGGTCTTCTTTTGCAGCCTTTTGCTTTCCTTTCTTCTTGCTTCTCATATCTGGTAATCCCATTCCAAGACCTTGAATCCCACTAGGCAATGACTCTGTCTTTTTTTCAGCACCCTCTTCTTTTTTCACGCTTCCAGTTCTACAAAACCACACATAACTCCAAAGCTAATCAAGACCCCAATTCCCAACAAAAAACATAATTAAGAAAGCTCAGAATCTCTATAACTTAAGTGTTCATGTTTCATGTCATAGGTAAGAAGAAAAGGAGTAACCTTTGAGTAAGATTGAGATCTTTGAAATCATCCAAGGCGCCTGAGAAAGCCACAGAGAAAACCCAGAATTCTCAAATCAACGTTTCACCATATACACATAGAATTCGTGAGCATGGGGGAGGTAGTAGAATTAGAAATCAATTAAAGATGGTTTGGGAAATTACTATCGAGAAGCTCGTCTAAGTCATCGGTGTGAGTGTTGTTGGCCATTTTTTCAGGAAAACTCTCCTCTTCCTCTCTCAACTGTGGAAGAAACGCAGATGTGAAAGAGGAAGAGAGAAATATCGCGAAGAGGAGGAGGAAGGGCGGTGTTCAATTTGATAACTTCGATACGACGATGGTCGATGAGTCACCGTGAAGTTAAGGATTCAATCCAACGGCTGACATTATTTTTATTTTTTCGTATTGTTCTTTTTCCCGTCTTTTTTTTTGTTTTTTTTGACAAATATTCTTTTTCCCGTCAAAAAATACATATTTCGTCATGTTTTTCCGTTTTAGTTTTTTTTTTCTTTCATCTAAATTTAATTAAAACTTTTTTCAAAATGAAATTACTAATGCCTACTTTGAAAATGAAAAATCCCTGGAAAACTAAATCCGAAAATAGAGAAATAAATACATAAATAAATAAGCGGCATTGAATCTAGAGTTTGGTTCGGTTTCGATTTAAATTTTTTGATTTTTTTGATTTTTTATTTATAAATAATGATATCCAATCTGGTATAGTTCGGTTTTGATTTCGGTTTTTCGGATATGAAAATATTAAATCCATTTAAACAGTATTAATATATAGTTTGGTTTTCTAATCGGCTATTTTGATTTAGTTTAGATCATATCGATTCGGTTTATCCGGATTAAAAACTTTTCTATACTGTTCGGGTTCGATTTCGGATCCTTCGTACAAAAGTCGTAGATCTTAGATTTTGGAATGCCTTCTGGAAATAACATCGAGAACATCGGATAGAGGTTCCGTCCTATGAGGGATGAGAGACGTGTCCTATCGTATCGCCTTCTCTGAGAGGCGGTCGTATTGGTTGGTTAGGGAACGATTATACTTGCACAAATAGCACTGTCAAAAAAGTCTTCGAGAAGACGAGAAGAGATTTTCCTTCTGAATACTCTCCGGTGTCCAATTCAGGCTACCACCAGAGAACAAATTTATTGGGAAAGTGTGAGCGAATTTAGTTAAATGCCACGTCTAAGAATCATGGTCCTCTATAGATGCTCATGGAAGAGTATATGTTGGTGGCGTCATCAGAGCATGTCCGTCTCCTTCTCAATTTTCTCACTTGAGCCTTCAACTCTACCCATGCAACTCCGAAGGCCTTACTCTCCGACTTTGAACACCCGGAAGGACCTCCTCTCTTGGAGATCATTTGTTTAGTATTTATAGGAGGATACTTACTTTGGCCCCTCGCGTCAAGACTCGTTGTATTATCATATCCCTCATGCTTTCCGTAAGCTGATTAACACTGTTTCGAACGGCGGAAGGTGGAACTAATCCCTACCTAACTTGTCAGAGGCATTCCGGAGCAGGCATACTCTGTCACGAACACCCCGGAAACAGGCATAGATTGCTTTGGAACATGACACCCTATACTCTTTGCTGACATGACAGTCTCTTATTGGGGAGTGTAAAACTATCCCCAATATATACAAATACGTTCTTTAAAAATAAATCATTCGCTGCCAAATTGTTAAAAACATTTGTGAGAGAGAATTTAGAAAGTAACATGTAGAAAAAATAATTTAGGTAACTAGCAAAGAGAAGAAAAATTTTGACGAAATTGCCCCTACATTAAATATTTTCGAAACATAGTTACATATTCTATTAATCTCAGAACATAGTTAACTACATCACAATGTTTCTGTAACTATCTAAACATAGTTACCTATTTTCAGAAAATAGCTACCTATTTAAAAACATAGTTAACTAGATTCATAGCATAGTTGACTACATAAAAATGTTGTTGTAATAGTTATTAATTTAAACAAACATAGTTACTATTTGTCAATACAAAACAACTATGTGGATATATAGTTTGCTTTATATATAGTTAACTATAAATTTTACTTATACTAGATATATAAAGAGTTATTTACGTCTACATACATTTTTAATAGAAATATAGGTAACTACATGTAAATATAACAACTATATTAATGTATAGTTAGCTATAATGTGGATATATAGTTAAAAATATAGTTAAATATATATATATAATCAACTACATGAATATTTAGCTAAATACTTTTGAAATATAGGTAAACTACATGTAAATATAATCGACTATATTAGTGTATATTTAGCTATAATGTGAGTGTATAGTTAGAAATATAATTAACTACATCTATATTAGCTATTTAGTGTATATTTAGCTATTTTGTTTTCAGAATAAACTGAGGGTATAATCGAGAATGGGAAATTGCACTCCATATTAGTCTTTATATCTATAATTAACTATCTAACATCATATAAAATAAAATATAGTAATTAGCATTTAGCCCACCTAAAATTTCGATTTTACCCTTAATGAAAAACAACAAAGACTCATAAACGTAGTTAACTATGTTCGGAAATCGATATAGTTAACTATGTTCGGAAATTAATAGGTAATTATGTTTCTGATAATAGTTAACTGTGTATGTTATTTTTCCATTATGCAAACTATAATAGGTAACTACGTTCTTAACGTAGTTAACTATGTTTGTTTAAATAAATAACTATTACAATAATATTTTCAGGTAGTCAATGATGTCATGAAATTAGATAACTATGCTCTGAAAATAGTTAACTATGTTTTTAAATTGGTAACTATTTTCTAAAAATAGTTAACTATGTGTTTAGATAGTTATAAATAATGTGATGTAGTTAACTATGTTCTGAGATCAGTTGAATAGGTAGTTTCTATTAAAATAGTTAACTATGTTTTTAGATAGTTACAAATAATATGATACAGTTAACTATACATGGATAATTTCGTCCAGTTTTATTTCTCTCTGCTATTTACCTAATTCCGAAAATGGAACTGCTACTTTCCCAATTATCTCTCTCAAAAGTAATATTCAGCTAATTAACCTATCGAAAATTCATACAAAAAAATTGTTACTTACTAATTTCAGATGATATATTACGGGCTTAATTTTATACCAAATTTCTATTATAGAGCCCAATTTCCTTTTTATTTTTGGCCATCATAAAACTCCAAAGACCACGTTGTAGAATAAAGTGCATTGTTTTCACCACTAATTGTAATTTTCTCACCAATTGAAACCGTCTACAGATTCTCAATTCTTTTGTGACATACCATTTCATTTAGCCTTCATAAATTTTTATACTATCTCAATTCGGAACCGATAAAATTATTATTTTATCATGTTATTAATTTATAAATGTTTTACTGAATGACATAATAAGTTAATTTGGACACGATCGTACCAATCACAACGAGCGAATTTTTTCCCGTCTGATACATGATTAGAATACTCTTTTATCTTACCCTATTACAAATGTTGATCTTACCAATCACAACGAGTGAATTTAATTAGCTGGATCATTTGAAAATATAGTGAACGATTCCACAACGGATAGTTTTACCCGCATCACAAAAATTCACAATAAACGATTCTCCATGCACTATATTTTTGATGGACAACTTGATTTTTGATATACGGGACCACGACGAATGATTCTACATGCTCAAAATTTCTGATAAGTTTACTTCCATTAATCTGATGCAACATGCTCAAAATTTCTGATAAGTTTGCTTCTATTAATTTGCACTAATTCACATTTTTTTAAAATGATTTCTTACCATTCTCCAAGTATTAATCAACCATAAGTCAACTATTGATCTTGAGGGGAAGGGGGAGGGGGGATCGATTTCATTTTAATTTGATGCAATGAGTACAAAAATTTAGAAAATTATTAATATTGGAAAGAATGTCTATAAATTTAACTAGGTTTAATTGATAGTATAACTAAAAAAAAATATATCTAATAATCTAACAAAAATCCTAGATTTAGTGGGTAGAATTTGGCCACATAGGGACTTTTTGGTTAGATTATTAGATATAATTTTTTTAGTAGTAATTTCCTAATTTTAAATCATGAATTTGGATTTTTTTTTTCTTGTTCTTTAATGTACGAACTCATGAATACATGTACAATCACGTTATTCAGAAAAACTGAAAAAAGATGTAGGCATTATACCTATCATTATATTATTTTACGAGGAAATTCTTAAAATACCACTAAAATATATTTTTGTTCCAAACATATCATCACTTAGTTTATTTTTCTAAAAATACCAGTAAAATTGTTGTTTTTCTAAAAATACCACAAACACTAAAAATGAGTTTTAATTTATTTTTAGGGATTAGAGTTTAATTTTTAGGGTTTAGGGTTTAATTTTGAGTAGTTTTAATTTTGTGATATTTTTGAAAAATTAAATTTTTAGTGGTATTTTTGGAAAAAAACTAAGTGATGGTATATTTGGAACAAAAATTTATTTTAGTGGTATTTTTTTTTAAATACCACTAAAACAAGTTTTTGTTCCAAATATATGACCATTAGTTTTTTTTCAAAAAAATACCACTAAAATTTTTTGTTTTCCAAAAATAGCACAAACACTAAAAATAATTTTTAAGCGTTTATAATTTAAAGTTTTGGGTTTTGATTTAGTATTTTTGGTTTAGAGTTTAGTTTTGAAGGGTTAGATTTCGTTTTGAGAGTTTATGGTTTAATTTTGAGGGTTTAAATTTTAGTTTTGATTTTGTGTTATTTTTGAAAAACAAAAACTTTTAGTGGTATATTTAGATAAAAAAAACTAATGGTGCTAATTTTGAAACAAAATTTTGAAATGTGCTATTTTTTTAAAATCGTCCATAAATTAATGCTTTTTTCTCTGAAGTTGAGATACTTTAGTTTTAGTTGAGAATTAGTTATAATATTTACAAACTTTAGAACTAACATTGGGTGTATAAGGCTATTTAGATATGAATTTTATGCGCCGGCAATTGATTTTTCGTTTCTACTAGAAAATAAAATTAATTATTAAAAGATATAATATACTAAATTTTTGGGAGAAATTTTCATAAATTAAAGAGTTAATTTGCTGAATAGTATATAAAGAAAAAACTAACAAAAAACCTTAAAATAGGTGGCTAGGATTGTACCACATGGATGCTTTTAGTTAGGTTTTTTAAAAAATATTTTTTTCTTTGCTATGGGATAAATTTTTCCTAAACTAAATATTATTAGATTAAAAAAATTTAACCAGACTTTTTTTGTGTCAAAATTCAGATATTTTTATGAAATCCAAATTAAACCTATAATCTGTAAGAAAAAAAAACTGAATTTTCTTGCTATGTAAACTATCTATAGTGACCAACGAAAATTATTTCAAACCCGAAATCCCAAAAAACTCTAATCTCCTATTTTCTCTTCGGCGGCTCACCTCCTTCCTATGGCCGTTGCCACTGTCGGTGTTCTTTTGCCGGAATCGCCAGACCCACCAGATCCTCCCTTACCCTTGACTATCTTCTCAGCCTCTGTTTTCACCTTCTTCGTTTCTTCTACTTTCACCATCTCTTATTTAGATCTAAAATTTGTAGATCTAGATATGAAAATTGCAGATGTAGAGTTGTTTTCTCCCTCTCTTGTGCGTCTAATCAGATCCATTTTGCTACTTCTACCAGCAGGAACAGACTCCATCATATGGATTCAAGACTTCCATCGATCTCTAGATGATGTTTGCTTGTCGTCCAAGCTTCATGTGTTGTGCGATGAGGTATACTTTTCTCTTCGAAGTTGTCGAATGTCGCCGATACTCAATGTCGATGTTATGCGACTCTTTACTGTAGTATGCATACCCGTTTATGTCCTCACTCCGACCGTTGGTTGTGAGCTTATCTCGGCCAGATACGATCCATGCTCCTTGTTCTCCTCCTTTCTAGTCTCTACGAGTCGCTGGTCCTCTAGATACGAGGAAAACAATGGAAAAACTATTCCCTTTTGGTGGATTTGTGAGCCACCTGTTATATCCTCATTGAGGTTTCTCTAAGCTGCTTAGGCGAAATCTGTTTTTCGCTTAGTGGTAGAAGCTCAATCTCTAAAGATCTTTTCACGAAAGTTGGGTTGTTGTTGATACCTTCTCTGTGGCAGATTGATGAGACAATGGTCAATAATTCCATTCCATTATGGGACCTGGTCTGTTGGGCACTTGTTGCTTTGTTTCCTCCTTTATATGGAGTTTTGTTTCTTTCATATCTCCCTCTCGTTTTGAGTGATTTTATTGCAGGGAATAAGGTGTTGGAGTTCATGTGGTCTTCACGCAACCAACACCACTTATCACCGAACCTGAAATATTCTCTTTGGCATCAGTTTATGTTCTTGAACATAAGCGGCTCAAAGGTGGAATCAAGCCTCCTGTTTATCGTAGTTTCATGAATGAGTATAGTGTCGAAGTTTACCGATACTTCGGTTCTCATCCTATTCAAAGGCTCAGCAAGTCCGTGTACCTTTGTAGCCGAAATCACGATTGTTAATTCTGCCTTAATTGCAATTTCAATCTCGGGCATTAGATCACTAAGTGTGTTTTTTGATTTCCAAAGCGTCGTCTCACTTCTTAGCAACATTGGCGTCGAGTTCCTCCATAACTTTAGTTGTTTAATCATTTGGCTCGCATTTATCCATTTCCTCTACGTTTTATCTTTTGCTTTTGTAGCAATTTTTTTGTTGGCCTTGATGGCTCTGTTTTCATGTTCTGTAAATATTTTCTGCCTTGATGGAGAGTAACTGATTTGAAAATATTTTTACCCAAAAAAGTGCCCAACAAAAATTCATAGATGTTAAATGATATCAGATCATATAAAAGTAGTAAAATATAATATGCATTTCAATAACAGTCGAGTACTGTTGGCATCGGATTCAGACTGATAAAAAATCTTGTTTCAGAGATATTAATCAAATCCGAGATGAAGAAGTCCAACCTGACAACGTGGGTTTACGGCCCAACTCGGAATCCAATCTCGTAGAGATAAATCAGATTTGATACAAGGAAACCCAACATGGCAACGTGGCAACGTGGGATTAAGGCCAACTCGGGGTATTAAGAATAAACATGTCCAATTAGTTCACTTAATTGGGTCTGGTAACTTTCGCTAGATGAGACCCTAAAACGGAATGGATACTCGAAAATTGACTTCGTGATAGAGAGATCCGCGAGTTGGGAGAGCTAGCGAGCTAGAGACCTGGAGAGCTAGTGAGCTGGATTCAAAATTCAAGCGACGTAACGCTTGGGTCAAAGAGAGTAAGAGAGTTAAATAACATGATAAATAAATAACGTGATTCACGCGTTTGTAAATGATATATGTACGAAATGAGTTTAGAGAAAGAGGACATTATGAACTATCTAGCAAGAGACACAATAAAACTTTTTTCTTTACGATTTGTCTCCTTTACATAATTTTTCCATTCTTCCATCCTTCCATTCTTCCATTCTGATTTCAAATTTCATATCCGATTGTCATCTTTCTCAGTGTGATCTTATTCCAATTACACTTTCGTCTCCGATTATCTAACTTTATCGGTGTGATCGAATTGAACCAGATTATGGACTCACATTTTGGCGCCGTCTGAGGGGACCGCAGGTATCTTACCCATATAAGAACTCGGATCGTCGTACCTTTCCACAATGTTGGACCAAGTTGACCAAGCTAACGTTATGTCCGAGATCAAGGGGATGTTGGCCGATCTGAAGTCCGCTTCCGATAAGCAAAAGACTTCGTGCGATGCTCTCGTGACACGGTTCAATTCGCATGAAGAGCAGCCTCTTCCCGACTGACCAGTATGGCCAAGGCGCAAACTAAGCTGGAGTCGCGCGTTAACGCGCTTAGCGCTCCGCGGGTTGACGGGAATCAGTCAGCTCTCCCAGCTCGCTGAGTAGATGTTTCGTCCGTCAACGCAACTCCTTCGACAACAAGACCTGTGGATCCAGCTGGGACCTCAGATCCATGATCTAACAAACATGTTCCAACCGATTTCATCACGCCGAATCCGGCTGAGTTCAGAAATAAGTTTTGGGCAACATTCGGGACGCGTGGTTAATCCACAGAATTTGCCTCCTCCACCCACATTTTCGGGAAGGAACGATCAACCTTATCAGGCTGATCCACGTAACTCGACTCGACCTGAGTCGGAAAGCGATCAAGCTAACGGCTTTCCTACTTTGAATTTGGAGAGACAATATTCCTTATCCGGGGGAATTCCCATCAGACAGGGTGGATCCGAGTTCGAGACTTTACATCGGGATCTCGAAAGGACTAATACGGAACTCCTGGCAGTGACTTTCAAAGTTCACAAAGTGGCCATCGCGGCTCCAGAGATTGTCCGCGTCATCGAAGACACTGAGAGAACTCCGTTCTCACCAAGAGTTGCGAACGAGCAAATCCGAGATACACGAAAGCTAAGACTTCTGACCTATGAGGGAAACTCGGATCCGAAGGTTTCCATGACCGCATTCTGTATTGTAGCAGCTCGTGCTCATTTTCATGAGGACGAAAAAGACGTCAGCTTTTGCCGACTTTTTGCCGATAACCTCGAAGGCTCCGCGTTGGAGTGGTTCTTACAGATTGACGAATGATCTATTGACAACTTCAATCAGTTGTCGACATTGTTCCTTAAGCACTATTCTATTTTTATGAATAAAGGAACGTCGACCGCCGATCTCTGGAATTTATCGCAAGGAGAAACCGAACCTTTGCGCAGTTTTATCGAGCAGTTCAAAAAAGTGAAGGCTAGGATAGCTGGAGTCAGTGATTCTACGGCATTACAAGCATTGAAACACGGCCACATGAAAAGATAGACTAACCCAAACCGACCTAAAAAAAAGATTGATTTTATCATGGATAAATCCAAATATTGTCGCTGTTGGGGATAATTTTATCATGTGCTAAATCCAGTTACTATTTTTTACAGTCTAAAATATTGAAAAAGGGAAAATAAATTCTAGATAACAAGGGACCAAAAATCCCAAGATTTAAGGAAGCGGCTTAATCTAGAACATTCTAAAATATTCGGAATGGATAAACTCCAAAAAAATATTCCTATTTAGAGGGGAATTAAGATAAACACGAGATATTCTCTCTTTAGAGGGGAATTAGGATAAACACCAGACATTCCATATGTAAAGGGAATAGAGACAAACAGAGGAGGGGATTCTCCCCACCACCTAAAGATCTTTCAACACTGGTTTTCAATATCAATTTGATGTAGTTCGAAATAATGACAATGGAAATTTGTTGATTAATAAGAAATGTATTTTTTTCTTTCGTTCCGTAGAACATTGTATATATAAACCAGTTAAAATTTGCCCAAACAGTTTGGCACTAGACAGAGAGACAGTTTTAACTATGTGAGATATGAAGGACAAAGAGTTTTTAAACAGAGAACTTGACTTTGGTGACAAAACATCATTGTTTATTGGGGGCATAGGCATCGACGCTTTATCATAGCATGAGCGTACAAGGGACGAACATCTTGTGGAATTTGTGGCAACTTTACTTTTGAGCTACATCTTGTGCAACGCCAAAAAGTCTATGAAGAAGGTGTAGAACTTTGAACTCTCAAAGTCGTTAAGGATCGGACAACACAGATTTTACTCTGTTTTTGTCTCTCTCTCTCTCAGTTTCTTGTAAACGAAAACCACACACTTTTATTAGATATATAAACTGTATTTATAGGTTTACATAACACACTTTGACTAAGGGACACGTCTCTAGAAGACAACCTAATGTGGAGACACACACACACGTGTAACTGTTTTGCTGTTAACAATTCTATTCGTATCTCTTCGGTGTGTGATACGAATAGTTTATACATAAATCAGTTACTTAACTATATAATATACGACTCTTCTAAAATAATAAAATAAGATGAAGACTTTATCACATCCAACACTCCTCCTTGATCATGGCTTCATCGTTACGCCTAGATCTTCTCGTAGAACCTCGAACCTTGTTGTGTTTAAGGGCTTCGTCAATATGTCTGCTATTTGTAGCTCTCCTGGACAGTACTCAAGTTTGATCTTCCCATTCTATTTAGCCTCTCGTACGAAATGATATTTAATGTCGATATGCTTGGTCCGACGATGTTGAACTGGATTCTTTCCGATTGCAATCGCTAATTTGTTATCACATAAGATCCTTACACCTTTCTCTGCCTTTAAACCAATCTCATTCACCAACCTCTGTAACCATATTGCTTGGTTTGCTGCTGAGCAAACAACAATGTATTCCGCCTCGGCCAATGATTGAGCAACCGTCTTCTGCTTGCTAGAATTCCAACAAAATGCACCCGATCCAATCGTAAAGACATAGCCACTTGTACTCTTCTTGTCCTCAAATGATCCGCCCCAATCGCTATCAGAAAATCCCACCAACTCTGGTTCTTCTACTCGCTTCACATCATTCATTGCTTCCTCCAAAGCCTGAGGTTCTTCGGCCATCATAAGACACATCTCGTGTATATGAGCCATCTCTTCAATTTCATTTGTTTGTTGCATCAAATCGTTGATCGATTTGAATCCTCTTGGACCAACGGATGTTTCTCCTTCTTCAACCGTGTTTTGAACTCCTCTATTTGAGATTTGTAGTTGGTTGAATGCATCACTTACTTGTTCTACTTGAGCGTTTATATCGTTCTTTGCTCCTTGATCTCCTTGTTCCCTTGAAGACTTGATCTTGAATTGTGAAAAAATCGATTTCTTCACTTCCTTCTTATCCCAATTCCATGTCTTCTCTTCATCGAATGTCACGTCTCTTGACACTTCGATCTTCTCTTCGAATGCAACATAAGCATCTTCACTTGAATTTTTCCAACGTATTGGAAAACTCTTGTCTTCCATCTTGATATCCAAGATCTTTCTCCTATTTGGGTCTTGAATCATGCATTTATTGTCTTTAAAAATAACCCGATATCCATTAGATATCATTTGCGAGACACTTAGCAAATTCCTTGCTAGTTCGGGTACAAGAAGTACATCTTTGATGACGTGTACTCCCTTATTCGTAGAGACTCGTATATCTCCTTTGCTTTCTGACAAGATTTTTTCACCATTTCCAATTCTTATGGTGATTCTCTTGCTACGATCCAAGGTACTAAAGTATCTTGCATCTTTAGACATATGATTGGTGCATCCGCTATCCACCAACCATGTCTCTTCACAAATTGTTGAAGCTTCTTCTTCTTCAACGATACTAAAGAGCATATGACATTCATCTTCATTGTCATCTTCTGACTCTTCAAAACTTAGATGTGCTTTTTCACTTCGTCTAAGTTTACAATCTTTAGCTATGTGCCCCGGTCTATCACACACATAGCATTTTCTTTCGTTTTTCGCACTCTTTTGCATAACACCTCCATTCTTCTTTCTCCAACAATCTACCTCATTGTGATTGTTTCTTTTGCACACGCCACACCACTTATTAGTCTTCTCACGGCGTTTCTTGTCTTGCTTGTTTCCTCTTTTCGAACCAAGCTTTTCTCCATAAAATGCACCCTCATTGATACGTTCTTCTCGGAGACTTAAGCGCTTCTCATGCGCTTTCAAAGTACCTATCATCTCTGTCATAGAGAGAGAGTTGATAGATCCTTTGTTTGTTCAAGGACAGCAACGATGCTATCAAACTTTTGCGGCAAGGAGATAAGAACCTTTTGAACCACTTGGTAATCGGTCTTATCTTCACCATGAACTCTTAGTTGATTACTCATGTTAATCAACTTGGTTGTGAAATCATTTATGGTTTCACTTTTCTCCATCTTCAGATTCTCATATTCTCTTCTCAAGGTCTGAAGATTAATCATCCTTACTTGTGGACTTCCTTGGAACTCCATTTCCAAAGCGTTCCAAGCTTCTCTTGCGCTTGATGCGAGAGCGATTCTCAGAAATATTGAATCCAAAACTGCACTTTGAAAGATCTGAAGAGCCATCATATCCTTCATCACTTGATCATCTCTCTCTGGTTAACGCCGGTGTGTTTTCAGGAGACGAACTCAACGTAACTCCATTTTCGATAACATCCCACAACTTTCGTGTTTTCAAGATGGTTATCATCTTGATTTTCCAAAAGCCATACGATTCACCATTGAAGATTGGAATAACTTGCTGCATTGTTGTCTCCATAGCTCTGATACCATGTAGAACTTTGAACTCTCAAAGTCGTTAAGGATCGGAGAACACAGATTTTACTATGTTTTTGTCTCTCTCTCTCAGTATCTTGTAAACGAAAACCACACACTTTTATTAGATATATAAACTGTATTTATAGGTTTACATAACACACTTTGACTAAGGGACACGTCTCTAGAAGACAACCCAATGTGGAGACACACATACACGTGTAACTGTTTTGCAGTTAACAATTATATTCGTATCTCTTTGGTGTGTGATACGAATAGTTTATACATAAATCAGTTACTTAACTATATAATATACGACTCTTCTAAAATAATAAAATAAGATGAAGACTTGATCACATCCAAAAGAAGGGAGCCATTATATAGGGCATGATTAAGAAAGACAAGAAAAGAGGGATTATGTTGTAATCTAAAAAAGAAAGTTAGGGATTCGTCTCAATTTCGGATGATGAAAACGCGGAGTCTCAGTTTGAAATTGGTTAGTTTGTTCTTCTAGGAATTGTTTGGGGGATGATTAGAGAATCCTGGATTCTGGCTTGAGGGAAAAGAATTATGTGGAAACAACTTCTAAGTAAAGTTTCCAAAAAAGCCTTCAAAGAACAGTGTGTCGGTGGCCATTCTTATTCATCTCTGTAAATCTCGGGTTGTCTTCGGGTCAAAACCATAACCGAATCGGGTCAATCTCTTCCAAACGGACCAGGTAACATGGGCTGACTTTTGGGCTTACACAGGAACATCATAATACAAGGAAGATTGGTTTTGGGCTAAGAGTGCACTAAAGCCCATTACAAGGAGAAGAAGAAACGAGATAATCATATCAAAGAAAGAGATAAATACTGGAGCTGAAGTATTGGAGGATTTATTCTTTCTGTGTTTATCTTCATATTAGAGTTCTTCTATATAAGCTAGTTTATAGCTTCTTCCTTGTAATGCTTCTTAAGAAGAGAGAGCAACCTGTGTAAGAGAGAGAGAGATTGATTAGAGCTTGTAAACCTTTTCGATCTAGTGAAGTTGAGGGGCAAGAGATCCCCTCCCCAGAGGTACCGAAAGGGAACTGGGTGAACAATTTGCTTGCGTTCTTATTTACTTAGTTTCTATCTAGTTCTAACGATCAAACGATATCCCTCACACGTGGTATCAGAGCTCCAGCTAGAGCTAGAAGAGAAATGTGGAAGCAATCACTCTCAAGGAGAAGAAGGTGAATGATTTCCTTAAGTTGATTGCTGATCTTGAGAGTCTCAATATCAGTGTTTCTGATGAAGATCAAACAATTCAAATTCTCACCAGTCTACCACAAAAGTATGAAGCTCTTGTCCATACTCTTAAGTATGGAAGTGGAAAGGAAACACTAACTGTGAGTGAAGTTGTCACTTCTGCATATGCTAAAGAAGTTGAACTCAAGGAAGCAGGCTTATTGAATAAGCAGAGATCAAATTCAGAAGGTTTGTTCGTTGGTCCTAGAGGAAGATCTGAGAAAAGAGGAACTAGAAACCAGTGGAAAGGAAGATCAAAGAGTAGAGGCAGATCACAGATAAAGGTGAAAAACAAGGGCTGTTTTGTGTGTGGTAAGGAGGGACATTGGAAAAGAGAGTGTCCAGACAGAAGCTAAAAAAAACCAGAAAACTCAGCAAATGTAGCTACAGAGGTTAAGAAACCTCTAATTCTCACTGTCAAGGATCCTCCAGAGATAAAGGAAGCTGTGGCTCTCATGGCCAGCTTTTACGGCTCAACAAATGACTGGATTTTGGATTCCGGATGTACTTTCCACATGACCCCAAACAAAGACGTGTTGTTTGAATTGGAAGAATTCGAAGGAGGCAAGGTGTTGATGGGAAACAACACCCACTGTGATGTTAAGGGTATGGGAAAGATAAGAATTACAAATCCAGACGGCTCTACTGTAATTCTCACACATGTTAGATATCTTCCAACAATGGGACGAAATCTGATTTCCTATGGTTGTTTGGAAAGAGCTGGTTGTCGTTATGAAGGAGAAAACGGAAGGGTACAGTTTTACAAAGGTGATCAGAAGGTGTTTGCTGGAAACTACAAAGATGGGCTGTATTACCTAGAAGGAACTGTTACTAAAGATGAAGCTTCAATAGTCAAGGCAGAAACAGATATGACTGGCATATGGCATTCAAGGCTAGGACACATGAGTGTTAAATGCATGAATGTACTGGTGAAAGAGGGATATCTAACAAGCAAGGAAGTTAAGGAGCTTAAGTTCTGTGAAAACTGTGTGTTAGGGAAAGCACACAAGCTGAGTTATCAGAGATCAAAGCATAAAACTAAGGAGGTCCTTGAGTACATTCATTCTAATTTATGGGGTTCTCCATCAGTCATAAGGAGTCTTGCAGACTGCCAATACTTCATAACTTTCATAGACGATTTCTCAAGGAAGGTATGGATTTATTTTCTGAAAACAAAGAATGAAGCTTTTGAGAAATTTAGAGAATGGAAGATTAGTGTTGAGAATCAAGCAGAGAGAAGGATCAAGTGTTTAAGGACAGATAACGGGCTAGAATTCTGTAACAGCCAGTTTGATTCATTGTGCAAGTCATCGGGTATCAAGAGACACAGAACATGCACATATACTCCACAACAAAATGGAGTATCAGAACGGATGAACCGGACGATCATGGACAAAGTGAGATGCATGCTTTGAGAAAGTGGTTTAGAGGAGAAGTTCTGGGCTGAAGCTGCTTCAACAGCAGTTTACTTGATAAATAGATCTCCAAATTCATCTATTGGATTCAAGTTACCAGAAGAAATTTGGAGCAAGTCTAAACCAGATTTAGGACATCTAAGAAGCTTCGGATGTTCTGCATATGTTCATGTTTCTCAAGGGAAGATCAGTCCAAGAGCTATTAAAGGTGTGTTTCTCGGGTATCCTCAAGGCACAAAGGGATACAGAATATGGATTGAAGATGATGAAAGGGTTATCATCAGCAGAGATGTGATTTTCAATGAATCAGAGATGTATAAGGATACATTAAAATCAGCAGAAACAGAAAGTTCAGATCAGAATGAAAAGGGCAGCTTGGTGAAGCAGAAGAAAAAGAAAGTTTCATTCGATCAAAATCTGATTCAAGGTCCATCAAATAGTGCTACAAGTGCAGGAAATTCAGTTCAAGGTGGAGCAGTTTCAGCACCTGCTACATCAGATCAAGTAGCAGAAACGGACTCAGGAAGTGACTCAGGAAGTGACTCAGGAAGTGACTCAGGAAGTGAGGAAGGTAATGATGATGATAATTACCAAGTAAACCTTGATAATTATATTCTGGCCAGAGATAGGAATCGAAGAGGAGTTAAGTTTCCTTCCAAGTATGATGACTTTGATGTTGCAGCTTTTGCGTTATCAAGTGCAGCAGAGATTGAGATGGATGAACCAAAGTCATATTCAGAAGCTAGAAGAAGCAAAGATTGGAGGAAGTGGAATTTAGCAGCGGATGAAGAGATGGATTCATTGTACAGAAATGAGACATGGGATTTAGTGAAGAGGCCAGAAAAGCAGAAAGTGATAGGCTGGAAATGGGTCTTTAAGTGGAAATCTGGAATTCCAGGAGTTGAGGAACCAAGGTATAAAGGAAGGCTGGTAGCACAAGGTTTCTCGCAAGTAGAAGGAGTTGACTACACAGAAGTTTTTGCTCCTGTGGTCAAACATGTCTCGATCAGACTTATGCTTTCACTAGTGGTAAATCAAGATTATGAGTTGGAGCAGTTAGATGTAAAAACAGCGTTCTTGAATGGCTCGTTGGATGAGGAAATTTACATGGCTCAACCAGAAGGATTTATAGTGAAAGGGAAAGAAGATATGGTGTGTAAGTTGAAGAAGTCCTTATATGGAGTAAAACAGTCCCCAAGGCAATGGAACAAGAGGTTTGATAGTTTTATGAAGGATCAAGGATTCATAAGAAGTTTATTTGATCCGTGTGTATACATTTCAGGATCTGATCCACAAGAATCAGTTTATCTTCTGATTTATGTAGATGATATGCTTGTGGTATCAAAGAATTCAGCTGGAATTAAGAAGTTGAAGGAAGTCTTGATGGAAGAATTCGAAATGAAGGACCTAGGGGCTACAACTAGGATTCTTGGAATGGATATCACAAGAGACAGGGAAAGAGGAATCCTAAAGCTATCGTAGGAAAAGTGTTGGGGTCAGTTTTCACCTCGTCGAGATCAACTGCTGATAAGACTAAGTATGGAGAAAATGCTAGCCAAGCAAGCACAAACTCTTGGCTCGGCGGCAGAAGCAAGCAATGACGAGCCAATGTTTGGCTAGGCGACGAACCAACATTTTGGCTAGGCGTGAAGAAACGATGACGAGCCAACATCTTGGCTAGGCAGTGTAAGAGGAAGGAGACGAGCCAACATCTTGGCTAGGCAGCAGGAAGAAGCAGGTGATGAGCCAACGTTTGGCTAGGTAACAAGGAGAAAGGAGTGACGGCCAACGTTTGGCTAGGTAACAAGGAGAAAGGAGTGACGAGCCAACGTTTGGCTAGGTAACAAGGAGAAAGGAGTGACGAGCCAACACTTGGCTAGGTGACAAGGAGAAAGCAGGCGACGAGCCAACATCTTGGCTAGGCAGCAGGAAGAAGCAGGTGATGAGCCAATGTTTGGCTAGGTAACAAGGAGAAAGGAGTGACGAGCCAACGTTTGGCTAGGTAACAAGGAGAAAGGAGTGACGAGCCAACACTTGGCTAGGCAGTGGAGGAAGCAGGCGACGAGCCAACACTTGGCTCAGTAGCAAGGAAGAAATGGAGACGAGCCAACACTTGGCTAAGCAGGGAGAGATGGGCGACGAGCCAAACTTGGCTAGGCAGTGGAAGAAGCAGGAGACGAGCCAACACTTGGCTAGGTGACAAGGAGAAAGCAGGCGACGAGCCAACATCTTGGCTAGGCAGTGGAGGAAGCAGGCGACGAGCCAACACTTGGCTAGGTAACAAGGAGAAAGCAGGCGACGAGCCAACATCTTGGCTAGGCAGTGGAAGAAGCAGGAGACGAGCCAACACTTGGCTCGGTAGCAAGGAGAAAAAAGTGACGAGCCAACACTTTGGCTAGGCAGGAAGAAATGGTTACGAGCCAAACTTGGCTCGGCAGTATGAAGAAACAAATGACGAGCCAACGTGTTGGCAAACCAACTACCTGGCTCGGAATTGAGAGGGACACGAGCCCAATATCTTAACATGTCCAAGGCAACGAGTCGTAAGAGATTGGTGGGCCAAGATGACGAGCCTAAGAAAGAAGCCCACATCCGAGCCAGAGAAAGGAAGTTTTCCAAATATCTTTAGGAAGCAGGCCTAGCCGACTTATTCTTGTATAAATAAGACATGTACCCCTTTGAGGAAGGGATCCGAAAATTGACCTAGCTAAACGCTTATTACTTTACAAACAGCTTTAATAAAATCTCCATCTTTGGATCTCAGTTTCTTGGTTTCTTTACATAGAAGTTTGTCGAATCCCTAAATCCCTTTACAAGTTTTGGTTGTGCGAGTTTCGGCTCCCACAAAAAGTACATTGAACAGGTACTTAGAACTTTCAGCATGAGTGAATCAAAACCAGTGAATACACCTTTGGGTCCACAGTTCAAGCTACGAAGTCTAAATCAGGAAGAGCTAAGGACAGAAATGAATTTGATGAGTGAGGTCCCTTATGCTAGTGCAGTAGGGTCTCTCATGTATGCCATGGTAGGTTCCAGACCTGACTTGGCTCATGCAGTTGGTGTGGTTAGCAGATTCATGGGAAACCCAGGAAGACAACATTGGGAAGCTGTTAAGTGGATACTAAGGTATCTTAGAGGAACTTCAAGTCTAAGTCTTACTTTCACTAAGGGTTCAAGTTTTAAAGTTGAAGGATTTTCAGATGCTGATTATGCCGCTGATCTTGATAGAAGAAGATCAGTGACAGGTTATGTATTTCAGGTTGGAGGAAATACAGTTAGTTGGAGATCAAGACTTCAACACATAGTGGCTTTATCTACTACGGAATCAGAATATATGGCTTTGACAGAAGCATTCAAGGAAGCACTATGGTTGAAGCGTATTGTTACAGATTTGGGGTTTAATCAAGATGACGTGAAAGTGTTTTCAGATTCTCAAAGTGCTATTCATTTAGCTAAGAATGGAGGATTCCATGAGAGAACTAAGCACATAGATCACAGATTATATTTCATCAGAGATGTAATTGAAGGAGGAGATGTTGCTCTACACAAGATTCACACATCTAAAAACCCAGCGGATTTCCTAACTAAGAGCTTACCAGGTAACAAGTTCCGGGAATGCCTGGAGCATCTTAAAGTCATCTGAACTTGATGGGAGCTGTTGCGAGGTTCTTGTTGGCGGTTTCAGAATCTCGCAGGAACAGTTAAAGACAAAGGAAAGCGTCAGATCAGTAAAAATTGATCAAAAGGAACAGAACCAGTTTGGAAAAACAAAGGCAGTTTTTTTTTACCTTGGAAGTGTGTGCGCAGCAGGAACAAGCTCTTGGTTCTGTGAGTATTTGGCTGAGCAGGGAACAACACAGAGGTAAGGAAGAGAACACAAGAAGTTAGTGTTCTGAAAAATCAGAGAATTGACAAGGAGAAGACGAGAATCTTAGTTGAGAGACATTACCTTCTCCGATGGTGGTCTGTGTGAAGACATCCATGGATTCTCTGTAAGGAAAGAGAAGAAGAAGAAAAAAAAAATCGGGTTAGTGATTTAGTTCTGATTTCTCTAAATCTCAACATAAATCTAACATTAGGCATAGGTAAAAAGAAAGCAACTTCAGAGAGCTAAGAAATTTACCAAAATTCGTCAGAGGTTCGATTACAATCTGCGATTGAGATTGATTCTTCGAAAGGCATGCAAAGAAGAAGAAGATTCGAGTTAATTTCGCAGAAAGAGAGGAAATCAGAAAGGAGAATCGAAGAAGAAAAAGTCACAGAAATGAGATTTGCTTCAAAGACTTTGTTACCTTTCTGGTAGAGCTCATCGTCGGATCTGATGAAGAAAGACACTCAACGGTGGTGTCTAAAATCGATGAAAAGAAGGAACATGATTCTTCGGCATATCTGTGGAAAAGAAGAATCGAAGATGTTAAGTTCTTCACATGAGGGAGCCATTAATACATAAATCAGTTATTTAACTATATAATATACGACTCTTCTAAAATAATAAAATAAGATGAAGACTTGATCACATCCAAAGAAGGGAGCCATTATATAGGGCGTGATTAAAAAAGAGAAGAAAAGAGGGATTATGTTGTAATCTAAAAAAGAAAGTTAGGGATTCGTCTCGATTTTGGATGATGAAAACGCGGAGTCTCAGTTTGAAACTGGTTAGTTTGTTCTTCTAGGAATTGTTTGGGGGATGATTAGAGAATCCTGGATTCTGGCTTGAGGGAAAAGAATTATGTGGAAACAACTTCTAAGTAAAGTTTCCAAAAAAGCCTTCAAAGAACAAACATCACGGTGTGTCGGTGGCCATTCTTATTCATCTCTGTAAATCTTGGGTTGTCTTTGGGTCAAAACCATAACCGAATCGGGTCAATCTATTCCAAACGGATCAGGTAACATGGGCTGACTTTTGGACTTACACAGGAACATCATAATACAAGAAAGATTGGTTTTGGGCTAAGAGTGCACTAAGCCCATTACAAGGAGAAGAAAAAACGAGATAATCATATCAAAGAAAGAGATAAATACTGGAGCTGAAGTATCGGAGGATTTATTCTTTCTGTGTTTATCTTCGTATTAGAGTTCTTCTATATAAGCTAGTTTATAGCTTCTTCCTTGTAATGCTTCTTAAGAAGAGAGAGCAACCTGTGTAAGAGAGAGAGAGATTGATTAGAGCTTGTAAACCTTTTCGATCTAGTGAAGTTGAAGGGCAAGAGATCCCCTCCCCAGAAGTACCGAAAGGGAATTGGGTGAACAATTTGCTTGCGTTCTTATTTACTTAGTTTCTATCTAACTCTAACGATCAAACGATATCCCTCACAATCTCAGGCTTCTGATGCCTCTACTTTGAAAAAGCAATGGTAATGGTGGAATAAGAACGCTCTCGGGAAATCAGGGAATTTGCAGAGTAAGCAAGCTCCCTTGAGCGGATATCTGCTACTTCTGGCTTGGGTTTAAAGGTGGAATTTCCACCGTGGAAACTCGTTAACTAAGGCAGTGCACGACGAATAAAGTTTGTAAGGAGGAAAACGATTTTGGAAAAGAACAAAAACATTAAAAAGATAAGTATCAGTTTCTTTGCTAACATACTATGATTCAAAACCTAAATATATATATATATATACTTCACAGCCAATAATTAAATATTGCAGGATTCTCAGTAATTGTCGTCTCTTAGGAAACTCACCTTCAACAACACACATGGCCATAGCAACGCAAACATGGTCGTAACGACATAAAATCAAGATAAGTTTTCTAATGACTATTCATCAATTCATCAAGTATCGTGATTACTCTAAATCTAGAAAAATTTTGTACTCCATGAGACAAAACAAGAAATATACGTCTCTACCATCTCTGAGAGTTGAATGCTTTGCTATAATTATCTATATAAGATTATCAAAAGCTAAACACCGAGAGGAATATAAGGAAAATTGCTGAAGAGGTTACTCAAAGTTAAGTGCTCAAGCACAACGGCTTTAAGACCGACCATCAAAGGTTAGGCATCTACAATGACAAAGATAGATGTGTTTCCAAAGCTACTAAAAGCTAAGTGCTTATCTACAATAGTCTAAGAAACCACTTTCATCTACGGTAAACAAAAGTAGGTGTATTCTGGAAGATATAAAGGGCTAAGTGCCTAATGTCAGAGGTTAAGACCATCAAAGGTTAAGCATCTACAAAGAATAAAGATAGATGTGTTTCTAAAACTACCAAAAGCTAAGTGCTCATCTCCAATAGTCTACGAAACTATTTTCATCTACGGTAAAAGAAAAGTAGGTGTGTTTTGGAAGATATTAAAAGGCTAAGTGCCTAATTTCAGAGGTCTAAACACCTCAAATAACTTTAAACATATGTATGTATCTGAAGTCGCTTAGAAAACCATCAAAACCGTATAACACAAGAACTTGAGATTATAAAGAACTTCACTTCTTTATTATTAGATTTAGAAACTATAACTCAAAACTAAATCAACTCTCTCAAAAGTCTCAAGGAACATCTCTCCATTGAGCTTCATATTTATAGGATTAAGCTACTCCTTAACCTATTAGGATTACAAACCATAATTAGATAATTTCCTTATTTGTAACTCCTATTTTCTATTTCTCTAACTCTCCTAGAATCTTCTCATTCTAAGATAGCTTGTTCTTCAAGTCTTGAAATTATCCAACATTCACCCCCGTAATTCCAACTTGAATTCCGGTAACTCCTATTGCTTGAACTCCCATTAAACTCCTCATCTCTTTGAACTTGATTTGAGCTAATGGCTTAGTGAGTATGTCTGCCTTCTGCTCCACGCCTGGTACATGTTCGACTTCAACTTGCTCTTTCTCCACACATTCATGAATGAAATGATAATTCTTGAGTATTTGTTTACTTCTTCCATGAAATACCAGGTTCTTAGTAAGAGCTATGGCCGATTTATTATCAATCCTAAGTATGACCTTCTCGTCTATACTTAATATCTCGTTCTTCAATTCTTTAAGCCATATAGCTTGCTTTGCGGCTTCTGTAGCAGCCATAAACTCCACTTCGCAAGAGGACAACGCGACGGTGGGTTGTTTTTGTGACTTCCATGTGATTGGTGATGAACCAAGATAGAAAACATGGCCTGAAGTGCTCCTTCCATCATCTATATCAATATTATGGCTACTATCACTATACCCGATGATCTTCCTTGACTTGTCTCTTTCGAAAAATAGACCCAAGTTAGTAGTTCCTCTCACATATCTAAGAACATGTTTTAGAGCTTGTCCATGGCACTCTCTCGGGCTTTGCATATATCGACTTAAGACTCCAACGGAATATACCAAATTAGGTCTTGTGTGAAGTAAATACCTTAGACAACCAATGGCTCTTCTATATTCGGTGGCCTTTATCTCCGGTTCCTCCTCTGCCTTTGATAATTTTGTGTTTGACTCCATTGGAACATGAGTCAAGTTACACGATTCCATCTTGGTATCAACTAGGATTCCTTGAGCATAACCTTCTTGCTTTATTTGAATTCCTTTAGCTCCTTAAATTACCTCTATACCAAGGTAATATGTCAACTTACCAAGATCCGACATCTCAAATTCTCTCGACATATCACTCTTGAACCGATCAATTATTTTCCGTGATGTTCCTGTTACAAACAAGTCATCAACATAGATTGCCACGATTAGAAGTTCCTTCTCTTCATTCTTTAGATACACAGTCGGCTCCTTCACACATCTCTTAAAGCTCATCTCCTTTAAGACATGATCAAGTTTTAGATTCCATGCTCTAGGTGCTTGTCGTAGACCGTATAAAGCTTTACGAAGTTTGTAAACTCGATTTTCTTCTCCTCTCTTTACAAATCCTTCAGGTTGGCTTACATATACTACCTCATTGAGATCTCCATTTAAGAAAGTCGTCTTAACATCTAAATGATGTATCTCCCAACCTCCTGCTGCTGCAAGTGCTATGAGAAAACGTATAGTTTCGATTCGAGCTACTGGTGCAAATACCTCTTCAAAATCTATACCTTGTCGTTGTACATAACCTTTTGCTACAAGTCTCGCCTTATACGTACTCACTGAGCCATTTGCTTTCTTCTTGATCTTGTAAATCCACTTCAAACCTATGGATTTTACTCCATTCGGTTTTTCAACAAGCTCCCATGTATTGTTCTTCACAATTGAATCCAACTCATCTGTCATAGCTTCAATCCATTCTTGTAGATTCATAGCCTCTAGATAATTCTCTGGTTGTCCATCAATTGTTAGCAAAAGTTTCTCACCTTCTAGTTCAGCTAGGAGTATATAGTTCTCAAGATACTTTGGTGTGTTGATAACATGACCATACCTAGTCACGACTTGTTGATTTTCAGCTCCTCCATGACCGTTATCACCATTCATCTCTTCTCCTTCGCTTTGATTCTCATTCTCAAGAGCTTCTGGTTCGAGATAAGTATCATCGTTGTCTTGAGTATTACTGTATTCACCTCCATCTTCTATAACAGCTCCATGAGATACTTTGAACATGCCTGGTTCTCCGTTAGTTTGTGTTGCTGTTGATGACCAATCCCAACCCTTTTTTCATCAAAAATCACGTCTCTGCTTATAATCACTTTTCTCGTGATTGGATCATAGAGTCGGTATGCCTTGGAACCCGGTTCTATTCCAAGGTTGATTACTCTTCTTGACCGATCTTCTAGCTTGTTAAGATGTGGTTTTGTATTCCTTGCATAAGCAACACACCCAAAAACTCTTAAGTGATTAATGTTAGGCTTCTTGGACATAAAACTTTCATACGGAGTCTGGCCGATTAGAGCTTTTGTGGGAACTCTATTGATGATATAGGTTGAGTGAAGTACAGCTTCTCCCCACATGTCATTCGGAATGTTCATGGCTTTCATTATACTTCTTGTCATCTCCATCAAAGTCCGATTTCTTCTTTCGACTACACCGTTCTGTTGGGGTGTGTATGGTGCAGTTAAATGTCTATTAACTCTGTTCCCTTCGCAAAACGAGTTAAACTCAGCTGATGTAAACTCTCCTCCTCTATCGGTGCGTAAGGTTTTAATATTTCGTCCGGTTTGAATCTCCACAAATTCTTTAAACCTTTTGAACCGATCGAATGTCTCACACATCTCCTTTAATAACATGGTCCACATGTATCTTGAATAATCATCTATAAAGACAAAAACATACCGGTTGTTCGATGGTGTTGGTGATGAGATTGGTCCACATAAATCTCCATGGATTAGTTCCAAAACTCGTCTTGCACGGAACGTAGTCTTGACGGGGAACGAGTTTCTTGTTTGTTTCCTGGCTATACAAGCATCACACACGTTCTTCTCGTGTAACACTTGCGGCATTCCTACAACCATCTCTTTCTTAACCATGTTATTCATAATATCAACACTTATATGTCCTAGCCGAGCATGTCATGTCCATGTGTTGTCATCTTGAACTTGTAAACACTTAGGATAGCATATTTCCATTGGTGTTTTATAAAGACGATTGGATGACCTTATGACTTGTACTAGCAATTTTCCATTAGAGTCCTTTAGTGTAAGAACATCTTTTTTCATATACACTTCACACCCATTCTCTGTGGCTTATCCAAGGCTGATTATGTTGTGTTTTAAATCAGGTATATAGTAGATATCTTTGAGCGCTTTCTTCTCACCATTCTTGCCTACAAAGATTATCGAATCCTTTCCAATAATATCAACATATGAACCATCACCAAACTTCACTTTCCCTTTGATTGTCTCATCCAAACTTGAAAAGAAATCTTTGTTCCCTGTCATATGATTGCTAGCTCCATTATCTAAGTACCAAGCTTCACTTACTTCACCTTGATTGGTACTATAACTCTTAGGAAACACTTTATCTTCATTTAGGAACACCACTTCGTGTACGTATAGTGCGTCTGCTTCTTGTGTTTCGTTTAGATTTGTCTCTTGATGTTCTGTTGCTCTATCAGGGCATCTTGAAACATAATGACCAGGCTTGTCACATCTCCAACACACTACTTTGGACCGATCTTTTGTTTGTTGCTGGTTATAGTTTGTGTTATCTCCTCCTCTGTTTTGGCCATTGAACCTTCCTCGTCCACTGCCTCTATCAGAGCCAACACTTCCTTGATTACCTCTTCCATAACCACCACGACTGTTTCCGCCTCTAAAACTTCCTCTAGCTCCTCCTCGGTAAGTTCCGTAACCTCCACGGTTATTGGTGGAATTAGAAAACATAAGTTTCCCTTGATCATCCGAATGGTTTCCTTCTCCTACACGCTCTTCATACGCTTTTATCCTCCCAACTATGTCTTCAAATCCAGTTTGATTTAGATCCAAGACTTGTTCAAGAGATGCTACGATTTGTATGAATTTGTGTCTAGGAAGACCCGTCAAAAACTTCTTCACAAGTTTTGTTTCATCAATGATTTCTCCGAGGGAACAAGACTGAGCTGCAATACTTGAGATTTTACCAACAAAATCATCAACCGTATCATTATCTCCCATCTTTAATCTATCTAGTTCAGTCATTAATGTTTGCAATCTAGCTTCTTTCACCCGGTCTGCTCCCTGGTGACGTGATTTAATTGCATCCCACAACTTCTTTGCGGAATTTTGCTCTCCAACTTGTAGTATGAGTGCCTCAGGGATAGATTGAAACAATAGTGCTGTCGCCACATCGTTCTTCTTTTGATCCTTTGATCCAGGATCTATCGTATCCCATACGTCGCTTACTCGAAGAGTAACTTTCATTCTCATCGCCCAAACCGTGTAATTCGTCGAGGTTAGCATTGGACAATGTATAGATGGAGTTCCAAGGTCCTTCGAACGCTGCGGTGTTTGTGTTGTCTCGTCCCCCATACTCGGTTACGTAAACACAACACACGCCTTGATCAAATCTCTTCCTTGAAGCTCTGATAACCAATTCAAAACCGTATAACACATGAATTTGAGATTATAAAGAACTTCACTTCTTTATTAGATTTAGAAACTATAACTCAAAACTAAATCAACTCTCTCAAAAGTCTCAAGGAATATCTCTCCATTGAGCTTCATATTTATAGGATTAAGCTACTCCTTAACCTATTAGGATTACAAACCATAATTAGATCATTTCCTTATTTGTAACTCCTGTTTTCTATTTCTCTAACTCTCCTAGAATCTTCTCATTCTAAGATAGCTTGTTCTTCAAGTCTTGGAATTATCCAACAAACCAGGGGCTAAAGAGAGTAGCTACATCAATTACTAACAAACAAATCAGAGACAATTTGTTCTGATAAAAATGAGTGACTATTGACTACTGTCATCAAAAAACCAAATCAGAGACAAAAGCTCTCTAAGAAATAACAAGCAACGACGACAGTCATTGCAAACAAGATCAAAGGCAATGCCACTTAAGAAACGGCAGTGTGGTGGTTATTGAATAAACAAATTAGAGGCAAAACCTCATGAGATATAGGAAAAAGTGATCATGATTACTATAAAAACTAGCAGCTGCGATCGCTATATAAAGAAGCGGTCACGATCGCCAAAAAAAAAATTCAATGACTATATTGTTCACTAAGAAATATAGTAACAACGGCTACTAGAAGAAATGATCTAGGGGGCAATGATCTCCTGAGAACGATCGATGGCTAAGGTCACTGACCGATGAAAATTAATGATTACGGTCATTACAAAAAATCAGAGGCAATGCCTCCCACGAAAGAGAAGTGATGATGATCACTTACATGATAAACATTACATGATAAACAGAGGCCATGTGTGACACCCTAACCCGGAAAACCTTTCCGAGGTTACGATAGCCAGCGAACCCGGACAACATGGCCGTACTAACTTGACTAAAACTTTCGGGTATTACTTAACCAATACAATTCATATTCGATTTCAGTTTAGCAGAAGACTAACAACCTAAGCGGGCTCACAAACATGCATAGATAATAACCTCTTAAACGTTAATTCATAATAAAATTCATACGTCTTTACTCCAATTTCAAACGAGGTTAATCAAACGATAGTGGTTCATAAACAACTTAACAAACGAGGTTCATTAATAACTCAACAAACGCAACCAAACCAAACATCAAACGTATACTTAACATAACATGAACCCCTTCCTAATCCATCCCTTCCTTTCCAGCCTTGTCTCGCATGCTCCTTAGCCACCTTTACTACCTGCCACCATAAAAGGGGGCATAAGCAAACGAATTTGCTTAGTGAGAGCGGTCATCCCGTCTCACCAGCTTATCATCCAAAATCATTCATACGACAAACATAAGCCAATATCCCATACAAACATCGAACCAACTTTTATCAAACTCAAACTCAAACATATTAACAAACCGTGTTAATCAAACACCAAACATGATATTACCGTGTGCACACTATCATCAAACTCAAACTGTATACATAAGTATACCTATATACCGAAGTGTATCTTCCGAACCAAACGAGCAAACATAGACTCTACGAGTCATCAAACAAACAACCCTAGACAATAGCTACGATCATGCACCACCTTAGCAAACGAGTTGATCGATGGAATCACTCCCGGGTACGGTTGCTGCCCAAACGAAATCCGACACGATTCACTCTAATCCATCGATTTCACACAAACATCAAACAAACAGACAAACAAACACCCTATTAGGGTCAATCAAACACACACACTCGATAACTTTAGGGTTTTATCGTACCTTACCCCGATCCACTCGACAATCACAACCTATGATCGCGAGTTACCCCAACGTTACTCGAGCCCCAAACGAATGGTGCAACCACGTCCGTGAACACCAACTTCTCCTTCGACAAACCAAACACCAAAAATCAGAGCCGAACAAGGTAATCGATCGATATAAACATAGAGGTTTATCGATCCTTACCTAAAATTCTCGAACACGCTAACCCGAACGATGAACTCGCAACCCTAGTTCTTGTTTACGCTAATCCGATGATGAATCACAAACCTAGTTCTCGTTTATAACTCTAGCGGCAGAAAAAGAAGAGCTGCTCTCTAAACGCCCCATATATATATATATATATATCCACGCGAAAACCCTAGCTTGAAGATATATATATTTCCCGAATCATCTCGGCTCAAACCGTCTTCTTTACTGGAAAGGAAACTTTCCAAAACTCGCCGCTAACACGTCGGACTCGGCCCATTAGTGACACTCTCTTAATTTCAGCCCATATGCCTTCGGTCCATCATGCCTTAGGCAAAATTTGGCTTTTCCAAGCCTTACTCATTTCTACCCCAGCCGTTACCCTGAGCCAGATTACGAAATGCGGAGTGCGGGGGTTACACCAAGCCTCCTAAGAAACAAGAAGCATTGAATGCTCAACACAAAAAAATCAGAGGCAATATTCCTCCTAAGAAAGAGAAGTGATGATGATCACTTACATGAAAAATAGAGGCAAAGTGTAACACCCGTGATCCGTGTTTGAATTTTTGGTACGAGTGGCAGTTGAGGTTGGTTCGATCATGGCTTGGAAAAGCTGAGAAATTGCCTAAGGCATGGTGGGCTACGGCAGGTTGACCCGTGGGTCAGTTTTCACCACCTTGGGTCGAGTTTTGGCTAGATTGGTGTTAATGGGCCGTGAGTAATGAGATTGTTGCTATTGGGCCTTTGGGCCGTGGATCATATATTACAGGAATGGCGGTTTGGGTCTGGTTAAGGGCTGGTTTGGGGTAAACCGAATGCCTTCCTCTCCAAGACTAGGGTTTTGGCGTTTTAATGCCTATATATAAGCGGCCGTGAGAGCTTCTTCTTCTCTTTTCTCTTTTCCGCCGCATAAAGCAAACGAGAGCTAAGAGAGATGATGCATTCATATTTTAACATCCTTAGCATACATTTTTCTTAGCTTTTATAGTCATTAGACTTGCATTTTGCATATTTTTCCTAATTTTTAGTCTCATATAGAATATGTTAAGTCCTAGAGTACTAGGCTTCATATTATGCATTTGCATTGCATTTTTAGTCTTTTTCAGGTACAATGAAGGCTAAGGGGTTGGAGGAACCAAATGAAGTTAGAAGAGCATGAAGGAGAGTGAAGAAAACACAAGAATGCAAAAATATGCAGATGCAGTCCGAACAGCTCAAAGATCATATCTGTTGAAGGCCTTACCATGATCGGATTAATCTGAAATTTTGTGGGGAGATAGGAAATTGAGTTAGATTCACGTGGGCGTTAGATTCAACTCATTCCGAGTTGTGGTGCAAAAGTTATGTGCAATTTAGTGAAGGCATATTCTGCTGGAAACTGCCATCGGGTACCTCCCATCGGGCAGGACAGACCAGAACACCCCGATGGCAAAAACCAGAGTCCTATACCCAGAATTCTCATGTACTGAAATTTGCTGGAAACTGCCATCGGGTACCTTCCATCGGCCAGAACATACCAGAACAGCCCGATGGCAAAAACCAGAACTTTTATTTTGCCTGCAATTTTTCAGATTCGACCCGGTTTGTCCCGGGTCGACCCGGTTCCATTTTTATGTACTATAAATATGCTCTTAGACATAAGAAAACCTAAGTTTGATCTGATTTTTCTCTCCTCTTAGTCTCTAAACTCTTTTCTTATGATCTTGGCTTGGATTTTGTCATCTTACCATTTCTAGTGAAGTTTTCTTAATCTTTACCTCTTCTTTTATGATTATGTCTTTATCTATGTTTATCTTTGTGTTTTGCATCATGATTAGTGAGTAGTTTCTCAATGGGTTTTTGGGCTTAGTAGATGAGGAATGTTTGATGGATGATTAGTGATGTCTAGGCTTAGATTCTTATGATTTCTAAAGATTAGGATGTTCTTAATGCTAGATTAGATTTAGCTAATCAAAATCTTGATCATGGATATTTTATGCCCGGAAGGTGTTCGATAAAATGTCTAGGAGAATCCTAACCTTGCTTTTCATTCTTAACCAATGGGAATTGATGTTTAAGGTGATTAGTGGCTTATTGAACTTATGCTTAATGATTATTGATCATTTGATTGCAATTGGAAAATTAGCTTAATTGAATGGTTAATAAATGGATTAGTACCATGGGAATGGATTAGGTTATTTGTGTGATTCATGTCATAGAATTGAGTTTGAATTGTAAGTCCTAGCATCATTAGTTAGTCATTGATCATATCCCAAGTCAAATGCTTTGCCCAAAACCCATGTTTTCATATTTGATCAAATTCTTGTTTGTTGACTTTTTATTGACTTTTGCATTGTGTATTTGTTTAAGCTTGGTTATGGTTTTCTTTGATCTTGTTTAATTTCTATTTAGTTGTTTAGTCTTGTTGATCCCCTTTTAGCATTCTCATTTTCACTATTTTTACTTAGTTGCATAATTAGGATTTTGAAAAAACCAAAAATATCATTAGCTTGGCTTAGTTAATTACTTGGATTTCTAGTGTAGTTATTCTTAACTCCTTGTGGTTCGACCCTATGCTATGCTACAACAACTAGAGTGTGTTGATAGCTAAGTCTAGGTATAAATACAATTTGACACACATCAAATTTGGCGCCGTTGCCGGGGAGTTTAGCAATAGCCATTAGGATTTGGTATTTGATTAAGACTAACTCTTTATTTTTCTTTTGATACTAACTTGTCTCTTTTGAGTTTGTTTTTCCTAAACCTTATAGGTGTATGAACTTGAGGAGTAGAGGACCAACAAACCTCCAGCCCCTTGTTTTGGACATTAGGCGTTTGGAAAGAGAGACGAGAAGAGAAAAAGAACGACAAGATCATTTGAGGAGATTGAATATGGAACCACCAAGAAATGATCAAGAGCGAGAGGCTCATGGAGTTGGATTACAAGGAAATGTGGGAGCTAGAGCGCCCATCCACCAACCGCGAGAACCAAGAAGAATAGGTGACTTTGATGAACCTATAACCAATGGAACAAGGACGGGTATTAGAGCTCCACCTTGCGGGAACAACAATTGGGAGATCAAGTCAAGTTTGATCAACATGGTGCAAAACAATCATTTCTTTGGTTTGCCCATGGAGCACCCTATAGAGCATGTGGATAATTTTGAGCGTCTTTGTGCAACGGTTAAAATGAATGGAGTGCCCGAAGATGTCATCAAGTTGACCCTCTTCCCATTTTCTCTTGGAGACAAGGCTTCTCAATGGGAGAAGAGTGTAGTGACCTCTTCCATCACGACATGGGAAGAGTGTAAGAAGCGATTCTTGTCTAAATTCTTCTCAAACCAAAGGACGGCAAAGATTAGAAATAATATCACAAGCTTTCAACAAGGGCCGGATGAAACTTTGTATGAGGCATGGGAAAGGTTGAAGGGATACACACGTTCT